>CANJKZ010000445.1:0-375000 GCA_947471745.1 Closterium sp. Naga37s-1 | reverse complement strand
GCACCATACTAGGGAGTCAAGCGCCCCCCCCAGGCCCTCGCTCCCTTCCCTCCCTCGCCCCCTTTCCCCCTCCTCCCGGCCGCTCTAGACCTTCGATAACCCCTAAACCCCAAGCGTACCAAGATGTGGGTCAGCTGGGGCGAGTGCAGGAAGCGGGTGAGGTTGTAGTCCACATAGAAGCGCCCCAGGATGGGCACGGCACCCAGCGAGTCCAGCAGGTGCTGCATGTTGGGCTGGAAGTTGATGAGATCGTAGCCGTACGATATGAACGCCACCACTCGCTGTGGGGAGAGAGGGGGAGTGTAGGGGTGGGATGGGTGGCGGGAAGGAGTAGAGTTTGGGTGAGTGGGTGGGCTCGAAGTGGATGATGGTAAGGCATGTGGCCTGCATGATGAGATCGTAGCCGTACGATATGAAGGCCACCACTCGCTGCCGGGTGAAGTGGAGAGTAGGGGAGGGAGGGAGGGAAGGGGGGAGGGAGGGAGGGAATTGGTGGGGTTTGGGCGAGTGCGTGCACGTGCAACAGGTGTTGCACGTTGGGTGGGCTCGAAGTGGATGATATTCAGGCATGTGGGCTGCATGATGGGCTCGAAGACAGTGCGAGGAGGAAAGGTACATATTGGTTGACTGAGGGAGAACGAGGGGCAGAGTGGGAGGAGAGGAGAGGAGTGAGTTAGGCTTGGGTGATGCATGTCAGGAGGGTAAGAAGAGGGACGGCGAGATTGACTGTGCTGAGGGGAGAAGAAAGACAAGAGTAGATGCAATGTGAAAGCTGATGCGCATGGGCACATTCGAGTTCAGTGGCTTTTAAAGAAAAAAGGTGGGAGGCACATACACGTAAACAGCTTTTTCATATAAGGGACCAAGATCCACATTCACATACGCACGGCACGTGCCTTATCAAGGGCGGCAGACAGCCAGGCCATGCACGCGCGCTTGCTCACTCCCACACTCACAAAGCCCTCCACCTGCCAGGGGGGTGGGAGGACGAATGGAGAATGGGGCACACAAGGCAACTTATGAGGCGCCTCAAAAGTCGCGCGCTTGCTCACTCCCACACTCACAAGCCCTCCACCTGCCAGGAGGGGGAAGAACAGGCGGCAAACAAGACATACGCGATAAGGAAAGAGAGGGGGAGAGTGTGTGGCGAAGAATTAGCTGGATGAGGAGAGAGATGGTGGTGGGGGGCAATATGAGGCGTCATTCATCCATCACTGATCAATCAACATCCACTCATACATCATTCACTCATACATCATTCACTCATACATCATTCACTCATACATCATTCACTCATACATCATTCACTCATACATCATTCACTCATACATCATTCACTAATACATCATTCACTCATACATCATTCACTCATACATCATTCACTCATACATCATTCACTCATACATCATTCACTCATACATCATTCACTCATACATCATTCACTCATACATCATTCACTCATACATCATTCACTCATACATCATTCACTCATACATCATTCACTCATACATCATTCACTCATACATCATTCACTCATACATCATTCACTCATACATCATTCACTCATACATCATTCACTCATACATCATTCACTCATACATCATTCACTCATACATCATTCACTCATACATCATTCACTCATACATCATTCACTCATACATCATTCACTCATACATCATTCACTCATACATCATTCACTCATACATCATTCACTCATACATCATTCACTCATACATCATTCACTCATACATCATTCACTCATACATCATTCACTCATACATCATTCACTCATACATCATTCACTCATACATCATTCACTCATACATCATTCACTCATACATCATTCACTCATACATCATTCACTCATACATCATTCACTCATACATCATTCACTCATACATCATTCACTCATACATCATTCACTCATACATCATTCACTCATACATCATTCACTCATACATCATTCACTCATACATCATTCACTCATACATCATTCACTCATACATCATTCACTCATACATCATTCACTCATACATCATTCACTCATACATCATTCACTCATACATCATTCACTCATACATCATTCACTCATACATCATTCACTCATACATCATCCACTCATACATCATTCACTCATACATCATTCACTCATACATCATCACTCATACATCATTCACTCATACATCATTCACTCATACATCATTCACTCATACATCATTCACTCATACATCATTCACTCATACATCATCCACTCATACATCATTCACTCATACATCATTCACTCATACATCATTCACTCATACATCATTCACTCATACATCATTCACTCATACATCATTCACTCATACATCATTCACTCATACATCATTCACTCATACATCATTCACTCATACATCATTCACTCATACATCATTCACTCATACATCATTCACTCATACATCATGTCGAAGAGAAAGGCCCCGCCCTCGCTTGGGCGCAGCCGATCTCGCCGTCAACGAGAAGTTCGCGACGGTTTGGTCGACGAAATGGGCTTCTACGTTTCGACGGAAGTTGCAGTGGAGCGATCTCTGCGCGACGAGCTCCCGTCGAAGAGCTCTGCTCGACGATCCTGGTCGAGGAACTCTGGTCGAAGAGTTCGGGTCGAGGAACTCTGGTCGAAGAGTTCGGGTCGAGGAGCTCTGCTCGGCTAACGCTGTTCGACCGAGCGATGTTGAGCTGATCGACCGAAGTTGCAGAATTGTGCGAAACTCTGCGGAGGCGTACGAACTTTCGCCCAGGAGATTTTGGCGAAGTTCTACCTGCGGAACGGCAGAACGTGCTCGACGGTGCGCACCTAACGAAACCGACGACACGTTTTCTACCTGGCACCTGCGCAATGTGCCTGACGGTGAAACCGCCAACCTGCACCTACTTGGTAGGTGCGCACATCTGCGCAGATAGACAACCTGCGACTGCAGATAGTTACCTGCGACTGCAGATAGTCACCTGCGACTGCAGTGCTGGCAGACCGCGCGAAGTGCAACGTTGGCAGATCACTCTGCTGCAACGTTGGCAAGCCGCTCTTCCGCTGCGCTGGCAGACTTCGCCCTTGCTAGGTGTTGAATGCCATTCTAGTCATTCTCATTCTGCATGCCTCAATTGTACTTCCAACTTTTCATTGCAAGTTGTAACTTTCGTGGAATTCTTGCCAAACTTCTGTGTGAACACAAGCCAGTAGTAAGAACGTTAGCGCAGAGCTACGATCACTCGCACAACCCCGTGCCCTCCACCGTAGTCCACTCCCGTTGTGTAGTGACTCTCCGCATGGTGCGGTGAGCGTGGACGGCCCCGCGTTAGAACCTTCAGATAGCCGACTTCTGCATTCATTACCTAAGTTGTTGTTAGGCCGGCAGCCGTCTTAGTCGCCATGGTCGACCCCGTGGTCGAAGCAGGTGTAGAAGATACCCTGCAGGCGAGAGAGGCTGGTGTTCGGGCACGCCACGAGGCTGGCGGGTACGGCGAGGCGGACTTGGAGATTCTGCTCCTTGGAACTCGTGCGCAGTGGGCGCGTGAGCATCCCCCTCCCCGTGCAGAAGCGGACGACGCGTCCGCCTCTCCCCGACCCGTGCACAACGAAGGTGATGGCGGCAATGTTGTCGGCGGTGGAAGCACGAGGGTTCGCGGAGTGATTCGGCCCGCCTACGTCAGCGTTGGCGGAGTGCAGGCGCAAGTGCTGCGGTCGTCTGCCACTGGAGGCAGCTCGAACGTCAACATCAATGGTCGACGTCAATCTCCTCTGCGGAGTGGAGTCGGGCCGACTTCGGCGACTCACGCGTCGGCTGGTCGAGACGGAGGCATCGCACCGGCGAACGGATATTTTAAAATTTCGCCGGACAAGATCGCTGTGCCGAAGCTGCTGGACGGTCGACATGACTTGATCACATGGATCGAATCCATTGAGCCTCAGCTGGAGATCGCAGGGTTGAAGAAGTTCGTCGACGGCATTGTTGACACGCCGGACGCAGACGACTCTGAACTCTGGGCGGAATTTCGCGCTGCTCATCTACTAACCTTCATGGTCATTTCGAGGTGTTGCTCGCCTCTGGTGCAGGTCGCATTGACGTCGTGCAGACAACGGGTGGATGCTGGCTACCAAGCGTGGCAGTACATCATGCGCACCTACAAAGCGACCGACGACCTCTACATCAGTCAACTGGAGAAGAAGTTGACCAACATTCGAATGGGGGAGGAGGAATCGGCGACCGAGTACTGCAATCGTGCGCGACGAGTCTTGGCCGATCTGCGGATGGCCGGCGTCGACTACTCGGTGGCGTCGTATGTCACACATGTCATCAGTGGCCTCCCCTCGGGCTACAATTTGATGCGTCGAATGTTGACGATCCCCGGCACGCGCGAGACCCTGAACGAGGATTCGCTTTCGAGCCACATCATCCAGGACGAGTTCATGCAGGAGTCTGAGCGACCTGCAGAACTGCTTCCGCAGGCCAACTACGTCGCCCCGGCGAAGCAGGGACGCCAACAGGGGCAGCGTGGGAAGTCTGGCGGAGGTGGTGGCTGGAAGTCGTCGAACGCGAAATCGACGGAGGGTGCCGACCGCGGAAAGTCGGCGAAAGGTGGAGATCGCGGCAGCAGTGGCTCGCGTCGAGAAGGCCGCCGCTGCTACATCTGCGATGCTCCCGACCACCTCTCGTACGACTGCCCCGACCGAGACGAGTCTGACGACGACCGGGACGCCAACCGCAGAAAGGGAGATGGTGGCCGTCGTCGCCGGGACAACCAGCCGCGCAAGGAGAAGCAGCCGTCGAAGACGGCTTCGACGAAGGATGCGGACTCCTCTGGCGGCAATACTCGTGGCGAGGAGGCTTCGTGCTCGATGGTCAGCGTGGTAGAGCCGACGATCTCGCTGGCGCTGGAGGCTGGCGAAGACTTCAAGGCGGTCGCTGCTGCTGTGCAGGCGAATCCAACTGTCGTGCTGCTCGACAGCGGCTGCTCCCACCATTTGATGGGGACAAAGGAGGCCTTCGTCGACATGCAGCCGAGCGGAGATGTTCGCCACGTTCGCGGCTTCAACGGGGCACTTGAGAGCGTCGAAGGCAGAGGCACCGTTGCTCTGCAAGGGGAGGCCGGGAAGCAGGTCCTCGTCCCCGACGTGCTCTACGTTCCGGGTGTACACGCGAACCTGCTGTCGGCTGGCCAGCTCAAGGAGAACGGCGTAACGCTGCAGGACGATGGCGGAGAGACGCTGCTGGTGTCTTCTGCCCGCGATGTCCTTGGTCGAGCACGCTACTCCGGCAGAATTCTCTGCACCGACCTGCGCCCCTGCTCGACGAAGTCTACGACGACTTCGACGGAGGTTGTGGCTCTGCGGACGATCGCGCCAGCGACAAAGTTGACCCCGGACATGTTGCACGCGCGGCTTGCGCACGTCGGCGTCGACACGATCAAGAGCTCAGCGAAGAATGAGGTCGCTGCCGGTCTGGACATGAAGAAGTCGACCGCAGATGATCTGCCGTGTACCTCCTGCGTCGGCGGCAAGCTTGCACGGCACACCTTCCCCGACCAAGGATCGGACGCCGAGAACGCGCTCGATGTGGTGCACATCGACCTCTGCGGACCGTTTCGGGTGGCCGCCAACGATGGCAGCCTCTACTTTCTTTTGCTGAAAGATAGGAAGACTCGCTACGTGTGGGTGAGGCCTATTGCGAAGAAGAGCGACGTGCTGGTCGTCTTCGACAAATGGCTGAAGGAGGTGGAGCGGCAGACGTCGAAGACGGTGAAGAAGTTGCGTTCTGACCGCGGAGGTGAGTTCCTCGGTCGCGCCTTCACCGACCTCGTCGAGGACAAGGGAATCCTCCACAATCTGACGTGCCCCTACACTCCGCAACAGAACGGGATGGCAGAGCGGGAGATGCGTACGGTGGTCGAGGCCGTACGAACGATGCTTCTGCACATGGGCGTGAAGCATCACTGGTGGCACCTCGCTCTGCGACAGGCCGTCTGGGTGCGCAACTGCCTCGAGCGTGCTTCTCTGCCAAAGGGGACGACGCCGCATGAGCTTCTGTTCGAGAAGAAGCCGGACTTGACACTGGCGCGCGTGTGGGGCTGCATGGTGCAGTTCATGGTCCCCGAGCAGCGGCGCGGCGGGAAATTGGCGCCGAAGGCCCGTTGGGGTCTTCACCTCGGCGTGTCGGCAGAGAGCAAGGGCTGGAAGGTGCTCGACTTGACGGACAACAAAGTCGTCACGACGGTCGAAGCGATCTTCTACGAGACCCTGTCGATGGAGATGTGGAAGGTGGAGTACGGACCGGCGTCGACGAGGACGCCCTCTACCCCGCCGACCGATTCCTCCTCGGTGCACCCTCCACTGCTCGCTGCGGACGTCGAGCCTGATGAGGACGACGCAGACGACGTCACCCCCTCCCTCCCTCCCCCTGTGCAGGGATCCTCGTCGGCCGCCGGCGATGAGGGGAGACTCGGTGCGTCGCCTGCGGCGCCGACCGGTTGCATCGCCGGAGGCGGACGTGATGCCGAGAAGGTCAGCGACGGGAAGCGGCAGACGACAGGGGAGCCGTCGAAGAAGACCGCAGAGAAGCCATCGGCAGAGGCGCCGACCGCAGAGAAGCAGTCGGCAGAGGCGCCGACCGCAGAGAAGCTGTCGGCAGAGGCACCGACCTCAGGGGAGCAGTCGGCAGAGGAGCTGCCGACGGGGGAGCAGCTCGACGACGACTCGTCAAGCGACGTTGTGGAAGTCGTCGGTGCGGCCGGCGACGATGAATGGGAGCTATCGGCAGGAGAGCAGTCAGAGGACAGTGACGTGGTGGAGGTTCCGGTCGAAGAAGTGAAGCAGCGGCATTCTACCCGCTCCAACTTCGGCAAGCCGCCTGAGAAGCTGAGCTACCACGCTTGTGTTCCGCCGACGGCCTACAGCACTCTGCTCGACGATGCAGAGGACGACGTTGATCTGCCCGAGCTCGACCCCGACATGCACGCCGATCCAGAGCATTGCTGGGACATCGCCAACATGACGGTGAAGGAGGCATTGGCGAGCTGGAAGGGCAAGGCGGTGAAGGCCGCCATGGACGAGGAAATCAAGAGCCTTATCTCCAACGGAACATGGGAGGTGGTCGAGCGTCCGCGCGGTGTCAACGTGATGAAGAATCGTTGGGTACTTACAACGAAATACCACGTCGACGACACGGTCGCCCGGGAGAAAGCGCGTCTGGTGGTGAAGGGCTTCACGCAGATCTACGGCGCAGACTACGATGAAACGTAAGCGCCGGTGGGGAGCTACGTAACTCTGCGGATCTTCCTCAGCATCGTAGCAGTCCTCGACCTGCACCTGATGCAGCTGGACATGAAAAACGCGTTTCTGCAGAGCAAGCTGGATCGCGTCCTCTACATGAACCAGCCCGACCACTACAACGACGGAACCGGTCGCGTCTGCAAGCTGCTGAAGAGCTTGTACGGACTGAAGCAGAGTCCACTGCTGTGGTACTCGGCGCTCGACGCGGTGCTGATCGATGCCGGTTGGAGCAAGAGCCAGGTAGACGAAGCGCTCTACTTCAAGGTCGGCGACGACGGAGTGACGTGCTGGGTGCTCGTCTACGTCGACGATCTGCTCGCCGCTAGCAGCAGCACTGCGATGCTGAAGGAGCTGAAGGAGCTGCTGGAGGCCGCCTTCGAGCTGCGCGAGATCAAGCCAGTCGAGAAGTATCTCGGGCTGGAAATCGTGCGCGACCGTCCTGCGCGGAAGCTGTGGCTTCACCAGCAAGTCTACGTCGACAAGCTGCGTCGTCGTTTCATCGACGAGGAGCAGCCCGGTCGAGTGCCGAAGACACCGGTCTCTGTCGACGCCTACGCAGAGCTGATGTTCGACGACGAAGAGTTTCAGTCGCGCGAGGAAGCAGAGTACCGGCAGAAGGTCGGCTCGCTGCAGTTCGCGGCCACCACGACGAGGCCCGACATTGCCTTCGCTTGCAGCAAGCTCGGATCTGGCCTGACAGTGCGGAGCAACAACCACTGGCGTGAGGTCGATCGCTGTCTGCACTACCTCGCTGAAACTCGTGACGCCGCTCTGGAGTTCGGCGGCGGACCAGAGTCGCTGTGTCTGGTCGGCTATGCAGATGCCGACGACGCTGGCGACAAGCAGAATCGGACGAGCACGGGCGGCTACGTTTTCGTATTCGGAGGAGCCGCAGTCTCTTGGGCGAGCCAGCGCATCAAATGCGCAATGCTCTCGTCGACCGAATCAGAGTACGTCGCGGCCACCGAAGCCGGCAAGGAGGCTCGCCGTCTGCGCTTCCTCCTTGCAGAGTTCCGTCTGCTCGATCCAAGGAAGCCGACTGTTCTGCACGTGGACAATCAGTCTGCGATCACTGTCGCAGAGGGCTTGGGGCTCAAGGGCAACCTCAAGCACATGGAGCGACGCTACGCATGGCTGCAGCAGATGGTGAAGCGCGGGAAGATTGCTCTGCAATACATCCCGACCACCGAGCAGCCGGCGGATTTTCTGACGAAGGCGCTGCATTTTCCGGCTTTCAACCGGTGCTCCGTCGCAATCGGCCAAGTGCGTTTGGCCGACGTGGGCGATGGGGATGACGAGGTGCAGCAGTAGGTGCCGTGCCCTTCTGCACGGCTGGTGCGGTGATCTACGTGCTATGTGTTGGGTGCACGTAGAAGGGAAATTTCTCCTTGTATTCTATCCCTCTGGGTTCTGGGTGGACCTTGTGTGTGGGTGCCCAAGCATGAGCTGAGCAGGGGAGTGTCGAAGAGAAAGGCCCCGCCCTCGCTTGGGCGCAGCCGATCTCGCCGTCAACGAGAAGTTCGCGACGGTTTGGTCGACGAAATGGGCTTCTACGTTTCGACGGAAGTTGCAGTGGAGCGATCTCTGCGCGACGAGCTCCCGTCGAAGAGCTCTGCTCGACGATCCTGGTCGAGGAACTCTGGTCGAAGAGTTCGGGTCGAGGAACTCTGGTCGAAGAGTTTGGGTCGAGGAGCTCTGCTCGGCGAACGCTGTTCGACCGAGCGATGTTGAGCTGATCGACCGAAGTTGCAGAATTGTGCGAAACTCTGCGGAGGCGTACGAACTTTCGCCCAGGAGATTTTGGCGAAGTTCTACCTGCGGAACGGCAGAACGTGCTCGACGGTGCGCACCTGGCGAAACCAACGACACGTTTTCTACCTGGCACCTGCGCAATGTGCCTGACGGTGAAACCGCCAACCTGCACCTACTTGGTAGGTGCGCACATCTGCGCAGATAGACAACCTGCGACTGCAGATAGTTACCTGCGACTGCAGATAGTCACCTGCGACTGCAGTGCTGGCAGACCGCGCGAAGTGCAACGTTGGCAGATCACTCTGCTGCAACGTTGGCAAGCCGCTCTTCCGCTGCGCTGGCAGACTTCGCCCTTGCTAGGTGTTGAATGCCATTCTAGTCATTCTCATTCTGCATGCCTCAATTGTACTTCCAACTTTTCATTGCAAGTTGTAACTTTCCTTAGTGGAATTCTTGCCAAACTTCTGTGTGAACACAAGCCAGTAGTAAGAACGTTAGCGCAGAGCTACGATCACTCGCACAACCCCGTGCCCTCCACCGTAGTCCACTCCCGTTGTGTAGTGACTCTCCGCATGGTGCGGTGAGCGTGGACGGTCCCGCGTTAGAACCTTCAGATAGCCGACTTTTGCATTCATTACCTAAGTTGTTGTTAGGCCGGCAGCCGTCTTAGTCGCCATGGTCGACCCCGTGGTCGAAGCAGGTGTAGAAGATACCCTGCAGGCGAGAGAGGCTGGTGTTCGGGCACGCCACGAGGCTGGCGGGTACGGCGAGGCGGACTTGGAGATTCTGCTCCTTGGAACTCGTGCGCAGTGGGCGCGTGAGCATCCCCCTCCCCGTGCAGAAGCGGACGACGCGTCCGCCTCTCCCCGACCCGTGCACAACGAAGGTGATGGCGGCAATGTTGTCGGTGGTGGAAGCACGAGGGTTCGCGGAGTGATTCGGCCTGCCGACGTCAGCGTTGGCGGAGTGCAGGCGCAAGTGCTGCGGTCGTCTGCCACTGGAGGCAGCTCGAACGTCAACATCAATGGTCGACGTCAATCTCCTCTGCGGAGTGGAGTCGGGCCGACTTCGGCGACTCACGCGTCGGCTGGTCGAGACGGAGGCATCGCACCGACGTACGGATATTTTAAATTTTCGCCGGACAAGATCGCTGTGCCGAAGCTGCTGGACGGTCGACATGACTTGATCACATGGATCGAATCCATTGAGCCTCAGCTGAAGATCGCAGGGTTGAAGAAGTTTGTCGACGGCATTGTTGACACGCCGGACGCAGACGACTCTGAACTCTGGGCGGAATTTCGCGCTGCTCATCTACTAACCTTCATGGTCATTTCGAGGTGTTGCTCGCCTCTGGTGCAGGTCGCATTGACGTCGTGCAGACAACGGGTGGATGCTGGCTACCAAGCGTGGCAGTACATCATGCGCACCTACAAAGCGACCGACGACCTCTACATCAGTCAACTAGAGAAGAAGTTGACCAACATTCGAATGGGGGAGGAGGAATCGGCGACCGAGTACTGCAATCGTGCGCGACGAGTCTTGGCCGATCTGCGGATGGCCGGCGTCGACTACTCGGTGGCGTCGTATGTCACACATGTCATCAGTGGCCTCCCCTCGGGCTACAATTTGATGCGTCGAATGTTGACGATCCCCGGCACGCGCGAGACCCTGAACGAGGATTCGCTTTCGAGCCACATCATCCAGGACGAGTTCATGCAGGAGTCTGAGCGACCTGCAGAACTGCTTCCGCAGGCCAACTACGTCGCCCCGGCGAAGCAGGGACGCCAACAGGGGCAGCGTGGGAAGTCTGGCGGAGGTGGTGGCTGGAAGTCGTCGAACGCGAAATCGACGGAGGGTGCCGACCGCGGAAAGTCGGCGAAAGGTGGAGATCGCGGCAGCAGTGGCTCGCGTCGAGAAGGCCGCCGCTGCTACATCTGCGATGCTCCCGACCACCTCTCGTACGACTGCCCCGACCGAGACGAGTCTGACGACGACCGGGACGCCAACCGCAGAAAGGGAGATGGTGGCCGTCGTCGCCGGGACAACCAGCCGCGCAAGGAGAAGCAGCCGTCGAAGACGGCTTCGACGAAGGATGCGGACTCCTCTGGCGGCAATACTCGTGGCGAGGAGGCTTCGTGCTCGATGGTCAGCGTGGTAGAGCCGACGATCTCGCTGGCGCTGGAGGCTGGCGAAGACTTCAAGGCGGTCGCTGCTGCTGTGCAGGCGAATCCAACTGTCGTGCTGCTCGACAGCGGCTGCTCCCACCATTTGATGGGGACAAAGGAGGCCTTCGTCGACATGCAGCCGAGCGGAGATGTTCGCCACGTTCGCGGCTTCAACGGGGCACTTGAGAGCGTCGAAGGCAGAGGCACCGTTGCTCTGCAAGGGGAGGCCGGGAAGCAGGTCCTCGTCCCCGACGTGCTCTACGTTCCGGGTGTACACGCGAACCTGCTGTCGGCTGGCCAGCTCAAGGAGAACGGCGTAACGCTGCAGGACGATGGCGGAGAGACGCTGCTGGTGTCTTCTGCCCGCGATGTCCTTGGTCGAGCACGCTACTCCGGCAGAATTCTCTGCACCGACCTGCGCCCCTGCTCGACGAAGTCTACGACGACTTCGACGGAGGTTGTGGCTCTGCGGACGATCGCGCCAGCGACAAAGTTGACCCCGGACATGTTGCACGCGCGGCTTGCGCACGTCGGCGTCGACACGATCAAGAGCTCAGCGAAGAATGAGGTCGCTGCCGGTCTGGACATGAAGAAGTCGACCGCAGATGATCTGCCGTGTACCTCCTGCGTCGGCGGCAAGCTTGCACGGCACACCTTCCCCGACCAAGGATCGGACGCCGAGAACGCGCTCGATGTGGTGCACATCGACCTCTGCGGACCGTTTCGGGTGGCCGCCAACGATGGCAGCCTCTACTTTCTTTTGCTGAAAGATAGGAAGACTCGCTACGTGTGGGTGAGGCCTATTGCGAAGAAGAGCGACGTGCTGGTCGTCTTCGACAAATGGCTGAAGGAGGTGGAGCGGCAGACGTCGAAGACGGTGAAGAAGTTGCGTTCTGACCGCGGAGGTGAGTTCCTCGGTCGCGCCTTCACCGACCTCGTCGAGGACAAGGGAATCCTCCACAATCTGACGTGCCCCTACACTCCGCAACAGAACGGGATGGCAGAGCGGGAGATGCGTACGGTGGTCGAGGCCGTACGAACGATGCTTCTGCACATGGGCGTGAAGCATCACTGGTGGCACCTCGCTCTGCGACAGGCCGTCTGGGTGCGCAACTGCCTCGAGCGTGCTTCTCTGCCAAAGGGGACGACGCCGCATGAGCTTCTGTTCGAGAAGAAGCCGGACTTGACACTGGCGCGCGTGTGGGGCTGCATGGTGCAGTTCATGGTCCCCGAGCAGCGGCGCGGCGGGAAATTGGCGCCGAAGGCCCGTTGGGGTCTTCACCTCGGCGTGTCGGCAGAGAGCAAGGGCTGGGAGGTGCTCGACTTGACGGACAACAAAGTCGTCACGACGGTCGAAGCGATCTTCTACGAGACCCTGTCGATGGAGATGTGGAAGGTGGAGTACGGACCGGCGTCGACGAGGACGGTCTCTACCCCGCCGACCGATTCCTCCTCGGTGCACCCTCCACTGCTCGCTGCGGACGTCGAGCCTGATGAGGACGATGCAGACGACGTCACCCCCTCCCTCCCTCCCCCTGTGCAGGGATCCTCGTCGGCCGCCGGCGATGAGGGGAGACTCGGTGCGTCGCCTGCGGCGCCGACCGGTTGCATCGCCGGAGGCCGACGTGATGCCGAGAAGGTCAGCGACGGGAAGCGGCAGACGACAGGGGAGCCGTCGAAGAAGACCGCAGAGAAGCCATCGGCAGAGGCGCCGACCGCAGAGAAGCAGTCGGCAGAGGCGCCGACCGCAGAGAAGCTGTCGGCAGAGGCACCGACCTCAGGGGAGCAGTCGGCAGAGGAGCTGCCGACGGGGGAGCAGCTCGACGACGACTCGTCAAGCGACGTTGTGGAAGTCGTCGGTGCGGCCGGCGACGATGAATGGGAGCTATCGGCAGGAGAGCAGTCAGAGGACAGTGACGTGGTGGAGGTTCCGGTCGAAGAAGTGAAGCAGCGGCATTCTACCCGCTCCAACTTCGGCAAGCCGCCTGAGAAGCTGAGCTACCACGCTTGTGTTCCGCCGACGGCCTACAGCACTCTGCTCGACGATGCAGAGGACGACGTTGATCTGCCCGAGCTCGACCCCGACATGCACGCCGATCCAGAGCATTGCTGGGACATCGCCAACATGACGGTGAAGGAGGCATTGGCGAGCTGGAAGGGCAAGGCGGTGAAGGCCGCCATGGACGAGGAAATCAAGAGCCTTATCTCCAACGGAACATGGGAGGTGGTCGAGCGTCCGCGCGGTGTCAACGTGATGAAGAATCGTTGGGTACTTACAACGAAATACCACGTCGACGACACGGTCGCCCGGGAGAAAGCGCGTCTGGTGGTGAAGGGCTTCACGCAGATCTACGGCGCAGACTACGATGAAACGTACGCGTCGGTGGGGAGCTACGTAACTCTGCGGATCTTCCTCAGCATCGTAGCAGTCCTCGACCTGCACCTGATGCAGCTGGACATGAAAAACGCGTTTCTGCAGAGCAAGCTGGATCGCGTCCTCTACATGAACCAGCCCGACCACTACAACGACGGAACCGGTCGCGTCTGCAAGCTGCTGAAGAGCTTGTACGGACTGAAGCAGAGTCCACTGCTGTGGTACTCGGCGCTCGACGCGGTGCTGATCGATGCCGGTTGGAGCAAGAGCCAGGTAGACGAAGCGCTCTACTTCAAGGTCGGCGACGACGGAGTGACGTGCTGGGTGCTCGTCTACGTCGACGATCTGCTCGCCGCTAGCAGCAGCACTGCGATGCTGAAGGAGCTGAAGGAGCTGCTGGAGGCCGCCTTCGAGCTGCGCGAGATCAAGCCGGTCGAGAAGTATCTCGGGCTGGAAATCGTGCGCAACCGTCCTGCGCGGAAGCTGTGGCTTCACCAGCAAGTCTACGTCGACAAGCTGCGTCGTCGTTTCATCGACGAGGAGCAGCCCGGTCGAGTGCCGAAGACACCGGTCTCCGTCGACGCCTACGCAGAGCTGATGTTCGACGACGAAGAGTTTCAGTCGCGCGAGGAAGCAGAGTACCGGCAGAAGGTCGGCTCGCTGCAGTTCGCGGCCACCACGACGAGGCCCGACATTGCCTTCGCTTGCAGCAAGCTCGGATCTGGCCTGACAGTGCGGAGCAACAACCACTGGCGTGAGGTCGATCGCTGTCTGCACTACCTCGCTGAAACTCGTGACGCCGCTCTGGAGTTCGGCGGCGGACCAGAGTCGCTGTGTCTGGTCGGCTATGCAGATGCCGACGACGCTGGCGACAAGCAGAATCGGACGAGCACGGGCGGCTACGTTTTCGTATTCGGAGGAGCCGCAGTCTCTTGGGCGAGCCAGCGCATCAAATGCGCAACGCTCTCGTCGACCGAATCAGAGTACGTCGCGGCCACCGAAGCCGGCAAGGAGGCTCGCCGTCTGCGCTTCCTCCTTGCAGAGTTCCGTCTGCTCGATCCAAGGAAGCCGACTGTTCTGCACGTGGACAATCAGTCTGCGATCACTGTCGCAGAGGGCTTGGGGCTCAAGGGCAACCTCAAGCACATGGAGCGACGCTACGCATGGCTGCAGCAGATGGTGAAGCGCGGGAAGATTGCTCTGCAATACATCCCGACCACCGAGCAGCCGGCGGATTTTCTGACGAAGGCGCTGCATTTTCCGGCTTTCAACCGGTGCTCCGTCGCAATCGGCCAAGTGCGTTTGGCCGACGTGGGCGATGGGGATGACGAGGTGCAGCAGTAGGTGCCGTGCCCTTCTGCACGGCTGGTGCGGTGATCTACGTGCTATGTGTTGGGTGCACGTAGAAGGGAAATTTCTCCTTGTATTCTATCCCTCTGGGTTCTGGGTGGACCTTGTGTGTGGGTGCCCAAGCATGAGCTGAGCAGGGGAGTGTCGAAGAGAAAGGCCCCGCCCTCGCTTGGGCGCAGCCGATCTCGCCGTCAACGAGAAGTTCGCGACGGTTTGGTCGACGAAATGGGCTTCTACGTTTCGACGGAAGTTGCAGTGGAGCGATCTCTGCGCGACGAGCTCCCGTCGAAGAGCTCTGCTCGACGATCCTGGTCGAGGAACTCTGGTCGAAGAGTTCAGGTCGAGGAACTCTGGTCGAAGAGTTTGGGTCGAGGAGCTCTGCTCGGCGAACGCTGTTCGACCGAGCGATGTTGAGCTGATCGACCGAAGTTGCAGAATTGTGCGAAACTCTGCGGAGGCGTATGAACTTTCGCCCAGGAGATTTTGGCGAAGTTCTACCTGCGGAACGGCAGAACGTGCTCGACGGTGCGCACCTGGCGAAACCAACGACACGTTTTCTACCTGGCACCTGCGCAATGTGCCTGACGGTGAAACCGCCAACCTGCACCTACTTGGTAGGTGCGCACATCTGCGCAGATAGACAACCTGCGACTGCAGATAGTTACCTGCGACTGCAGATAGTCACCTGCGACTGCAGTGCTGGCAGACCGCGCGAAGTGCAACGTTGGCAGATCACTCTGCTGCAACGTTGGCAAGCCGCTCTTCCGCTGCGCTGGCAGACTTCGCCCTTGCTAGGTGTTGAATGCCATTCTAGTCATTCTCATTCTGCATGCCTCAATTGTACTTCCAACTTTTCATTGCAAGTTGTAACTTTCCTTAGTGGAATTCTTGCCAAACTTCTGTGTGAACACAAGCCAGTAGTAAGAACGTTAGCGCAGAGCTACGATCACTCGCACAACCCCGTGCCCTCCACCGTAGTCCACTCCCGTTGTGTAGTGACTCTCCGCACATCATTCACTCATACATCATTCACTCCTACATCATTCACTCATACATCATTCACTCATACATCATTCACTCATACATCATTCACTCATACATCATTCACTCATACATCATTCACTCATACATCATTCACTCATACATCAAGTGCTGCAACAGCAGCGCTCACCACACGTGGGGCAGCAGCAGTAGCAACTGTTGTAGTATCTTTGAATAAAAGGTGTACTTGCTATGCTAGCTCGGTTGACAGGTTGGACAGTTCCAACCGCAATCTGCGGTTGGGTCGCCAGCAATTATTGGAGACCGATGGTCAGAACGTTTCAATAACGTTGGTCAGAACGTTTCAATAACGATGGTCAGAACGTTTCAATAACGTTGGTCAGAACGTTTCAATAACGATGGTCAGAATGTTTCAATAACGTTGGTCAGAACCCAACCAGCCAGCAATGATTGAGCCTCCAATAACGCTGGCCAACCCAACCTAGGCCATCCATGACTCTACCTATGTATACCTCCGCTCACTTGACCTCAATCAATGTACTTCTTCTCTTCACGACACTCACCGGCACATGGGGCAGCAGCTCTCTTGCAGCGAGCTGGGTGGCATCGAGGGCGCGGTGGATGATGGACTTGGCCATGGGCATGTAGGGGGGTGAGCCACCCTTGCTTGCCACACAAACACTCTCTCACTCACCGGCACATGAGGCAGCAGCTCCCTGGCAGCGAGCTGCGTGGCATCGAGGGCGCGGACGAGGGACTTGGCCATGGGCATGTAGATGGGCCACTCGGGCGTGCTGGGGTCGTGCAGTGCCATGCCCAGTGTGACTGGCGGAGGAGGTGCGCGGAGGGGGGAGGGGAGGAGAAGGGGAAGGAGGGTGAGGGGAGAGGGGCGGGAATGGGCGAGGGAAGGAGGGTGAAAGTCTTGGCAACCACTGGTCTCCTCATATGCACTCGTCTCCCCACATGCACTCATCTCCCCACATGCACTCATCTCCCCACATGCACTCATCTCCAGCGCTACCAGCTAGCGCTGACGACAGCCAGCGCCACGCCAGCTGCTGCTGACGCCAGCCAGCGCCACGCTCTAACTGACTCGTTCACGAGCTGCCATCTCCTCAATTCTTGAGTTGCTCTGCTGCACCTGACGCTAGCCACAAGGCAGGCACCACCAGTACAGGCGCCTTGCTTCTAGAGTCAGCTGGGCACACTATAGGCTTGCTAGCACAGGCTGCAGTGCTCTTGGCTTCAGCTGTGCTGCTGGTGCCAGCGGGAATAGGACTCGCTATAGGCCGACTCGCTTACAGGCTGTGATCTCCTCCTCTAGCAGCTCTTGGCTCATGCTGCTGGTGCCAGCGGGAATAGGACTCGCTATAGGCCGACTCGCTTACAGGCTGTGATCTCCTCCTCTAGCAGCTCTTGGCTCATGCTGCGGGTGACGCCAGGCGGGGAGACGTGGAAGGTGATGGGCATCATGGGCTGCTGGTGCAGCATGACGCCCAGCATGCCCAGATCCACCACCAGCCTGCATGTGAGGGAAGATGGTGAGATGGATGGAGGGGAAGGAGGGGGGGGAGAGAAGGAGGATGCATTTTGCACAAGGTATGGTATGGGCATCATGGGCTGCTGGTGCGGCATGACGCCCAGCACGCCCAGATCCACCACCAGCCTGCAGCGGGGGGATAATGGTCATAGCAGAGTGGCAGAGGAGCCAGGCAGGCATAACACGGTGGGGGAAGGGGGGAGGGGAGAAGGGCGGGGGCTGACGGGAGGATGGGCGATGGGAAGGGGGGATGCACGGGGCACAGTGACTGATGCAATGGTTTACAAGCCTTACGCCCCTCCCACTCACGCCCCTCCCACTCACGCACTCACACCCCTGCAACGTGGGTGAAAACACGAACCCTCAGTCCACGCACGCCCCTGTCTGCCACTCACGGGGCAGCGACGCGGATGACCACGTCAGCCTGCTTGGGGATGTGGTAGCGCCGACCGTCCCTGCTGTGATCGCTCCACCTCTTAGCACCTGCTGTGATCGCTCCACCTCTTAGCACCTGCTGTGATCGCTCCACCTCTTAGCACCTGCTGTGATCGCTCCACCTCTTAGCACCTGCTGTGATCGCTCCACCTCTTAGCACCTGCTGCTCCCACCCACGCCCCTCCCACTCACACCCTTTCCACTCACGCCCCTCCCACTCACGCCCACCTGCAACGTGGGTGAAAGCACGTGCCCTCGCTGCACTCACGCCCCTCCCACCCCGTTCACGCCCCTCTCACCCCGTTCACACCCCTCTCACCCCGTTCACGACCCGCCTTCCCACTCACGGGGCAGCAACGCGGATGAAGACATCAGTGTCTTTGGGGATGTGGTAGCTGCGGTCGTCCCTGCCGTGGTCGTTCCACCCCGCCCCAACGAAGAACAGCACCAACCCCTTGCTGGCGCTCGCCATGTTGTCTGGCGCCTAGGAGGGCGGGCGAGAGTATAGATGAGGAGCACCAGATATGCATTGAACACGAGACCCTTGCTGGCCCTTGCTGGCCCTTGACCAAGAGAAGCACAAGAGAATGAAGAAGAGCACGTTGCTGGCGCTCGTCATGTTGTCTCTCGCAGCTGGAAGCGCGGCTGAGAGGAAGGATGGATGGATGGATGGATGGATGGATGGATGGATGGATGGATGGATGGATGGATGGATGGATGGATGGATGGATGGATGGATGGATGGATGGATGGATGGATGGATGGATGGATGGATGGATGGATGGATGGATGGATGGATGGATGGATGGATGGATGGATGGATGGGTGGATGGATGGATGGATGGATGGATGGATGGATGGATGGACGGACGGACGGACGGACGGACGGACGGACGGACGGACGGATGGATGGATGGATGGATGGATGGATGGATGGATGGATGGATGAATGGATGGATGGATGGATGGACGGAGGGACGGAGGGACGGATGGACGGAGGGACGGAGGGACGGAGGGAAGGAGGGACGGAGGGACGGAGGGACGGAGGGACGGAGGGACGGAGGGACGAAGGGACGGAGGGACGGACGGACGGACGGACGGACGGACGGACGGACGGACGGACGGACGGACGGACGGACGGACGGACGGGCGGACGGATGGATGGATGGATGGGTAGAGAAGCACAAGACAAGGCAACAGCACCCACACCACAACAAACGACAGACACGCACACCGCAGCCATCCAGGTCAATTGTAGACAACTGTGCCCCGTTTTCCAGAACCATTTGAAACTAATTCATGTACAGAGCTGACTCTTGAGTCGACTCTTAAGTGTAGTGCCTCCTCCCACCAGCCATTGAGGGTAAATGATGTAGTTTAATATTCAAATGCCAGTGCTCACAATAAGAGTCAGGTGGTGCCACCAGAAGAATCAGTTAGTAACGGATTGGTTGAGCCAGCGGTGGGCGTTCACCAGCAGAACATACCCCGTCCACCACCCTCCAGGCTCCTTGGGCTTTTCAAACACTATCTGAATGAACCTCATGCACTGCTTGCTCACAATGAGAGTGAGGTGGTGCCACCAGAAGGATCGGTTGGTAACGGATTGGTTCAGCCAGCGGTGGGTGTTCACCAGCAGCACATACCCCGTCCACCACCCCCCCGGCTCCTTGGCTCGCATGCGATTGCCCGTGTCCTTCCACCTGGCAGCAGCAGAAGCAGATGGAAAAAACCAAACCAAACCAACAGCATAGATGGGATGGGTTGGTGAGTGAGAGTGACAGTGGTGTTGAGTTGAGCCGTCGGTGTGTGGGGGGGGGGGTTAGAGGAGGGCACAAGAACACCTAGCCACACGCAGATCGTTGGAGATAGAATCGGGTATACGAGACTCAAAGGCAGTTTCGGGATCAGTGCTCACATTCCCCGTCCTCCACCCCTCCCTCCAGCCTTCTTCGCCTGCAGACGGTTACCCGGTTACACACGTGTCCATGTGTCTTTCCATTCGGGTGAATAACACAGCCCGTGACTGAGGACTTGCAGGAGTGGAAGCACACGAGCTACACCATACCTTCTGCAACACGCGCTATGAAGAGGTGATTCAAATGTGCAGGTTGTCGAGTCGTGTTTATAACGAGGGTGCACGATGAATCCAAGGGACTTTGGTCCACTGTCCAAGGGACTCACCCGAATTCCGCATCCGCGGTATAGACATATCTATCCAGCAGTGTACCGTGACAGTTCCTCGCCGTCTCGCAGCCGCTTTGCGGGAAAGGGGGCGACCCAGATGATTGTGAGGAGTCCGAGGAGAGCAGGCTGGGTCGCAGCTCGAAGATCGCCAAGTAAGCGACGGTCAGCGCGACGGCGACAGGCAGAATGCGACGAGTGAGAGCCGCCTGGAGTCGCCTGACGACGACACCAGTGTTTGACGCGTGCGTACGCGACATAATGAGCTTCGCTAACGGATCGTGAACGCTTCTGAAGAACTGCTTCAGTCAGCTGGCTCACACTAAGAACCTCCGTACGTCGTTCTTGCTAAGAACCAAGATGCATTGTTCATTGTCGATCTCCGGCCGACTCCATTGCTTCGGTCGGATGCAACAACGAAAGCCACGACTTGACGTTTCAGTCGATCGAGGTTCCCGAGCAATACATGGTTTCTGGTTGTGAAACTGGGTGCTGAAACGGACGCATTCAACAGCTGCTTCGATTGCAGAATAACGAGGAAGCAGGGGGTGCACGACAGCGAACAACAATCCTATGCTAAGTTGTGTCCAAAATTACCCGTATTCTCCCGTACATAGTACATAAGACCCCGCGGAAAGGTCTCCCAGGTATTTTGGCAGGTTTTTTTGAAGACCCCCCTTTTGCTATTGATATTTTAAGCACCCCCTTTTGCTGTATACAGTATATTACGATACCCTGTGCGTCAGCCTTTAGAGTGAACATAATCGAATTCTGACGCGGTTTTTGTGTCAGACTCGAAATCTGACACATCCACAAACGTGTCAGAGATTCGATTTGACGCGCCGGTCGCACGACCTGTACACAAATCGGTGGTTTTCATCGTTACGGATACAAGGGCCCTGATCGGTAGCACCCTTTTTGTGTCGACATGTGTGTCTCAATCCCCTTTTTCCCGAGTCGCGCCTGTACATTTGCACATTCTCGCGTCACAAAAAACGGATGTACCTCGACACTGTGCGACACATAGAGGTGTACATTTGGCGGCATTTTATTGGGCGACCCAAATTGACTCGATCCTTGACGTTTTGGCGCCGGACACACTGGGTCACCCAGTGTGCATGAAACGGCTTCCACAACTCTAGGCACAGTAACCCATCTTGCAAATGATGCGCCACGAGTTGGTGAAACATCAACACACACAGAGCCCCGCCAATTGCACTAGTACAAGTACAACAGCATTTCAAAGCAAACATAGCACCGCCTGTGCACATTGCAACTATGGCAGAGCCTCGTGCTGTGCCCTTCCTCATGCGACTCCTAGTCGCATGGATCACGTTCTACTACAACATCTTCATGCACGTGGTCGCTAGAGGGGTAGGCGGCTTGTTGGAGTCCAACGTCTTCGAGGAGGACGTATCGTCTACCGCTAGCTCATACGGCTCCAACAGGACGGCCGAGTGCGAGAGAAGGGGAAGCTTGCGCCGTCGCCGTTACTAGTTGTTGCTGGAGGACCTGTAGGGAATGGGGGACGGAGAGTTCAGAGACATATTCAGGATTAACCGGGCAATATTGGAGTACATCGTCGACGGCATGCAATACTACCTGCAGCCATACGTGGAGCGGTACTTCATCACCCACGAGGTTGCAAACCTGGTCGCGATAAAATACTTGGCGAGTGCACCGTCGTACGTAGATATGTCTCACCTCTTCGGCTTGTCGAAGACCCTATGCCATGCGCTCGTCGACGTCTGGCTGATGCACTTCGCGACGGTCTTCAAACAGCAGTGGGTTCACTTCCCCACCCGCGACGACCTTGATGAGATGGCCGAGGAGTTTCGCGCCGTGAAAGGGGTACCTGCGGTAGTGGGGGCTATAGACGGGACGCACGTACACATGAAAGGGATGGAGGGGCACAGGCAAGAGTACTACACACGGAAGTCGTGTTACGTCGTACAGTTGCAGTTGACGTGTGACGCACGCGGCATCATTTGGGACTAACTGATCGGGTACCCGGGGAGTGCACACGACCAACGCGTGTTCATGAACAGTGCGTTACAGGAAAGGTTGCACAACGGCGACATAGCGCCTTATCAAATAGTCGGAGATGCGGCCTACCCACTGAGGGATTTCTACCTGACCCCCCTACATGCACCCCGTGAAGGCCTAATGGAAGACTGGGAGCAGTGCTTCAACTACTGCTAAAGCGCAACGCGCATGGCGGTAGAGCGCTGCATCGGCGCCTTCAAAGGCAGGTGGAGGCTCTTCGCAGGCCGCAACGACTGCAAGCTGTGGCGCGTGCTTGCAGGGGCGTCGTGTTGTGTCGTCCTGCACCACATGTGTGAAACGATGGGGGAGGTGAGGCGCGTCAACGCGGCGTGGGCAAAGTTGCCTCGGAACCGGGGCCCATGGTGGACCCGTGGCGCCGTCGCCGATTTCAAATGGGAGCCTGTCGTGCCATGCAATCAGGGAACATTGCGTGAAAGGCGGAAGAGGCTCGGGGAGGCATTGGAGTCGTCGTACCTTACTCGGCGTCGCCGCGAACCCACACCTCATCGACCTCATCTGGGTTAGCGTGGTCCTTGCCGGACTGTTCGCGCTGGAACCATCCTTCGTCACCGCCTTCGGCGACGTTCGTTGCGGGCTGGGTGTCCGCCTCTTCGGGGACGACGTTGGGAGTCGGCGGGGCAGGGACCGGACCCTGGTTGCGTCCGCACGCAATTTCCGCGTCTTGCTGCATCCATGCGCGGACGAGGCCCTCCAGCTTGGTCATCGCGTCCACGTGGCATCCCTTGATGGTCTCACAGACCAGCTTGGCAGCAGCCATGGTAGCCGTCTCTGCAACACGCGGGTGCTTAGAAGGTGGGGTGCTCGGCGGAGGGGGGGCTGCACACGCACGAACGGGTAGTTAAATATCTTTGGCGAAATGACCTTGTTGTTAACTATAACAATAATAACGCGTGAAGAAATGGCCACATCAATTTTAATAACCAAACATTGAATCTAAGGAGAGCATAACGCGTGACCTCACCCGTGAACGTCGGAGTAGAGTTGCATGGAGCGGACGTTGACGGCACCGAGAAACCGCACGGCACATTCACGTGTGTGGCCCCGCCGCCATCCACGGCATGCGGCTCAGCGACGGCACGGTTGTTCTGAAATAGTTCCATGTACGGCCACCACGACGACTTACACACCGAACCCTTACCGGACGCCTTCTCCCCCTGCTTCATCTGCTTGTAGATGCAGTCGAGGTTGCGCCACTTCTTCTGCACGGCGTTCACGCCACGAACCCACCCAGTGTTCTCCGTCTCGATGTGACGAACAAGGCGGGCCCAATACTGCGAGCCCTGCTTCCCTAGCAGAGGTTCGAGCTCGTCCTTCATGAACCAGCGCGCGACAACGAGGATCGTGTGTCCAGCGGCGACCACACGCTGCGCTTCACTGGGATGTGGTCGCGGGTCTTTGGAGCGCGGCGAGTTGGCTCCCCGCCCTTGGCGGCGGTCTTGACGCCAGATGCCGCCTTAGCACGACCGCGGCGAGCTGCCGGTGCCGCGGGCTGCGATTCATCCGGGGCGTCGTCGTCGTCACCCTCCGCATCGTCACCGTCTGCGACGTCCTCCGAGTCAGACATGCCCTTGTCCTCCTCCTTTCCCGAGTCCGCCTCGTCGTCGGTGCCGACGGCGTCCTCGTTATAGTCGGAGTCGTCGTCGTCACCGTACTTGTTAACTTCGGGGCTGCGCGATGATGCCACACGGTCCGCGTCACGGCGGCCGCGCGTGGGGACGTCACGAGGGGCTTGGTAAGAAGTGTCTCCACGCGAAGGAGTTCCTTCGGGCTGCGGGCCCCCGGGCTTGCGTCCCGCGGCGAGCTGCTTGTTCATCCAAGAAATATATAGGATCTTGTGAAAATAAAAGTGAGGAATGGATGAACTAGCAAGCAGGTGGGTACAAGTAGGAAAACCTAGAAGTGTTGTACCCCATATGAACTACCCCACTACAGCCTACACAGACTATAGCATATAAGTTTGACACACCCCCATAGGCAAAGTGGGGGAGAACAAGAGGTCACAAGACCAGTCAAGAAAAGCAAAGCAAGCTCAGGGTGGATCACGACGTCACCACGCATTCTGAGCACAAGCAAATGGCCACAAGACCAGTTCACATGCAGAGTTATATAAAGGAGAACAAGCAATACGTTGATCACAACCTAGCAAGTGTAAGCATGCAGGTATATGTATAGAGATCACAGTACAAGTAGAGTCAAGAAGTAAGCAAGTGAGGCCCAGTGGGCACAAGGCCTAGAACAGTACAGAAACGCTGATGGTCACAAGGCTGAAGTGCCTTGGTGAAGACATCAGCAGTGTTGGCCCGAGTGGCCACGTAACCAAGACGAAGCTGACCACGCTGCTGCAACTCTCGAGCAAGGAAGTAGCGCAGAGCGATGTGCTTCGTTCTGTGCTCCAGTCTGTGCTCCTGACACAAGGCAATCATGGCCTTGTTGTCGACGTACAGCACTGGAGGAGAACGAGGCGGCTCTCCCAGGTCGGTCAGCAGGTAGGTGAGCCAGCGTAACTCCTGTGCAGCCATGGCCCCTGCGTAGATCTCAGCCTCACAGCTGGAGCTGAGAACAGAAGACGAGCGGGTAGACCGCCAAGAAACAGAACCGGAGCCAAGGCTGAAGGTGTAACCCTGTGACGACCGCTGCATAGCCAAGTCGTCAGCCTAGGAAGCGTCTGCGTGACCAGTGAGGACAACTCGAGCCCGTCCTCCAAGCACGAGCCCCATGCCTGACGTACTGCACAAGTAGCGCAACACCCTCTTAGCAGCATCCATGTGCTCCTTCCGGTGTCTCCCAGGAGCGACATAGCGTGCCAGAATGCTAAGAGGGTATGCAAGGTCAGGTCAAGTGCAGGTCATCAGGTACATGAGGCAGCCCACAAGCTCTGGGTACGGACCACTCGGCTCTACGGACTCGTCCGAAGGTGGAGCTGAGAGCGAGTGGCGAGTAGGCAGAGGAGTGTGCTGTGGCGAGGAGTACGTGAAGCCGAAGCGCTGAAGGACCTGCTGCACCATGTGTGACTGAGTCAAGGTAATGGTGCGCTGTGCTCTGTCCCGGGTGATCCGCAAGCCAAGATAGCTGGTCAGCTCACCCATGTCTGTGCACGTGTGTCTCTTCTGCATCTCCGACTTCACGTGGGCGAGTCCCTCGGTGTCAGAAGTAGCAAAGACCAAGTCGTCGACGTACACGAGAACGTCGAACGGCGGCAGAGAGGTGTCGGTGCGTAGAAACAGCGACGGGTCAGCAGTGGAAGGTGAGCAGCAAGATTCGTCCTCAGTGTGTCGTGCCACTCACGGGGCGCTTGGCGGAGACCGTAGACTGGCCGCCGGAGGCTCCACTGGGTACCAGCAGGAAACGACCCAGTGAAGCCAGGTGGGCGGCGCAGCCAGATCTCCTCGTGCAGGCTGCCTTGTAGGAAGGCTGTGCTGAAGTCAAGAGAGTGAAGCTCGTAGTCACGCTGAGCGGCGACGTGCAGCAGAACCCGAAGAGTGGTCATCTTCGGGGTAGGGGAGAAGGTATGAAAGAAGTCAACTCCCTCTCGCTGACTGAAGCCTCTTGCAACGTAACGCGCCTTGAAGACAGGCGGAGAACCCGGCGGCCGCTTCACCCTGAAAATCCACATGCCACTGACAATGTACACCCCAGGCGGGGGAACCTCGTCGACGTAGGTGCCTGTGGACTTCCAGGAAGCCATCTCTGCGTCCATGGCTGTCTGCCACTGAGAGGAGTAGGGACCCTCTATCGCCTCTGCATAAGAGCGCGGGGTCGGGATGTCTGGTGCATCCGGGTCTCCCTCAGGTGCAAGCAGCATGGACACGCAATGAGGTAAAGCAGCGGCAAAGCACTCAAACTCCTACTGTCTGTCCTCGAGGACGTCCGTGCCAAGAGCACACTTACCCCCGACGGACGGAGGACAGACAGACTCAGACTCCGACTCAGCAACAAGACTCGCTGCGTAGTCTAAACGACAGGCGACAGCAAAGTCAACAAGCTCAGCAACTAGCGCAGACGCAGCAGTGGACTCAAACGAAGGGTCAGTGACAACAGTGGCCAGGAGACGCGTGACAGTAGGACTAGCAGCACGAAGGGAGTCAGACTCCGGGTCCGGACCGTCAGGAAGAGAAGACGCAGGAGGAGACGGCAGAGGGACACGCTGCAGAGCAGTAGAAGGACGAAGTGCCATCAGGTGTGTGCCGGGGACAGCAGGAGGACGCTGACGCGGAACACGACGACGAGTGCGGGCAGCTCGAACAGGCGACGCAGGACGAGACTCAGGCGACGCAGGACGAGACTCAGGCTCACGACGCTCCGTAAGACCTCTAGTCGGTCCAGAGTAAGGAGAAGGACCAGGCAGTGGAGAGGCTGGCTGTAACTGCGACAGCGACTGGTCAGGCGGTGGACTCAGTAAGGGAGGAGCAGGACCAGTAGAAGGTGGGAGGCCAAGAACCTGCTGAAGGAGCGGAACGTAGTACGGCCGCGGCCGCGCAGCGCCTCCAAAAACAGCAGAGACAGCACCAGTACCCCCAGCTCCAGGGTCTCCAGCTCCAACTCCCGCAGCACCACCAGCTCCAACACCTCCAGCAGCTCCGGATCCAGCAGCACCTCCAGCAGTAACAGCTCCAGCACCTCTAGCTCGACCTCCTGCAGCGCCACCAGACCCAGCAGCTCCAGTACCTCCAGTACGAGCACCTCCGGGACCAGCGGCTCCGGCACCTCCAGTAGCTCCCGCACAAGCAGTACCCCCAACAGCTCCAGCAGCTCCAGCTCCTCCAGCAGCTCCAGCACCAGCAGCACCTCGCTGGCGTCTCCAGCAGCGAGCAAACCACTCGCGCAACTCCGGTGGAGAGAGAGGCTCCCGCCGAGACGAGGCACCTGCAGGAACTCCAGCAGACTCAGCACCCCCAGTCTCAGCAACCGCAGGCTCAGCACCGCCAGACTCAGCACCCCCAGGCTCAGCACCCCCAGGCTCCGCACCCTCAGACTCAGCAACCCCAGGCTCCACACGCTCAGGCTCAGCACCCCCAGGCTCCACACGCTCAGGCTCAGCACCCCCAGGCTCCGCACGCTCAGGCTCAGCACCCCCAGGCTCCTCACGCTCAGGCTCAGCACCCCCAGCAGCACCACCCCCAGTAGTAGCACCAGAGTCAACCGATACCTCGACAGGCTCGACAGCGTCTACCTAAGACACACCTGAGGGAGCAGGACCCTGAGGGGGGAGGGGGTCTACCGGAGGTGGACCTGGTGCAAGGAAGAGCGGCGGGGGGGGGAGAGAAGCAGTGCGGTAGGGGAAGAGACGGTAAAAGGGAACCGACTCGTCGAACGTGACGTCCTGAGAGGGCAGGACACGGCGCGAGGTGGGGTGGTAAAACTGCCAGCCAGGCGCGTCAGGGACAAAGCCAAGGAAGACGCAGGGAATAGCACGGGCGGAGAGCTTGTCCGCGGACGTATCACGGACAAAGGCACGAGAACCCCAGACCCGAAACACTGACGCATCGCCAACCTTCCCCGTCCAACGCAGTGTGGGCGAGGTCTCCGGCAAGGAGACACGGGGCCAGAGGTTGAGCTGATGCGCAGCTTAGCGGACTGCAAACGGCCACAGAAAATGGGGGGCAGCCGCATGGACCATGGAGGTACGAGCGACCTCCATGACTAAGCCAATGCGGCGCTCAGCAAACCCATTCTGCTGCGGTGAGGCCGGGAGCGTGAACGTCTGGCGAATGCCCTTCCCACGACAAAAGTCCGTCCCGAACCGCTCGCGGAGCTGGAGACGGGAAGCGCGGATCCAGGGGATCAAAACATCAGGGACCTCACCCTTGGTGCGCAAGGGGAAGACCGTGGTGTAACGCGTATAGTCGTCAACTACCAGCAAAAAGTACCGCTCGCGGTCCTGTCCACGAACGCGGGCCGGGCCCCACACGTCCATGTGGAGTGTCTGCAGGGGAGCAGTCGTCGGGGGAAACGAGGAGGAGTGAGGAGCGGCGCGCTGCCGCCCCTCGACACAGGGAAGGCAGGGAGGGGCAGGCGAGGGTGGGAGAGGAGGCAGAGTCTCTGGAAGTCCAGAGACAAGGAAACGTTGGTGCATGCCACGAAGGCGCTGTACCGAGGGGTGACCAAGACGGTGGTGCCAAAGGACTGTCTGGTGCGACAGAGCGCGATAGGAGCAGGGGGCCGCTAGCTGACCTGACGCAAACGCAGACACAGACGCAGCTACCGGGGGGGACACAGTAGTCAGTGTGTACAGACTCGAGCCAGGCGCACGGGTGAACGTGGCCAGGTGTCGACCAGTCCGGGAGCACGTACAGTGGGTCACACGCTGACCTCCAGGGGTGAACTGGTCAACCCACACATCCTGGAGGTCAGCTCCACTCACCAAGTTCGTAGAGAACGAGGGGAGGTGAAGACCTGACAGTGAGCCAGACGGGACAGCCGGACACGGCAGGACCGTGGAGGAGTGCGCAAGGACGGGGCCCCCAGAGGGGTCCGCCAGGGAGACTGCAACTGGCCGACTGAGCAGCGTGAGTGTGGTGCTGTCGCGAAAGAAGGAGCGGGAAGCACCTGAGTCAAGTGTGAAGGTGTGCAAGGCCTCAGCAGGCGCAGTACCAGAGAGAGCAGACTCACCAGCACCTGGAGCAGCAGACTCACTAGCACCTAGAGCAGCAGCCTCACCAGCACCTAGAGCAGTAGACTCTATACCAGGGTCGGGCGGCATACACAGGTAACAGTCACCCTCAGCACTAGTAGACACAGCATACATGGTAGCAAGGATAGCATCATAGTCAAGAGCAAAGATATCAACATTCTGCCTAAGCAGATCAGCCCAGCTAGGGAGCTCAGGAGCGTCAGGAAACTGTGTGCGCCAGGCGTCAGACAGGCGACCGAAACAGCGCTGCGACGTGTGTGGCCCTCCGCACGTCTCCCCACGGCGCCTGCCGGTGCGGAGAACATAAGTGCAGGGACCAGCACCCGCAGACCTCCCACGCCCAGCGTACCACTCACGAAGCTGCTGAGGCGACGGGGTCTCACGGGAACGCTGCTGCTGCTGGCGCTGGCTACCGCCGAAGCCTCTACGCTGCGCAGCTCCACCCCGACCAGCACCACCGCCGCCGCCACCTCCAGCTCCGCTGCCACTGCCTCCACCACCGCTGCCGCTGCCTCCACCACCGCTGCTGCTGCCTCCACCACCTCCACCGCCACCACCGACACCCCCACCCTCGCCACCACCCTTGCCTCCACCCCCACCCCCTCCGCCTCCTCCACCGCCACCACCGCCGCCCCCGCCGTCCCCTCCACCACCCTTGCCCCCCTTGCCCTTGCCGCTGCGGCGCCTCTCACTAGGAGTAGACGCAGCCCCGACCTGCTCGGTGCCAACGAGGTCGACAGCAGCAGCAGAAGCAACTGAGGGCAGAAGGGGAACGGGGGAACACCGCGAGGGTCGCCGCGAGAAGCACCTACAGCAACTATACTCTTCTCAGCTGCAGTGAGGCGCTCCTCCAGCAGGTCAACGGTGAGCTCGGTGGGGCAAAGAGAGAGAAAGTGGTCCCTGACTGAGCAAAGGGAGTCAGGGAGACGGGTGACTAGGTAGAAGAGGGTGATGTACATGGGGGGGGGGGGGTTCTTGGCGCAGAACTCGGAGGGAAGGGCAGCGCGGTAGCGGGCGTCACTAGTGCGGTCTGCGACTGTGGCAAAGGCGGCAAGGTCAGGGAACAGGTACGGTAGCATGAGGCGGCTGAGGGCAGCAGTGGCAGGGGAGGAGTAGCGCGCTACGACAGCGTCATACAAAGACTTAGCAGTCTTGTACTGGCCAAAGTGCGCGCGCTCAGCAGAAGGCAGGTGACTACGAACATTAAGGCGAGCAACAGCGTCACGAGTAGTCCACTGCGAGCGAACTGTACTGTCAGCAGTGGCAGCAGGTGCAGCAGAGGTGCCAGACGTGAGATAAAAAAGCGAGACTCCGTCCTTGCTATCACACTGAAGAAACAGCTGCAGATCATCTACCCAGACATTGAAGTCAACTGCACGTCCCTCAGCATCGAAGGTAAGAACCGTAGGGCTAGCGATGGCGGCAGTAGCAGCAGTGGCAGCAGTAGTAGCAGTAGCAGCAGGAGCAGCGCGGGCACGGCAGCGCAGCTCAGTAGGGCAGTGCGGCGCGGCTCGGTAGGGCGGCGCGGCTCGGCTGGGCGGCGCGGCTCGGCGGAGCGGCGCGGCTCGGCTGGGCGGCGCGGCTCGGCCGGCAGGCAGGCGCGGGTAGCGCGCGTAGGGCAGGTGCTCACCAGGGGTGGGCAGGGCAGGCGCGACGGCGGGGTCGCAACGGCGGCGACGGCGGCGGCCGCGACTGTGGGGCCGCGACGGCGGCTGCAGGCGCGACGGCGGCAGGGCAGGGCCGCGACGGGTGCTGCACGCGCGACGACGGCTGCAGGGCAGGACCGCTACAGCGGGGCCGCGAAGGCGGCACCAGGCGCGACGGCAAAGACGGCAGGGCCGCGACGGGTGCTGCAGGTCAGGGGCCGCGACTGCTGCTGCAGGTCAGGAGCCGCGACAACGGCTGCAGGGCAGGGCCGCGACGTAGGGCAGCAGGGCAGGGCCGCGATGGGCGGCAAAGCAGGGCCGCGACGGGCGGCGGGTAAGGCCGCGACGGGCGGCTGAGGCAGGCCGCGACTTGGGGCGGCAAGGCAGGGCCGCGACGTAGGGCGGCAGGGCAGGGCCACGACGGGCGGCAGAGCAGGGCCGCGACGGGCGGCGGGTCAGGCCGCGACGGGCGGCGACAAGGCAGGGCCGCGACGGGCGGCTAAGTCAGGGCCGCGACGGGCCGTTAGGGCAGGGTCGCGACTGGCAACAGCAGGGCAGAGCGCGCGACGGTGCAGGTGAGGCAGGCGCGACAGCGCGCTTCGGGCAGGTAGGAAAACTTTTCGTGGTGGGCCCTAAAAAAATCGTTCCCACTAGGGAACCTGCTCTGAAACCATGTGAAAGTAAAAGTGAGGAATGGATGAACTAGCAAGCAGGTGGGTACAAGTAGGAAAACCTTGAAGTGTTGTACCCCATATGAACTACCCCACTACAGCCTACACAGACTATAGCATATAAGTTTGACAGATCTCGTTGAAATCCCGCGGGCACACGTTCGCGGCTTCAGCTGCGCTCTTACGCTTACGCGCCATGGCTAACAGAGGGGTAGAGATCTAGCGAGAAGGAGAAACAAGAAACGAGAAATGAAATTGACAGAAGGTGGAGAAGAAGAGATCCAGGATGGTTGCTGGACAGAAGGGTCGAGAAGGGGAGTGGGTACGTCGGGCAGGCATGTGTGAGACTGGGGGAGGAAACCCCTTTCGAGGCTGCCCAAACGTGGCGGTTTCTTTTCCCGCTCGAATCTGTCACCTCGTCGTGCGTCCAGATGCATGCGGTCGAGCCGGACAATTCCTTGACATTTCGACCCGCGTGCGATTTCGGGGACGTGACGGGGCCTCGTCCAACTCGTCCGCGACACTAGCGCAATACACGCTCACCAATGTAAAATATAGTAAAAGTCGCATTAGGGCGACACGCGTTTGTGACATTGTACGTTATATGTTGTTTTTTACGCGTCACAATAGGTTTGAGACACAAATGTCGACACAGGAATGTACCCAAAGTGAGCTTCGAGGGAGTTCACTAACTCCCGCTTCGCACGTGTGACAGAAGTTTACTCACTCCGACGTGGCCTAGTCCGAGTAAGCCAAAATGAGCAAACGATCGCTGGACCACCTACTCGGAGTACGACTCGAAGTGGCCCTTCAGGAAGTTTCGTTTACGGGCAAACTTAGCTCCGCGGAGGTACTCCGCTTACTCCAGCATTTTGGGAGAGTACGCCTCGCTTATTCGGAGTAAGCCCTCGAAGGGTGAACCCGATAACACCGCAGATTTTGTTTTTTCTTTTGCGAGCGTTAACCACCTCTTACACCTTCAAAAAAATCCATTCCCCCCACTCCTGTTGCAATCGATGTCATCCGCTCGCACATCTTTCTCGATGTTACCCCTGTGGGAGAATATTTTTTCTTGAGGACGAGTTGGGCAATATGGGCCGAACGCAACAGTGTTTTGAACGAAATCGCGCTCACGACCCTCGCAACTTCCGTACGCGGAGTTGGGAAACTTAAAGGAGGAGATGGGAAGTACCCACCGACACGTGCCCACACGTGTGGGTCGGTGTACTCCTGTTCGAGTGCCAACGCCACGGAAGTTTACTCGGCTTAGGGGCTACCGATCAGGGCCAAGACCCCCCTCCCAAAATTCGAGTGTACATGGTTTTTGTCAAGCTATTATTTGAAAATATAGATGTACTCTGGTCTTAAAAGAAGTGGTGCTGCTATAACGACCACCCTACCCTAGCGTTTTCGGGGGATTTGTAGAAAGTCCACCGGGTCCTGTTACGGGAGAATACGGTATAATTTGAGCAATGCACTGGCAAATTAAACCAGAACCAAATAAATATACCCACCAAGAATCTCAGAAGAAGTGAGGTATGATAGTTGTCAGAAGTTTCCAAAAGAATCAGGATAGAAACTCCACCAATTATCAGACTTCTGCATCCAAATAGCAAAAAGATGCAAAACAAAAATATATATATATACAAAATATGTCTGTACAGTTATTTCCGGATTAAGGTGAGCATGAATGGCAACTCCACCAGTGTTGCATATCTTGTCATATCCAACCTTGTTGGCAAGAATGGTTGCCGGGCTGACAAGGTGAGAAGGGCAGCTTGTTTGGCGCTAGAAGGGCGTCAGTTGTCAGCACAAAAGGAGCTATACTTTGTGGAATTCCAAAATCAACTTCAATCCACAATGCTCGAAACCCCACCTGCAAATGGTACGAGAAGTGTATTAACTAAGTTTCAGGAGCAATATTTACTCCTAAACACTTTCTATCACACAAAAGAAGTTCAACAAGAGCATCAACATGCCTGCAAATGTTGCACAGTACCCATATAACCGTCACATAGTCACCTTCGCGAAGTCGCCCAGTCAGCCACCTTGTGACCCCTCGCTACAGTCACATTGTACAGCGATATTTCAGAAGTAAAAACAAAAGCATTTTCACTATAGTCACCTTAGGAACGTCAGAGATGGTGGAGCTAAAGTACCACAAGCCATCGTCGGGATGGTGGTTGGGCGGCGAGACGGTGTGCAGGAAGAATGGCGTGGCCTGCACACACAGGTCGAACTTGGCCGAGTACGTGCCCGGCACCGTTGGTAGCGGCACCGTGCTGCCACAGCAGGAGGAGGGAGCAGAACGGGTGGGAAGGTGGGGGAAGTGAAACCAGATGGGTCAGAAGATGCGGAGGAAAAGGAGCATGTCCGCACATCCCTGGAACTGTTGTCATTGGCGCCGTGCTGAGAGGGTGGGGCGGTGGGGGTGGGGGAAGGTGAGCAGGTGCGGCAGAGAAAAATTGGCTCAGGCCGAATTTGCCCGCATATGTGCCCGGCACAGCTGAAGGGAAGGGCTTGAGAGGTTTGCAGGTGCAAAGGAAGGAGGGGATGAGCTGCACAAACAGGGCTTATGCCATGGCACTCACCACCCCTTTGCACCACTGACCACCCCTTTTAACCACTCACCACCCCTTGCACCAATCACCACCCTTTGAACCACTCACCACCCTTTGCACCACTCACTACCCCTTTGCACCACTCACCACCACACTTCTCACCACCCCTTTGCACCACTAAACACCCCTTTGCACCACTCACCACCCCTTGGATCCTTGCTGTATCACGAAGCGAAATTCTCGCCGCTCGCTGGCTGTGCGGCCAGTCCTATGAGACACGCGAAGCATGGTGGGGGAAGGGGGGAGAAGGGAAGGGGAAATGGGGAATGGGGGATTGCGGGTGGGGGGAGAGGGATTGTGGGGAGGGGAAGGTGTGCAGGGTTTGGGTTTGAGAACGACGCGGAGTTGAATGGAGAGAAATAAAGCAACTGGTGTCTTGGAAGCAACAAAGAAGTTGAGAAACATGCACTCCAGATGTACCTGCCAATAGACATCAGCAACGGTCGAACTCGAACGTGTTCCTTTTGAACACCCCTCCAACTCGAACCGAACATGTTTGGTTCGAGTCGAACATTTTTTTTTAAAAGTGGCTGTTCGATGTTCACCCATGGGGGCGAGCAGGTAACTGTTCGACTCGAACACGAACGTGTTCGGTTCGAGAAGTCCTTCCCCCCCTTCCACAGACCCTTCCCTCTCCCTCCACAACCCCCTCCAGGTCCTTATCCTCGAGCAACGTGGGGGAGGGGGGAGGGATGATTGGTGCCGTCACACATCGTCGTCATTCCCATACTCACGGTCACGTGCCATCACCCACTCACGTGCCATCACCCCACCCACATGCCATCACTCGTATCACATGTCATCAACTATAACCATAAACCCTACCCTACGCTCCACTCACGTGTCACCCCACCCACTCACGTGTCACCAACCCACTCACGTGTCAGCAACCCACTCACGTGTCAACAACCCACTTACGTGTCACCAACTCACTCACGAATCACCAACCCACTCACGTGTCACCAACCCACTCATGTGTCACCACCCCTCTCACATGTCATCAATCATAACCCTAAACCAAACCTTAAGCCCCCCACTTACGTGTCATCCCTGTTGTGTGATGCCATCATATGCATTCACGTCTGTCTGCACTCCATCCTATCTTTCTACCTTGCATGCGTGGTGTGCGCATTTGTAAAAACAAGTGTTTGATGTGGTTTGGACTTTGTGAGTGTGTGTAAATGTTATTTTGCTTGAGCAGATATCTGAGAATATTTCTGTGTTCAAGAGCTTTCCGACGAATCAAGAATCCCCTCAATTGGACCAACAATGAGAAAGCTACGAACGATCGAAATTCGTATGCATATGATATATTGTTGTGGCAACTATAAGAATTTGTGGGGTGACTCTTTATGGGGTACAGTACAGACCATTGGGGGTCGGATAATTTCGTCACTCAACTGTGGTTGCTGGCAAGTGGTTGAGGGAAACCAAACCAGGTTGGCAAGTGTGGCAAAATTGGGTGAGGTGGATTGCATGGGTTGGTAAAATTACAAGATTGAAAATTACAAGAGTGAAAATTACAAGGGAGGGGAATTTGTGTGCCTATGGGGTTTTCTTGGTTTGAGACTCCCTAAGGACCTTCCATCTCGTCCTCCTCTTGTTCTCCTACCTGCTTTGTTGTTTCTCTAATTCCTTGTGTGATTCTTGGAAGACTTGTGAGTTTGAGTTAAGTTTTAGCTACAGGCTACAGCATATCCCCAGTGCGCCGAAGTTCATAACTCGATAAATACTTCACCTTACTACGACGATTCAACTTGGGAATGATAGCCACTGTTAAGGGCTACAACATAGTTGATTTTGGTGAAGTTTTAACGGTTAGCTATTTGTTAGCAACGTTTCTTGTGAAGACGACATCTTTGTCCAGAAACAGTCCAACGTTTTGAGCTATTTCGGCCTCTTAATCTACATCGACCCCGTCCTTAATCCTAACAAACAACAACCCCACTCACGTGTCACCCCACTCACGTGTCATCCAGTGCCAGCACTTCATCGTTCGCTGCACCGACGAGCAGCTTGGGCATGGTGAGGCGCTCCCTGAAATAGTATGGATCCATGTCCCCCTGCAGTCAGCCAGGCATCGGGTCATGGGGTCAAGGGGTTGTTTAATGATGATAGTACTTGGAGAATAATAGATTGGGCATGGTGAGGCGCTCCCTGAAGTAGTATGGTTCCATTCATGTCCTACTACAGTCAGCCATCCATGGCGCGATGTGAGAAGGTTTGTGTCCTCATGCAGTGAGAAAGAGCATGAGCGGAGTGGAGACGGAAAAGAATGTGGGTTGGTTGGCAGCAAGAGCCATGTCGAAATATGGGCATGCGAGGAAAATAACCAGCTTGGCAAAGCCAGGCAGACCAGCACACGCCCAAGTCCAACCACTCTCAAATGGTCCGTTGTATTGATTCAGCAGGGGTACAGACATGCAGTTTGATTCATGATACCCTTAGTCCCTTTGACCCTTTAACCCACCCCTCTGTCCCCCCCCCCCCAACCCCCCCCCCCTCCCCCCCCCCCCCCCCCTGAGTGACCCCCTCTACCCCTCCAGCGTGTGGAGGATGTCCCCCAGGTGCAGCGGCCATGGGTCCGCTGCCATCTGAGGGTGCGCTGCCTCAATCCCAGCCCTGGCCTTGGTGTGCAGGGCATTCGCCTGGGAGCGCTGGAGGGCCACTAACCAGCGCTGGAGGGCCACTGACCAGCGCTGGCTGAAGTGGCAGGCCATCTTCTTGGCGGATTTCGCCAAGGGGTTGGACCTGAAACGGTTCCTCGCTGCTATTGTGGCCAGCAGCTTTAGGAACGCCGTCGTGGGGGGTGCGTTTGCCCCGTAGGTCTCGACGGCCAGGGCACAGAACACCACGTGTTCGGTGTGTCGGTAGTAGTCCCTCTCCTTCCGTCTCTGTGCCTGTCTTGCAGCCCAGCCTGGGGGTTTGCGGGCTGTGGGGTCCCGGCTCTGCAGCACAGGGTTAGTGATAGTTGTGTCTGTGATCCAGGTCTCTCCACTATCGGGGTCACGTACAATCACATCGGCCTTCTTCGGGTCGTCCGGCGGTGAGTACATGGCGTTCTCCAGGTATACCACCAGCTGTGCCTCCCTTGCCATTTTAGCCACGATTAAGGCCAGCTGGTTATGTGTGCATGTCCTGTCGTGGCCTGTGCTGCAGCAAAGTAGGTGGTTGGGTAGGCTGCAGTCGGCTACGAGTTGTTCGCACTCGCACACGGTGGGTACATTCTGTCGGATACCCATGCGGAAGGCCAGGGCCGCTCGGAATTGGCCCGGTGAGAAGCAAAGGCCCGGGGTCAAAGGTAGGGCTTGCAGCCCCACTCCCGCTCCCTCGCCTCTCAGGCTGACAAGGCGGAGTGTGTGACCCATCTCGGAGACTGACTGGATTGTGCGTGACTCCTCTGTCAAGGCGTCGGCCTTTGCCGCGTGCACCTCCTGAGAGAGGGCGCGTTGCAGCTGGTCTTGGGACGGGGTTTGCTGATGCTCCTGGAGGTTTTGTAGTGCCAGCGGTGGCAGGCGCCCCTCCATGTCCTGGATGGTTACCGAGTGCGCTGCAGACGGCTGCAGGGCGTTGTTGTTGGCCCCCAGCGCCGCGGTCGCTGGTAGGTCAAGGGAGCGGAGCAGTTGTAGCGCTTCTGTTGTTGATGCCAGGTAAGCCGGTGCTGCTTCTGTTGTGGGGTCCGTAAGGCCCAGCCCGCCCAGGGCGACTGGAAGATTTGCTTGTCGGAGAAGGAAGTTGATCTCGGCTTCTCGACGTGGCGGTTGAATGCTGGCGGCGGTCAAGGCGGTGTTCAGCAATTCGGAGCACCATGCGTGCCATTCCGAGAGAGGTAAGACGTCTGCTGGGGTGGTGCGCAGTATGTAGCCGATTCTGCGGCTGATGCAACGAGACAGTAGCAGGAGGGCGTGTTGTGGGTGGATGGACGCCAGAGAGCCCAAGGGAGCTGCCGCGTCTGTCAGGGTACTGCGGACAAAATCAGAGAAGAAGCTCTGCGAGCCCACATGACTTCCTAGCACCCGTACCCCCTCGTGGGTGAGGGGTAGGCCCTCGGGGAGCACGTCACCTCCAAGCGGCGTGGAGGACCACGCCGATGACTTCCTGAAGTTGCAGGTGAGGCCATCCTGTGCCAGTAGCGGCGTGAGCACCCTTTGCGCGCCGAGCGTCGCCGTTGCTGGTCCTATCATGGTAATCTCATCTGCGTATGCTAGGACCGTGAAGTCAGGGTGTTCCGCTGCTACACGCCTGAGGTGTTGCTGGATTGACGCAGCGAATAGCAGGGGTCTGAGGGGATCCCCCTGCCTGACTCCCCTTCCGCTGATGAGTGCCGTTGAGCTCAAGCGCGGATCTAGCAGCAGCGGTGAAGGTGTTGCGTAGAATGAGCGCGTGAATGGGATGAGTGGAGCTAGCGGGGAGTTTGTGAGTGCGTTGAAGAACGCGCTCCTCTCTACAGAGTTGAATGCGTTCTCAAGGTCGAGTTGGAGGACTAGGCTGGAGGGTTGCGCTGAGGTGAGGTCCCTGACTGCATGGATGACAAACTCAGCCCGGCCTGGGACTGCCACGCCAAATTGTTGAGGTAAGAAAAATCGTCGTGTTTCCCCTTGCAGTTCTGAGAGAGCCACTTTTGCTGCCAGCCGAAGCAGGCATTCCCCTATCGCGATAGGGCGTACCCCCCCCCCCCCCCCCCCCCCCCTCCCCTCCCCCCCCCCCCCCCCCTGGTTTGACAAAGGCTATGAGGCGGGATGGTGAGAGTAGTGCTGCCAACTCAGTGGAGAGATTCGTCGAGAGAAGGTGTGTTACGGCGAAATGGAGGTGCCCCAGTACCTCGATGCTACTTAGGGTTGGGTCGCGGTAGTGTTCAAATGTTGACCCCGACGGACCAGCCCCAATTCCGCTGGGGCATTCCCCGAGGACGTTTGAGAAACTTTTCGCGGTGGTAAAAATTTGCGTGGGTGTGGTGTAGGTGTCGACCTAATCGGGCAGGTCAATTTGGGGTTGGGGGTGTTTCGATTCCAACTGCTGCAGTGTCGCGATTGTCGCAGGAGCTGATGGCGAGGGTTGAAGGGCAGCTAACGCCTTTCACAGGTTACCCCGTTTCACCAGCCCTTCCGCACGTGAGCAGATTCCCAGGGGGTCACGTTGGTGCTGAGGTGGCTCGGCTTGGTGCAGGGACCCCACGTAGTCATTGTAAAGTTGGGTCCCAGTGGCCACATCTGAATAGACGCATCTGAGCTCGCAGCACCTTCCACCTAGAGCTGGACCTCCTGCTAAGTCGTAAAGTGAGACATGGCAGGAACATGAGGACCCGCCATGCTCCCGCGCAGTTCGGCAGCTTGGAGATCCGTAGTATGGCAACCAGCATACAGGTAGGGTAGTCGCTTAGGATCTGCGGCGGGAGGCGGCAGACAATCGGCAGGTGGGTGGTCGAGGTTAGAAGCGTTGAGTCCCAGCTCATCGCGATCTCGAAGAGATCCTCCCGCGAAGCCAGCTGGGACACCGATAGGGCCTGGTCCGGAGGGGGCCTGGTCCGCGGTGCTGTCTGCGGCCAGTTCCTCTCTCCTGCTGCTGCGCCTGCTCCTCTCCTGGTTCTGTGCAAGGTGAGTCGGGGTTGTCGGGTCGCCTCAGATCTGACGGTATATAACCGTCCCCACTCCCCTCTGTGTTTATATCGATGTTTCTCCCCCCTTGCGCTGATGTTCCGCCTCTCGCCCCGCGTCTAGCGAACGACTGACGTGTGACTCGTTCCGCCGGCTCCCCCAACCAGATTGGGTTCGGCAGTTGGCGGGGAGGTCCCCTTGCCGTTTGGCCTGCTCTCCTCTGTCCTCCGCGCGCTCCTCGTCGCGCGCCTCTCCTCCGCGTGCTTCCCCGTCCGCTCCGCGGTGTGGCTGCCACAGGTGCCGCCTGTCGCGCCTGGGAGGTCGGCGTTGTCGGCTCCTCTCGTGCTGGTGTGGCGCCTTAAGCGTGGGCCAATGGATTTCCTTGGCCACTGGGCCGCGATTGCACCGCGGAGAGCGATCCCGCTCCACGTTTGCTCCCTCTTGCGCGCCCTGCCGCGAGCGTGCCTGTTGCTCCACCGGCGTCCGCTGATCAGATCCGTCGCCGCTTCGAGGATCTGCGGCGCGAGCTGGCTCCACGCGGGGGCAGGTCCTCACGTCAGAGGGAGCCCGTGCGTGCGGGGTCCGTCGCGCGATCCGGCGCAGAGGCTGTGGCACACCGGGAGCGTTCGCCTCGACATCGTTCATCGGCGGCTCGTGACGATAAGCGGGAGAGCCGCCGCGACGATCGTCACGCTGTGTCTCGTTCGCCGAGGTCGCCTCGTTCGCCTCGTCGCGTGGCGTCACGGAGCCGGTCCCGTGACCGCCGCTCGCATCATCATCGTTCGCCCGCTCACTGTTCCTCTCGTCAGCGTTCGCCTGCACGCCGCGCGTCTGGATATCGGTCCCCGGCTCCGCGTTCACCCCGTCCTGCAAAGCCCCAACGGCTCTACTCTCCTCGTCGCGGGGACCGTTTTCCTGACCGCCAGCGTCAGCGGGGCCCGTCTTGCCAGCAGTCACCTGTGCGCTCGAACGGAAGCGGACGTAGGCGTCGTGGGTGACGGGGAGGTTACGGTCGTGACGGAACTGCGCGTCCAGCGCCGTCCGCAATGGAGCGCGTCCTGAAGAAGTTGGACGGTGTGGAGAAGGCTCTCCACAGCTCACATACGGGGTCGTCATCGCAATCTGCTCCTCCAGCTGCTCCTGTCGTTCCCCTCGCTGCACTCCTCCCCCACAACCCTGTGGGTTCCCCGGCGCGCTCGGATCGGCTGCTGCCTGCGGGAACTGGCTTCGTGGGCGCGGGTGGCGGGGACCCGTGGGCCCAGTTTGTTCCGCTACGTCCCCTCCCTGCTCCTCGTGATCTTGCCGTGTCGGTCCGCCGAGCTCGCGCGTCTGCGTTCCTTTTGCCGATGAAAGAAGTGCCCACGGTGACCCTGGCGCACTTGTGGTCGCTGGCGGAGTGCATGCTGAGCCTTGAGCTGATTCTTATGGAGTCCCATGGCTCCATGTCGGTGACCCCACCGAGCACGTTCTCTCAGATGCCGCGAGCAAAGTGTCACGCGGCGGCGTCAGCACTATTCGCGAATGTATCGCCACTGCAGGTTGCGCCCTCGCCGGGAGTAGTCTCGGCCAGCCAGCTGGCAGAGAAGGCCCTGGATCTGAAGACGCTTGTAGCAGCTCGCGGAACTCCTGTTGACGTTGTCGGCGCCACCGCGTCAGTGGTCCGCCAGATGTGGTTGACCACGCGCGAAACGCTTGGTGAGCTTGGGGCGGACCGCATGTAGGCGCCCCCCTCACGCGCGTGTAGACCCGCTCCATGTGTTGTTGTCTAGGTGACGATCCATGTGTTGTTTGTTCTTGTTGTCATTCTGAATGTCCTTGGTGTTTTCTCCCTTGTCGTCCCTAACGCGCGGCCGAAGGTCGCGCCCGCGAGCGCCGGCGCGAAGCGCCGAAAATTCCAGAACCAACTGAATGAATGAGGGTGAAGAGGCAACAGAGGCCTTAAATACCCATGGCCAAGGGCAAAAGGCAGAGGGCAGAGGGCAGAAGGGAAGAGGCTATTCCACTCTCTCTCTCTCTCTCAAACACTCCGTCACCCTGAGCTTACAACTAGGCTTTGGAACTGGAGCGACTGCAGCTGGCACAGCTGACGTTACTTGCAGGCACATGCACAGAGCTTGAGAATGACGGGCCACACGACTACTCACTCACTCGTTCGTTACATGGTTACACCATTCTCCAACCCACACTCGCCTCTCTCCATGTGCTTACAGTGAGCCGTAGGAACTCGGGTGACTACAGCTGGGAGGTGACGTTAAAGGTGGCATAGAGCTTGAGGAGAGGGATGAGAGGCCACACGCCTACTCGTTAAATGTGACACTTGTTCTGTGCTTACAGTGAGCCTTTGGAAATCAGGTGACTGCATCTTGGAGGTGACATTGAAGGTGGCGTAGAACTTGAGGATGACCGGCCAGGCACCTAACGAGTCATGCAGGTGTTGCACGTTGCGCCCAAAATCCAGCAGGTCAAAGCCATACGCCACCATGCCCACCACCCTCTGCCAAGGGAAGGAAGAAAATACGCACACACACACACACATACACACAGACACACACACACACACACACACACACATACACACACACACACACACACATACACACACACACACACACACACACACACACACATACACACACACACACATCTGAGGAATGTGCTGCGCACTTGCATGAATGGTTGCTGGTGTTTGGAAAATTAGCAAGGGTGCGCTGATGCGGACCATTGATCCCCATCCCCAAGGTTAAAATGCGGCCGTATTTCTGCCACTGCTCTACGATTTCTCAATGGAGCCTACGTATGAATATAAAATACCATTTTGTACATTAAAACGAACGTTAATTTGAACTTTGCCCATCCCTCTTGGTGATCCCTTGCTGCACTCCGCTGCCACACACTGCTGCTGCACACTGCTGCTGAACTGCTGCTGATTTTTCCACACTAAACAATGCTCCTGCCTGCAACAAGGGAGTGCCAGCAAAGCAATAAAGGTTCAACTACGCATATGGTGGATGAAAGAAAACGTCACCAGAGCAGAGAAGCTCATATATGCATAGATACACTACATTGCGTCTCATACAGAAACGGATTCTGGATCATACATATTGGAACACGCATAGGATGCGTTTCATATACCATGACATAGACGGAAGAAACCCAATATACAATGCACTCTATGGCACGACGTACGTACCATAGACATGACATGCCTAAGAGGTTCAGACACAAGAGCGAAATTGCAAATGCACGGCAAGGCAACATATACCCCATCTAAAATCAGGTTCCCCTCACCATGCATGGAAATTGCAATGGCAGGTGCCATGCAATGCCGTGCAGGTGCAAGTGCAGGTGGATACGACGGGCGTGCCTGAGAAGATTTGAACAAGAATGAATGAACTATGAAATGAAGTGAGTACAAATATGAAACCCTAATTGGTTGTACCCCCTATGGGATACCCCACTATAGCCTACACAACAGCATAAGCTATAATGTTCTGACACACCCCCATAGGCAAAGTGGGGGAGAACAAGGGGTCACAAGACCAGTCAAGCAAAGTAAAGCAAAGCAAGCTCAGGGTGGATCACAAAGTCACCACACAGTCCGAGCACAGGGTCAAGGCCACACGGCCAGTTCACATGCAAGAGTACACACATATATATAAAACTAGACAAGCAAGAGCAGGTATATATATATGTGAGAGTACAGGCAAGGTCAAGAGGAGAGCAAGTGAGGCAAGACGGGCACAAGACCCAGCTGAGTGCAGAAGCGCTGATGATCACAAGGCGGAAGTGCCTTGGTGAAGACATCAGCAGTGTTGGCCTCAGAGGCCACGTACGCAAGCCGCAACTGACCACGTTGCTGTAGCTCACGAGCAAGGAAGTAGCGGAGAGCAATGTGCTTTGTTCTGTGCTCCAGTCGCTGCTCTCGACACAAGGCCAGCATGGCCTTGTTGTCTACGTACAGGACTGGAGGAGAACGAGGCGGCTCTCCAAGGTCGGTCAGCAGGTAGGTGAGCCAGCGAAGCTCCTGTGCAGCCATGGCCCCGGCGTAGATCTCAGCCTCACAACTCGAGCCAAGAACAGAAGACGAGCGAGTAGCCCGCCACGAAACAGAGCCGGAACCAAGGCTGAAGGTGTAACCCTGTGACGACCGCTGCGTAGCCTGGTCGTCAGCCCAAGAAGCGTCCGCGTGCCCAGTGAGGACCACTGGACTCCGCCCTCCAAGCACTAGCCCCATGCCCGACGTACTGCACAAGTAGCGCAACACCCTCTTCGCTGCAGCCATGTGCTCTGGTCTGTGTCTCCCAGGAGCAACATAGCGTGCGAGAATGCTAAGAGGGTATGCAAGGTCAGGTCGTGTGCAGGTCATCAGGTACATGAGGCAGCCAACAAGCTCTGGGTACGGGCCACTCGACTCTACGGACTCATCCGAAGGCAGAGCTGAGAGCGAGTGGCGAGTAGACAGAGGAGTGGCCTGAGGCGAGGAGTACGTGAAGCCGAAGCGCTGAAGGACCTGCTGCACCATGTGTGACTGAGTCAGGGTAATGGTGCGGCGTGCTCTGTCCCGGGTGATCTGCAAGCCAAGGTAGCTGCGCAGTTCACCCAGGTCTGTGCACGTGTGTCTCTTCTGCAGCTCGGACTTCACGTAGGCGAGTCCAGCAGTGTCAGCTGTGGCAAAGACCAAGTCGTCGACGTACACGAGGATGTAGAACGGCGGCAGAGAGGTGTCGGTGCGTAGAAACAGCGACGGGTCGGCAGTAGAAGGAGCAAACCCAAGAGCCGCAAGTGTAGTCCTCAGTGTGTCGTGCCACTCACGTGGCGCCTGGCGGAGACCGTAGACTGGACGCCGGAGACTCCACTGGGTACCAGAAGGGAAAGACCCAGTGAAGCCAGGTGGGCGACGCAGCCAGATCTCCTCGTGCAGGCTGCCCTGCAAGAAAGCTGTGCTGAAGTCAAGAGAGTGCAGCTCGTAGTCACGGTGAGCAGCAACGTGCAGCAGTACCCGAAGAGTGGTCATCTTCGGGGTGGGGGAGAAGGTCTGAAAGTAGTCAACTCCCTGCCGCTGACTGAAGCCACGAGCCACGTAACGCGCCTTGAAGACAGGCGGAGAACCCGGCGGCCGCTTCACCCTGAAGATCCACATGCCACTGACGATGTTCGCCCCAGGAGGGGGGACAGCGTCAACGTAGGTGCCTGTGGACTTCCAGGAAGCCATCTCTGCATCCATAGCTGCCTGCCACTGAGAGGAGTAGGGACCCTCTATCGCCTCCGCGTAAGAGCGCGGAGTCGGGATGTCAAGTGCATCCGGGTCTCCCTCAGGGGTAAGCAGTACGGACACGAGATGAGGTGAGGCAGCTGCCAGACACTGGAACTCCTCCTGCCTGTCCTCAAGGACGTCCGTGCCAAGGGCACACTCACCCCCGACGGACGGAGGACAGACAGACTCAGACTCAGCGACAAGACTAGCAGCGTAGTCTAAGCGACAGCGAGCAGCAAAGTCGACGAGCTCAGTAACGAGAGCAGACGCAGCAGTAGACTCGAAAGAAGGGTCAGTGACAACAGTAGCAAGGAGACGCGTGACAGTAGGACTGGCAGCACGAAGAGAGTCCGACTCCGGGTCGGCAAGAGCAGGAAGAGAGGACTCAGGAGGAGAAGGCAAAGGGGCACGCAGAGGAGCAGTGGACGGACGCAGAGACATCCGGTGCGTGCCAGGGACAGGAGGAGGACGCTGACGCGAACCGCGACCACTAGTGCGAGCAGCACGGACAGGCGACGCAGGGCGAGACGCAGGCTCACGACGCTCAGCCAGACCTCCAGTAGGACCAGTGTAGGGAGAAGGAGCAGGCAAAGGGGAGGTAGGCTGCAACTGTAGCTGGGACGAGACAGGCTGTGGGCACTCTAAGGGAGGAGGAGGACCAGTAGAGGGTGGAAGACCAAGAACCTGCTGCAGGAGTGGCACGAAGTACGGTCGAGGCCGCGCGGCGACGCTAGAAGCAGCCGGGACAGCACCAGAACCCTCAGCAGGAGCACCCGCTCCAGCAGCACCACCAGTAGCTCCAGAACCTCCAGCAGCACCAGGAGCACCCCCAGTAGGACTGCCAGCAGTAGTCTCAGCGCCAGCACCCTCAGCAGCACCAGCTCCAGTGCACCCAGGACGAGCACCTCTGGGACCCGCGACCGCAGCACCCTCAGCAGCCGAAGGACCGCCAGCACCAGCAGCACGCCTCCAGCGCCGGGCAAACCACTCACGCAGCTCCTGTGGAGAAAGTGGCTCCCGGCGAGACGAAGGACTCGGAGAACCTCCAGGCGAAGCACCTCCAGGCTCAGCACCCCCAGGCGTAGCACCCCTAGGCTCAGCACCCCCAGACGTAGCACCCCTAGGCTCAGCACCCCCAGGCTCAGCACCCCCAGGCTCAGCACCCCCAGGCTCAGCACCCCTAGGCTCAGCACCCCCAGGCGTAGCACCCCTAGGCTCAGCACCCCCAGACGTAGCACCCCCAGGCTCAGCACCCCCAGGCTCAGCACCCCTAGGCTCAGCACCCCCAGACGTAGCACCCCCAGGCCCAGCACCCCTAGGCTCCGCACCCCCAGGTACAGCACCCCCAGCCTCAGCACCCTCAGCAGCACCAGAGTCACCAGTGACCTCGACAGGCTCGACCGCGTCTACCTGGGACACACCTGAAGGGGCAGGACCCTGAGGGGGGAGGGGGTCTACCTGGGGGGGACCTGGTACCAGGAAGAGTGGGGGTGGGGGGAGGGACGGAGTGCGGTAGGGGAAGAGGCGGTAGTAGGGGACCGACTCGTCAAACGTGACGTCCTGGGAGGACAGAACACGGCGAGAGGTGGGGTGGTAAAACTGCCACCCAGGCGCGTCAGGGGGGAACCCCAGGAAGACGCAAGGAGTAGCACGAGGGGATAGTTTGTCCGCAGACAGGTCGCGGACAAACGCCCGAGATCCCCAGACCCGGAACGCCGACGCATCGCCAACCTTCCCCGTCCACAGCAGGGCTGGGGAGGTCTCCGGCCTGGAGACCCTGGGGTGGAGGTTGATCTGATGCGCCGCGTACCGAACCGCAAACGGCCACAGAAAATGGGGGGCAGCCGCATGCATCATAGACGTACGAGCGACGTCCATGACCATGCCAATGCGGCGCTCAGCAATCCCATTTTGCTGCGGTGAGTCCGGAAGCGTGAAGGTCTGACGGATGCCCCGTGCACGACAGTAGGCACGCAGAAGGCCAGAGGAGAACTCTCCGCCTCTGTCCGAGTGCAGACGCAGAACAGGAAAGTCCGAGCCGAAGCTCTGCCTGAGCTGGAGACGAGCTGCGCGGATCCAGTCGATCAGCACCTCAGTGACATCACCCTTGCTGCGCAAGGGGAAGACTGTGGTGTAACGCGAGTAGTCGTCAACAACGAGCAGGAAGTAGCGCTCGTGACCCTGTCCACGGACGCGGGCTGGGCCCCACACGTCCATGTGAAGTGTCTGCAACGGGGCCTCTGTCGGAGGAAACTGGGAGGAGTGAGGGGCAGCACGCAGGCGCCCCTCGACACAGGGGACACAGGCAGGGCCAGGGCCCTGAGGAAGGGGAGGGAGGGACCGGGGGAGACCGGACACAAGAAGACGGGAGGCCATACCTCTGAGCCGAAGCAGAGAGGGGTGGCCAAGGCGGTGGTGCCAGAGGAGAGTCTCGTGAGACAGGAGACGACACGAACAGGGGGCAGACTCAGGACCAGACCTGGACGCCGCAGCAAACACCTGACCCGACGTAACTACCCTACCAGACTCAGCAACTGGAGGAGACGCAGTGGTCAGAGTGTACAGGCTCGACCCCGGCTGACGGGTGAACGTAGCCAGGTGTCGGCCTGTGCCAGCCTCTGTACAGTGGGTCACTCTCTGACGTGCAGGAGTGAACTGGTGGACCCCCGCATCCTGTAGGTCAGCACCACTCACCAGGTTCGTAGAGAACGAGGGGAGGTAGAGACCAGACAGGGTGCCAGAGGGAGCCGCCAGACACGGGAGGACTGTGGAGAAGCGAGACAAGACAGGACCCCCAGAGGGGTCAGCCAGAGACACTGCAACCGGTCGACTCAGCGGTGTGAGTGTGGTGCGGTCCCGAAAGAAGGAGCGAGACGCCCCAGAGTCAAGGGTGAAGGTGAGGGAGGCCGAAGCCGACGCAGTACCTGAGAGCGCAGACTCACCAGTACCTGAGGACGCAGACACACGAGCACCTAGAGCAGCAGCGTCGCAAGCACCTAGGGCAGCAGCCTCACCAGGACCTAGAGCAGCAGTCTCAATGCCCGGATCGGGCGGGAAACACCGGTAACAGTCACCCTCATCACTAATAGACACAGCATACATGGCAGAGAGAATAGCATCAAAGTCAAGATCATAGATGGCAACACCCGCCCTAGACAGCTCGCCCCAGCGAGGGATCTCGGAGGCCTCCGGGAACTGGTGACGCCACGCGTCCGTCAGGCGGCCAAAGCAGCGCTGGGTGGGGTGGGGACCCCCACACTGCTCACCCGCACGGTCGCCGGTGCGCAAAACGTAGGAGCACGGACCAAAACCCCCACCCCGCTGACGCGCAGTGTACCACTCACGAAGCTGCTGAGGGGACAGGGTGTCACGACCACGCTGCTGCTGCTGGCGCGAGCCACCACCGGAGCCACTCCTCTGCGAAGACCCGCGACCAGCACCACCACCACCCCCGCCGCCTCCGACGCCTCCGCCGCCTCCGCTACTGCCGCCGCCTCCGCCTCCGCCGCCGCCTCCACCTCCGCCACCTCCACCACCTCCGCTCCCACCGCCACCGCCGCCGCCACCTCCACCTCCACTGCCGCCACCGACCCCTCCACCCCCACCTCCACTCCCACCGCCACCCCCACTCCCCCAACTGCCGCCACCTCCACCTCCACCGCCCCCGCTCGCTCCTCCAGCGCCCTTGCCCCCCTTGCCCTTGCCAGAGCGGCGTCTCCCGCTAGGGGCAGACGCCGCACCGACCGACTCAAGAACAAGGAGGTCGGCCGCAGCAGCAGAGGCAACAGAGGGCAGAAGGGGGGAGGGGGAACACCCCTCAAAGATGGGGGTGCGCGGGTCACCACGAGAGGCCCCTACAGCGACTATGCTCTTCTCGGCCGCTAGGAGGGACTTCTCGAGGAGGTCAACAGTGAGAGTGGTGGGACAGACAGAGAGAAAGTGGTCCCTGACTACGCGAAGGGAGTCAGGAAGGCGAGTGACTATGTAGTAAAGAGTGATGTACATGGGGGGGGGGTTCCTGGCGCAGAAGTCAGGAGGGAGTGCAGCGTGGTAGCGAGTGTCACTAGTGCGGAGGTGCGTAATGAGGTCAGTGACTGTGGGAAAGGCAGTAAGATCAGGAAAGAGGTACGGTAGCATGAGACGGCTCAGTGCAGCAGTGGCAGGGGAGGAGTAGCGCGCAACTACAGCGTCGTACAAGGTCTGAGCACTCTTGTACTGACTAAAGTGCGCACGCTCGGAGGTAGGGAGGTGGCGACGCACAGCAAGACGTGCAGCAGCGTCGCGCGTGGCCCACTGGGAGCGAACAGTGGCGTCAGCATCAGCAGCAGGGGCAGTGGAGGTGCCAGAGGTGAGGTCAAAGAGAGAGAGGCCGTCTGCCCTATCGCACTGTAAGAACAGCTGCAGGTCATCTACCCAGACCTCAAAGTCAATGGCCCTACCCTCAGCGTCAAAGGCGAGAACACTAGGGGTAGCCATGACCCTAGACGACTAGTAGCGCAAACAGTGGGGTGAGGACAGTGCAGTGAAAAGGCGCTGTGCTCACCAGACTGGGCAGGTCGGGCGGCCCTGAAGGAGGGCGGCGCGGCGGCTCGGCGGCTCAGCTGCTGGGCGGCCCGGCGGCTCGGCGGCTCCGCTGCTGGGCGGCTCGGCTGCTGGGCGGCTCGGCTGCTGGGCGGCGCGGCCGCTGGGCGGCTCGGCTGCTGGGCGGCTCGGCTGCTGGGCAGCTCGGCTGCTGGGCGGCTCGGCGGCTCGGCTGCTGGGCGGCTCGGCGGCTCGGCTGCTGGGCGGCTCGGCTGTGCTGCTGCAGGGCACGGGGCCGCAGGTAAGGGCGGCGGGGCCGCTGGTAAGGGCGGCGTGGCCGCGGGTAGGGTGGCGGGGCCGCAGATAGGGTGGCGGGGCCGCAGGTAAGGTGGCGGGGCCGCAGGTAAGGTGGCGGGGCCGCAGGTAAGGTGGCGGGGCCGCAGCAGAGGGCGGCGGGGCCGCAGGTAAGGGCGGGGCCGCAGGTAAGGTGGCGGGGCCGCGAGGAAGGGCGGCGGGGCCGCTAGGTAGGGCGGCGGGGCCGCGCGATGGGGCGGCGGGGCCGCGCGATGGGGTGGCGGGGCCGCGAGGAAGGGCGGCGGGGCCGCGCGATGGGGCGGCGGGGCCGCGCGATGGGGTGGCGGGGCCGCGAGGAAGGGCGGCGGGGCCGCGCGATGGGGCGGCGGGGCCGCGCGATGGGGCGGCGGGGCCGCGCGATGGGGCGGCGGGGCCGCTAGGTAGGGCGGCGGGGCCGCTAGATAGGGCGGCGGGGCCGCGCGATGGGGCGGCGGGGCCGCGAGGTAGGGCGGCGGGGCCGCGCAATGGGGCGGCGAGGCCGCGAGGTAGGGCGGCGGGGCCGCGGAGACGGGTGGCGGGGCCGCAGTGCAGGGCCGCTAGGGCGGCTCGACGAAGTGAGGGCCCGGAGCGCGACTCGGGCTGAGCGCGCTTCGGGCAGGAAAAAAAATCGATGTGGTGGGCCCTAAGCACAGTTCCCAAGGGGGAACCTGCTCTATACCATGAGAAGATTTGAACAAGAATGAATGAACTATGAAATGAAGTGAGTACAAATATGAAACCCTAATTGGTTGTACCCCCTATGGGATACCCCACTATAGCCTACACAACAGCATAAGCTATAATGTTCTGACAGTGCCCTTCCTTCTCACCTTATCCGAAGCTGCCACGCCATCAGTGCTCTCTTGCTCACTTAATGAGGTGACTTTGAGTCGATTCAAACAGTGTGGTGTGCCATTGTAACGAGGTGACTTCCGAGTCGAATCAAAAGTCCTTCTCACCTTATCCAAAGCTGCCGTCAGCCATGCCATCAGTGCTCTCTTGCTCACTCCCATGAGCACAAAGCCTTCCACCTGTCCCATGCCGTGCCACACACCCCATGCAACACATTATATGGCACACATCCCATGGCACACATCCCATTGCACACATCCCATGCCATGCCACAGACACCAAATGTGACACACCACATGCAACACAGCATGCGATGTCACACAACACATGCCATGTCACACACCACATGCCATGTCACACTACATATATGTTCGATGCATGCCACAACCCACAGCAAGGGCCAGAAATGTGGCAGGTAGGGGAGGTGGGGGCGTGGCAGTGACAAGCACATGAGGCAGCAAGCAGAGCGGCACTGACCGGGAGCACCAACCAGGTTGGCACTGACTGGGAGCATCAACCAGATTGGCACTGACTGGGAGCACCAACCAGATTGGCACTGACTGGGAGCACCAACCAGATTGGCACTGACTGGGAGCACCAACCAGATTGGCACTGACTAGGAGCACCAACCAGATTGGCACTGACTGGGAGCACCAACCAGATTGGCACTAACTGGGAGCACCAACCAGATTGGCACTGACCGGGAGCACCAACCAGATTGGCACTGACCAGATTGTGTCTTACAATCACGGTCATCCAGTGCCACCATTGGAAACGGGTCGAAATGATCTTGTTGAACCACAGATGTGTGGTATGTTGGAGGTCGGTTGGGGACAAGTGGTCCCCACGACACTTCCCTCCAACCTAGACAAGTTGGGTTGGGTGACGGAACTTTGGGCGGAGGGGTGGCGGTGCATTCAAAACGAGATTTGCACTTGGGTGGTAGGAAGAAACAAAAACGACGAGGGTGGGCAGAAGAAACCAACCAAAACACAAACAAGTGGCGCGATACAATTGGTCTGACCAATTGTAATTGCAACTTGTGTGCATTGATGGAAGGGTAAGACGGAAAAGGACGTAACTCCTTTTCCGAAATTCCACCGTCAATTTTACAATGGGGTGGGTTACGAAATTGCACGCGGCTCGGTTACAAATGCGGTTCGACTATAGGGGGTTTCTTGAATTTATGTTATAGAGTATAAAAACTATCTCGTCATTGTGAATTGTATCCTCTCTGGAATTGTGTACCCAGCCCCATATAATCGACGATTTCGTTCTCATTGCTTGGCCGTTCTTGGCGTTCTTTGTTGCTACGGATTTGTCACTCAGAGACCAATCCAGAAATAGCTCATACAATTAGTTTCATCAAGAATTGAGTTCACGATGGCGTTTTAAAGCTGACGGTTTTCCTACATGGTTTCAGAGCTTTAGGAATTCTCAAACGCTTGACGCCTAGCTCTACTCGTCGCCATGTCTTTGACTTCCTCATCGAACTCTGATGTCCCCGTTCGTCCTACCCCCAATGAGTCCTACTCCGCATCGACGACGATCGTCGACATGAGTGCGGTGCCATTGTTCAATGGCGAGCATTATGCATCGTGGCGCTTCACGTTGAAGGTTCACATGATGGAGCGTGAGCTTTGGGGCTTCTTCGACGAATACAAGAAGAAGCCACCTTCAAGCACCTCGGAATTGGAGAAAGGAGCATGGGTAAAGAAGGACAAGAAGGCGTTCTCGTTTCTCGTGTCGAAGCTCGGACTTCAACTCGTGCTGGTGGTGAGCTCGTGCATCGATCTTGAAGGAGCTACACGCGAAGCTTGGAGGCGCCTCGAGAACATGCACGTGTCGAAGTCTCTCTACGGCAAGTTGCAAGCTAGGAGAAACTTCTTCACCGTGCGCATGAAGGAGGGCGAACGCATGCGCGCGTATGTGAATCGCGTTGAGGAGCTTGGTGAACGAATGGTGAAGCTTGAAGCGGATGTGGACGGGAAGGATTGGATCATGACGCTTCTCGGAGGGCTCGGAGAGGAATGGTCAATCGTCATCACCACCCTTGACGGCACGCAAGCGACGTGGACTAAGGAGGAGGTGACGACGTGCCTTATCAACGAGGAGATGCGGTGGAATACCTGGAAAGGCGATTCCACAAGTTCGACTCACTTCACGCGTGGCGCGAAGAAGGGCGTTGTCTACACCAAGCCACGGAATGACCGTGGGCATGCAAGTGGAAGCGCGAGCTCTTCACGTGGAGGACACGCCAACAACAACAATCACCGTGGTCATGCTCATGAAGGAGCATGACGGTATTGCAAGAAGGTCGGGCATTGGTGGCGCGAGTGTCGGAGCAAGCCAAGGGATTGGACTCCAACGTCTCCAACTCAAGAGGAGCGGCGAGCGAACGTGGTGACTGCGGGAGAAGACACCAAGGAGCTCATGCTCATCGCAGGAGAAGGAGCTCTTGGCGGACTCGCATGGCTTCTCGACACGGGAGCTACGCAACACATGACGCCGCACGCGGACATCCTTGAAGACGTCTCGGCGGATGCTCCGATCAAGTGCGTGGTATTCGGGAATCAAGACTCGCTTGAGGTGAGTGGACGCGGAACGTTGCGCCTCGCGGTGGACGGCGGTCCAATGATGATCAAGAACGTGTTGGTTGTACCGGGACTCGGCGCCAACTTGCTCTCCGTGTCACAACTCACCACCAAGGGAATGCGTGTCAACATCGAAGGCGCGGTCATGACCTTGAGCACGTCTTCCTGGCGCTTCATCGGCAAAGCGCATCAAGACGGCGGACTCTTCAAGCTCGTGGCTACACCTAACCTTGCGTCGGCGCACGCGGCGGTGGCGAAGCCTTCATTGGAGATGTGGCACAACCGCTTCGGGCACTTGAGTGCGTCAACCATCCGCACCATGGCAACTCAAGGCGTGGTGCACGGGATCGTCACCGACTTGTCAACAAATGCGGACGTGGAGAAATGCTGCGTGTCTTGAAGGGAAGATGGCGAGGAAGCCGTTTCCAACTCGCACGACGCCTCTCACCTCCAACCCGCTCGATCTTGTCCACTCCGACTTGTGTGGACCAATCACCCCTACCTCCAAAGGGGGAGCACACTACATTCTCACCCTCCTCGACGACGCTACACGAATGGTGTGGGTCTACATTCTCAAGGATAAGAGCGCGACTTCTACGACAATCAAGAAGTGGGTGGAGCTTGTTGAGACGGAGAAAAATGGACAACTCGTGAAGCGGATTCGGTCGGATGGAGGAGGAGAGTATGTGAACAACAAGCTCGACGGATGGTTCAAGGCGAGGGGAACCTTCCATGAAGTATGGGTTCCTCACTCATCTCAACAAAATGGAGCGGCGGAGCTCTTGAACCGCACTTTGGTTGAGGCGGTTAGGAGCATGCTTGCCCATGCTCATGCGGACAAGTCTTGGTGGGGTGAAGCGACGATGTTGGCGACTTGGATTCACAACCGAAGCTTGACCAAGACCTTGCCGAACGTGACACCCCTTGAGGCATGGAGTGGCGATAAACCGGACGTCTCCAACCTTCGCACCTTCCGGTGCATTTGCTACTACTACGTCCCCGACGCTATACGCACCAAGCTTGAGGCGAAGGCGCATATGGGGATGTATTTGAGCCATAGCCTTGATCACAAGGGATGGCAGGTGTGGGATTTGGAGAGCAGAAAGGTGGTGGTGTCGCGTGACGTCTCATTCTGCGAGGGCCGCTTCCAACTCCACCAAACAAGAAGCACTCGATCGTGGTCATCCCTCCAACGGTCGATGACACGGACGAGACATCAACTCATGGTGTTCCCGAGGAGAGTGGTGCTCAAGATGAGGAGGGAGATGTTGTTGAAGTGGTTGGAGTGGAGAGAGAAGGATGTTGGTCCTTCTACCGTCATCGCTCCAACGCTTGCATCTACTCGCTCTCGTCGAGCTCCTCACCCGAACCGGAAGTATGCCGATTACTCATTAGTGGTGGAGGATAGTGAGGAAGGGGGAGATGCCATGATCTTCATGGCCGACTTCACACCTACCACCTTCCGTGAGGCGATGGAGACGCTCCAAGCCGGTAATTGGACTCAAGCACTCAATGAGGAGTACGAGTCCATAATTGAAAATGATGTGTATCATCTTGTCCCTTTGCCCCCCAATAGCTACACCGTTGGGTCCCGATGGGTCTTCAAGAAGAAGCTCGGGCCGAATGGTGAGGTGGAGCGATACAAGGCTCGTTTGGTGGCACAAGGGTACACGCAAAAGGCCGGGCTTCACTACAACGAGACCTTTGCACCAGTAGCAAATGCGGAGATAACTATTGCAACGGGATCTAGACTACGGGCTAGGCACGGATGCTCGTGTGATCGTAGCGTTCGTTCGTTCCTTAGTCGTTTCCAAGTGCTTACACTGCTTGCTAGTTCACGGGGAAAATTGGCAAGAGTTTCACTAGGAAAACATGACAACAAAAGTTCAGAATGATTGCATCAACATTGGCAACACAGACTACATCAGACCTAGCAAGGCTGCTGGTCGACTGCCAGCGCAGCACGGTCGACCGCGTGCCAGCACGACTTGGTCGACCGCGCTCCAGCAGAGCAGAGTCGCGGCTTGCCAACGTTGCAAGTCCGCGGTGTGCCAACGCTGCAGTAAGTCGGCTGCACAGCGTTGCACCCGCCTGACAATGGTGCACCAGCTTCGCAGGTGTGTGCAGCTGGTTGGCGCCCAACACCCCGTCACATGCCCAGCGCAGACACTCCACCCGTGATGGCGCCCACCAGCCACGTCGACCTCGGGATACCACCCCCGAGGTCGTCCTCGCACAAAACACCACCGGCGACTTTCGTGCACATCGCCCGGGTATCCTGGTTGACCGGGTATTTCGCGGCCCCCGCGGTCCTCCCGCGGTTTCGCGGTCCCCGCGGTCCTCCCGCGGTTTCGCGGTCCCCGTGGTCCTCCCGCGGTTTCGCGGCCCCCGCGGTCCGCCCACGGTTTCGCGGCCCCCGCGGTCCTCCCGCGGTTTCGCGGTCCCCGCGGTCCGCCCACGGTTTCGCGGCCCCCGCGGTCCTCCCACGGTTTCGCGGTCCCCGCGGTCCGCCCACGGTTTCGCGGCCCCCGCAGTCCTCCCGCGGTTTCGCGGTCCCCGCGGTCGGCTCCGCCCAAGCGAGGACGGGGCCAAATACTACTCCCGTTGACACTCCCCTGCCGCGTTCACGCTTGGCCCCCCCCCCCGGCCCACACGGCAGTACTGCTCGGAGAATAGCCCGTCAGCGTGCACACACCGCACAGCACGCCGGTCACCGCACCAGCCATGCAAAAGGGCATGGCACTTACTGCTGCACGTCGTTGTCACCGTCGCCCACATCGGCCAGGCGCACTTGGCCGATTGCGACGGAGCACCGGTTGAAGGCCGGGTAGTGCAGCGCCTTCGTTAGGAAGTCGGCCGGCTGCTCAGCGGTCGGGATGTACTTCAGAGAAAACTTCCCGCGCTTCACCATGTGCTGCAGCCAGGCCTATCGCCGCTCCATGTGCTTGAGATTGCCCGTCAACCCCATGCCCTCGGCGACCGTGATGGCCGACTTGTTGTCCACCCTGAGGACAGTCGGCTTTCCGGCGTCCAGCCGCTGGAACTCCGCGAGGAGGAAGCGAAGGCGACGTCCCTCCTTTCCGGCTTCGACGGCCGCCACGTACTCCGACTCGGTCGACGACAGCGTCGCGCACTTGATGCGCTGGCTCGACCTGGAGACCGCGGCCCCTCCGTAGACGAACACGTAGCCGCCCGTGCTCATCCGGTTCTGCTTGTCGCCCGCGTCGTCGGCGTCCACGTAGCCGACCAACTCCAGTGACTCCGGACCACCGCCGAACTCCAGGGCGGTGTCTCGCGTGTTGGCGGGGTAGGCGAGGCAGCGGTCGACCTCGCGCCTGTGCTGGTCGCTCCTCACCGTGAGGCCGCTCCCCAGCTTGGTCCACGCGAATGCGATGTCCGGCCTCGTCGTCGTCGCCGCGAACTGCAGCGAGCCGACCTTCTGCCGGTACTCCTCCTCCTCGCGCTCCTGCGCCTCCTCGTCGTCGAATGTCTGCTCCGCGTAGGCGGCGACGGAGACCGGCGTCTTCGGAGTGCGCCCGGTCTGCTCCTCGTCGATGAAGCGCCTGCGCAGCTTGTCGGCGTAGCCCTGCTGGTGCAGCCACAGCTTCCACGCCGGCCTGTCGCGCACGATCTCCAGGCCGATATACTTCTGCACCGGCGAAATTTCGCGCAGCTCGAAGGCGGCCTCCAGCAGCTCCTTCAGCTCCTTCAGCATCGCGGTGCTTCTGCTCGCGGCGAGAAGGTCGTCGACGTAGACCAGCACCCAGCAGGTCACCTTGTCGTCGCCGACATTGAAGTACAGAGCCTCGTCGACTTGGCTCTTCTTCCACCCGGCGCCAACCAACACGTCGTTGAGAGCCGTGTACCACAGCAGCGGCGACTGCTTTAGCCCATAGAGACTCTTCAGCAGCTTGCACACCAGGCCGGTCCCGTCGTTGAAGTAGTCCGGCTGGTACATGTACAGCACGCGGTCGAGCTTGCTCTGCAAAAAGGCGTTCTTCATGTCCAGCTGCATCAGGTTGAAGTCGAGGACGGCGACGATGCTGAGGAAAATCCTCAGCGTGACGTAGCTGCTCACCGGCGCGTACGTCTCGTCGTAGTCGGCGCCATACACCTGCGTGAAGCCTTTCACGACCAGCCTCGCCTTCTCGCGCTCGACGGTGTCGTCGATGTGGTACTTCGTCATCAGCACCCACCGGTTTTTCATGATGTTCACCCCCGGCGGGCGTTCGACCAGCTCCCAAGTGCCCATGTTGATGAGGCTGCGAATCTCCTCCTCCATGGCGGCCTTCACCGCCGGGCCCTTCCAGCTCGCCAACGCCTCCTTCGCCGTCATGGTCGAAATGTCCCAACGGTGCTCAGGGTCGGCATGCATATCGGGGTCGAGCTCCGCAAACTCCTCATCCTCCTCGGCGTCATCATACGCCAGGTCGTCGTCGTCCACATCGTACCCCGTGGTGAAGGCAGCGGGGACGAAGAAGTCGGGTGGCCTCCGAATTCGGCCCGACTTCCTAGGTCCAGGCTGATCCGCGCCCGCGGTCCCGCGGCTCCCGCGGATACTGCCCTCAGCGTCTGCCTGCACCACGGTCGGCGATACTGCCAACTGCTCCCCTGTCGTCAGCTCCCCTGCCTACTGCTCCGCGGTCGGCTTAGCTGCTGCGTGTTCCCCTGTCAGCTGCCTGCTAGCCGCGGGCTCCTCCGCGGTCTCCTCCGCGGTCTCCTCCGCGGTTTCCTCCGCGGTTTCCTCCGCGGTCTCCTCCGCGGTTTCCTCCGCGGTTTCCTCTGCGGTCTCCTCCGCGGTTTCCTCCGCGGTCTCTAAAGTTGGCTGCACCTACGCGGCCCGCTTCTCCGCGACTGGCTGGGCGTCACGTCGGCCACCAGGCGACGCCCCACGGCTCCCCTCATCGCCGGAGGCCGACTCCGGAGTCAGGCCACGCATGTCGACGGGAAGGGGATGGGAAGAAGGGGCAGGAGATGGCGAGGCAGGGGCGACCGCGACATCCTCATCAGCCTGCTCACCGACCTCGGCGAGCAGAGGAAGCGTCGCCGTTGAGGTGTCCGTCGGCGGGTTAGCCCGCGTCCGCCCCGACGCTGGCCCGAGGTCCGACTTCCACACCTCCAGCGATAGGGTTTCGTAGAACACCACGTCCGACGTGGTGACCACCCGGTTGGCGGTGATGTCGAGGAGCTCCCAGCCTTTGCTCTCCTCCGACACGCCGAGGTGAAGGCCCCACCGGGCCTTCGGCTTCAGCTTCCCACCGCGCTGCTGCTTAGGGACGAGGAATTGCGCCATGCAGCCCCACACCCGCGCCATCGACAAGTCGGGCTTCTGCCCGGTGAGGAGCTGGTACGGCGTCGTCCCCGCGGGCAGCGACGACCGCTCCAGGCAGTTGCGAACCCAGACGGCCTGCCGCAGAGCGAGATGCCACCAGTGGTGCTGCACGCCCATGTGCAGCAGCATCGTCCGCACCGATTCCACCACCGTCCTCATCTCCCGCTCCGCCATGCCATTTTGTTGCAGGGTGTAAGGGCAGGTCAAGTCGTGGACGATTCCCTTGCTGTCCACGAAGGCGGTGAAGTCCTTTCCAAGGAACTCCCCTCCGCGGTCAGAACGCAGTTGCAACACCGAATGCTTCGCCTGCCGCTCCACCAGCACCAACCACTTCTGGAACTCCAACAGCACATCCGATTTCTTGGAGACCGGCCTCACCCACACGTAGCGGGTCTTGCGGTCCTTCAGCAGCAAGAATTACAAGCTGCCGTCCTTGGCAGCCACACGAAATGGCCCGCACAAGTCGATGTGCACGACGGCCAGGACGTCGTCGGCTTCGGAGCCGTGGTCGGGGAAGGTATGCCGCGCCAGCTTCCCGCCGACGCACGAAACACACGGTGAGTCGGCGCCAGACGCCGACTTGAGGTCCAGCCCAGTGGCGACCTCGTGCTTTGCCGAGCTCCGTATGGTGTCCATGCCAACATGCGCAAGCCTCGCGTGCAGCCTGTCCGGGGTTGCCTTCGTCGCCGAGACTATCGCCCGCAGAGCCACCTCCTCTTTCGCGGGCGTCGTCGACTTTACCGCGCATGGGCGCAGGTCAGTGCAGAGGACCCGGCCGGTGTACGTCGCGCGACCGAGCACGTCCCCCGCCGCGGAGACGAGCAACATCCGGTCGCCGTCGTCCTTCAGCGTCACCCCGCTCTCCTTCAGCTGGCCAGCCGAAAGCAGATTCGCCTGTACGCCCGGGACGTAGAGAACGTCGGAGATGAGTACCCGCTTTCCGGCCTTCCCTTGCAGTGCAACCGTGCCACGGCCGCGAACGTCCTGCAGTGCCCCATTGAAGCCGCGCACGTGCTTCACGTCGCCGCTCGGCCCCAAGTCGACGAAGGCCTCCTTCGTCCCCATCAGGTGGTGCGAGCAGCCGCTGTCGAGCAGGACCACCGCGGGGTTCGCTTGCACAGCTGCCGCCACCCCCTAGAAATCCTCGCCAGCTTCCGGCGCCAGCGAGACGGTCGGCTCTACGATACCGACCAGCGAGCACGACGCCTCCTTGTCGCCTCGCCCTTTGCCACCCGCGGAAGAGTCGGCGTCCTTCGCCGAGGTCAACTTCGTCGACTGCTTCTCCTTTCGCGGTTGGTTTCCTCGACGCGGACGACGGCTGCCAGACCTCCCGCGGCCTCCCTTGGTTTCGTCGTCGTCCGAGTCACTGCGGTCGGGACACTCGAAGGAGAGGTGATCGGGATCGCCGCACAACCAGTATTCCCGACGTCGACCTCCTCCTCCACGACCGCCATCCTTGGCCGACTTGTTCTTGTCAGCGTCCTTCGCCGGCTTCCCGCCACCGCGGTGACTGCCACCAGACTGCCCGCGCTGTCCCGATCGACCACCTTGCTTCGCCGGGGCGACGTAGTTCACTTGCGCGAGGAGCTCCTGGGACCGCTCAGCCTCCTGCATCGCCTCGTCCTGCAGGATGTACGAAGTCAATGTGTCCTCGTTGAGCGTCGCCCGCGTGCTCGGCGCCATCGACAGCCGCTTCAGCAGGTTATAGCTGCTCGGGAGTCCCTGCATGACGTGTGTGACGTACGACGACGTTGAGTACTCCGCGCCAGCCATCCGAATGGTGGCGAGAATTCGCCGAGCTCGGTTGCAGTAGTCAGTCGCGGTCCCCTCGTCGCCCATACGCAGGAGCGTCAACTGCCCCTCAAGCTGGGCGATGAACAAGTCGTCGGTGACCTGATAAGTTGACTCGATGAAATGCCACGCCCGGTGGCCGGCGTCGAGGTACTCCCTGCACGACTTCAGGGCGATCTGTACGCCCGGCGAGCAGCACCGCGAAATGACCGTAAAGGTCAGCAACTGCACGGCGCGAAACTCTGCTCGCATGTCTGGGTGGTGCTCCTCTGGCGTCGCCACGGTCCCGCGGGCGAAGCCCATCAGCCCGGCCATCTCCAGCTGGGGCTCGATGGCTGCCTTCCACGTGAGGATGTCGGGATGACCGACCAGCAGAGGGGTGACCGAGATCCTGTCCGGCGTAAACTTGAAGTAGCCGTAGCTCGGCGCAATTCCTCCCGCGGTCACGTGTGTCGCCGACATCGGCGCCAATTCACTTCGTCTGCCTCCGACGTAGCCCCGCGAGGGCCCTGCAACCGCGAACGACTGCATCCCTCGCGCCTGAACGCCGCCGACTTCATCGGCGTGAATCACACCTCGCTGCCTCGACGTGCCTCCCGCGCTGCTGCCGACTTGGCCACCACCCGCGTTGACGTCCGCGTCTACGCCGCCCGCTTTGTTCACCGGTCGAGGAGACGCCGGTCGGGAAGGGTGCTCCGTCGCCCACACGGCGCGGATGCCAGCCTCGACGACCGTCAGCGGGAGAGTTCCATACTCGTTCGCCGCATGACGTCTCCTCGCGTCCTCCAGCTGTGCCTCCAGGGTTTCCACAACGCCCGCTTCTACTACGGGGTCAACCATGGCGTCCAGCACAGCCGCCGATCTACGAACTAGTTAGGTGAGTGAGAAGTCAGCTAAACCGAAGGTGTCTTCGCGGTGTCGTCCACGCTCACCGCACCATGCGGAGATAACTATTGCAACGGGAGCTAGACTACGGGCTACGCACGGATGCTCGTGTGATCGTAGCGTTCGTTCGTTCCTTAGTCGTTTCCAAGTGCTTACACTGCTTGCTAGTTCTCGGGGAAAATTGGCAAGAGTTTCACTAGGAAAACATGACAACAAAAGTTCAGAATGATTGCATCAACATTGGCAACACAGACTACATCAGACCTAGCAAGGTTGCTGGTCGACTGCCAGCGCAGCACGGTCGACCGCGTGCCAGGACGACTTGGTTGACCGCGCTCCAGCAGAGCAGAGTTGCGGCTTGCCAACGTTGCAAGTCCGCGGTGTGCCAACGCTGCAGTAAGTCGGCTGCACAGCGTTGCACCCGCCTGACAATGGTGCACCAACTTCGCAGGTGCGTGCAGCTGGTTGGCGCCCAACTCCCCGTCACATGCCCAGCGCAGACACTCCACCCGTGACGGCGCCCACCAGCCACGTCGACCTCGGGATACCACCCCCGAGGTCGTCCTCGCACAAAACACCCCCGGCGACTTTCGTGCACATCGCCCGGGTATCCTGGTTGACCGGGTATTTCGCGGCCCCCGCGGTCCTCCCGCGGTTTTGCGGTCTCCGCGGTCCTCCCGCGGTTTCGAGGTCCCTGAGGTCCTCCCACGGTTTCGCGGCCCCCGCGGTCCGCCCACGGTTTCGCGCCCCCCGCGGTCCTCCCGCGGTTTCGCGTTCCCCGCGGTCCGCCCACGGTTTCGCGGCCCCCGCGGTCCTCCCGCGGTTTCGCGGTCCCCACAGCCCGCCCACGGTTTCGCGGCCCCCGCGGTCCTCCCGCGGTTTCGCGGTCCCCGCGGTCGGCTCCGCCCAAGCGAGGACGGGGCCAAACACTACTCCCGTTGACAGCAAAGTCCTCTACACTTCGTGTTCTCTTAGCTCTAGCGGGAGGACTTGATCTAGAAGTAGATTTACTTGATGTAAAGACCGCCCTTAATATGGACACCTAGAGGAGGAGGTCTACATGAGGCAACCTCCGGGGTTTGAGGATGGGACGGACCGTGTGTGCAAGTTGAAGCGCACCATCTACGGCTTGAAGCAAAGCCCTAGAGCATGGTACATGAGGATGGACAAGCACTTGCTTGAGTTGGGCTTCACTCGGAGTGAGTGTGATCATGCCCTCTACATCCTCAACCGAGGAGAGAGGAAGCTCGTCCTGCTTCTCTACGTGGACGACCTTCTCCTTGTATCCGATTGCAAGGACCTTGTGGCAGAGATCAAGGCGAAGCTTGCATCGGAGTTTTCCATGCGCGACCTTGGTGCCGTGTCATACTACCTCGGCATGCACATCGACCACGATCGTGCGCACAAGACCCTCCATCTTCATCAACACAAGTACTTGGAGGACGTGGTGGCTCGCTTCGGGATGGCCGAGAGCAAGTCGGCACCCACACCCATGGAAGTGGGGTTTCACCCTTTGGCTACAAGCGAGGAAAGCCCTATGGATCCCGAGAAGACAAAAGCGCTTTCATTCTATAGTAGGCTCATGCATGTATGCCGCCGTTGGGCGAGTAGTCTCCAACCCTATGGTGGAGCATGAGCGTGCCTTGCGTCGTCTTCTTAGGGGCACTAGTCACCTAGGGCTCCACTATGAAGCTGGGTCAATAACACTCATAGTGTTCACGGATTCCGATTGGGCGGGGGATCCTTCCACTCGGCAAAGCACCTCGGGCCTTGTCTTCACGCTCCTTGTTGGAGCGGTGGCTTGGCAAAGCAAGAGGCAAAACTTGATTGCCCTTAGCTCAACCGAGGCCGAGTATGCTGCTCTCAACCGTGGTGGTACCGAAGCCGTGTGGTTGAGGCGTCTCCTAGCCGACCTAGGATACGAACAAGAGGGACCCACGCCTATCTACGTGGACAACCAAGCGGCAATCAACCTTGCCAAGAACTCGGTCCTTCATGGAAGGACCAAGCACATCCAAATTCGTCATCACTTCATCCGCAAGCTCGTCGAAGACAAGGAGGTGGAGCTACGCTACGTGAAGACCAACGCTCAATCCGCGGACTTCATCACCAAGCCTTTGCCTAGGGATACCTTTCATGCATGTTGTGCTAGGGTAGGCTTGTATGCATAGGTGCTCGTGGGGACCAAGGGGGAGTGTTGGAGGTCGGTTGGGGACAAGTGTTCCCCACGACACTTCCCTCCAACCTAGACAAGTTGGGTTGGGTGACGGAACTTTGGGCGAAGGGGTGGCGGTGCACTCTGTCAGAAAAATGAACGAGAATGGATGAACTAGAAACAAGGTGGGTACAAGTACTAACCCTAACTGGGTTGTGCCCCATATGGGCTACCCCACTATAGCCTACACAATATGCAGCATATAAGTTTGACACACCCCCATAGGCAAAGTGGGGGAGAACAAGAGGTCACAAGACCGGTCAAGAAAAGCAAAGCAAGCTCAGGGTGGATCACGAAGTCACCACGCATTCTGAGCACAAGCAAATGGCCACAAGGCCAGTTCACATGCAGAGTTATATAAAGGAGAACAAGCAATACAGTGATCACAACCTAGCAAGTGTAAGCATGCAGGTATATGTATAGAGATCACAGTACAAGCAAAGTCAAGAAGTGAGCAAGTGAGGCCAAGTAGGCACAAGGCCTAGAACAGTACAGAAACGCTGATGATCACAAGGCGCAAGTGCCTTGGTGAAGATATCAGCAGTGTTGGCCAGGCCACGTAAGCAAGTCGAAGCTGACCACGCTGCTGCAGCTCTCGAGCAAGGAAGTAGCGCAGAGCGATGTGCTTCGTTCTGTGCTCCAGTCTGTGCTCCTGACACAAGTCAATCATTGCCTTGTTGTCGACGTACAGAACTGGCGGAGAACGAGGCTGCTCTCCCAAGTCAGTCAAAAGGTAGGTGAGCCAGCGTAGCTCCTGTGCAGCCATGGCCCCTGCGTAGATCTCAGCCTCACAACTGGAACTGAGAACAGAAGACGAGCGGGTAGACCGCCACGAAACAGAACCGGAGCCAAGGCTGAAAGTGTAACCCTGTGACGACCGCTGCGTAGCCAAGTCGTCAACCCAAGAAGCGTCTGCGTGGCCAGTGAGGACAACTCGAGCCCGTCCTCCAAGCACGAGCCCCATGCCCGACGTACTGCACAAGTAGCGCAACACCCTCTTAGCGGCCTCCATGTGCTCTGGTCGGTGTCTCCCATGAGCAACATAGCGTGCCAGGATGCTAAGAGGGTAGGCAAGGTCAGGTCGAGTGCAGGTCATCAGGTACATGAGGCAGCCCACAAGCTCTGGATACGGGCCACTCGGCTCTACGGACTCATCCGAAGGCAAAGCTGAGAGCGAGTGACCGGTAGGCAGAGGAGTGGACTGTGGCGAGGAGTACGTGAAGCAGAAACGCTGATGGACCTGCTGCACCATGTGTAACTGAGTCAGGGTAATGGTGCGCTGTGCTCTGTCCCGGGTGATCCGCAAGCCAAGATAGCTACGTAGTTCACCCAGGTCTGTGCACGTGTGTCTCTTCTGCAGCTCCGACTTCACAAAGGCCAGTCCGGCAGTGTCAGCAGTGGCAAAGATCAAGTCGTCGACGTACACGAGGATGTAGAACGGCGGCAGAGAAGTGTCGGTGCGTAGAAACAGCGACGAGTCAGCAGTCGAAGGAGCAAAACCAAGAGCCGCAATCGTCGTCCTCAGTGTGTCGTGCCACTCGGGAGGCGCCTGGCGGAGACCGTAGACTGGCCGCCGGAGGCTCCACTGGGTACCTGCAGGAAACGACCCAGTGAAGCCAGGTGGGCGGCGCAGCCAGATCTCCTCGTGCAGAGTGCCATGTAAGAAAGCTGTGCTGAATTCAAGAGAGTGAAGCTCGTAGTCACGCTGAGCGGCGACGTGCAGCAGCACCCGAAGAGTGGTCATCTTCGGGGTAGGGGAGAAGGTCCGGAAGAAGTCAACTCCCTGTCGCTGACTGAAGCCTCGAGCAACGTAACGCGCCTTGAAGGCAGGCGGAGAACCCGGCGGCCGCTTCACCCTGAAAATCCACATGCCATCGACTATGTTCGCCCCAGGTGGGGTAACCTCGTCGACGTAGGTGCCTGTGGACTTCCAGGAAGCCATCTCTGCGTCCATGGTTGTCTGCCACTGAGAGGAGTAGGGACCCTCAATCGCCTCTGCGTAAGAGCGCGAGGTCGAGATGTCTGGTGCATCCGGGTCTCCCTCAGGTGCAAGCAGCATGGCCACGAGATGAGGGACAGCAGCTGCAAAACACTCAAAGTCCAGGACACGCAGCTCCAGTACCTCCGGCTCCAACGCCTGCAGCACCACCAGCTCCAGCAGCTCCAGTACCTCCAGTACGAGCACCTCCGGGACCAGCGGCTCCAGCACCTCCAGTACCTCCAGGACCAGCAGCTCCAGCACCTACGGCTCCAACGTCTGCAGCACCACCAGCACCAGCAGCTCCAGTACCTCCAGTACGAGCACCTCCGGGACCAGAGGCTCCAGCACCTCCAGGACTAGGGCCTCCAGCGGCAGGCCCCCCAACTCCAGCAGCGCCACTCTGATGACTTCAGCGCCGAGCAAACCACTCACGCAGCTACGGTGGAGAGAGAGGCTCCCGCTGTGACGAGGCACCCGGAGAACCTCCAGTACCTCCAGCACCTCCAGGACCAGCAGCTCCAACACCTCCGGTACCTCCAAGACCAGCAACTCCAGTGTCTCCAGCTCCAGGGCCTCCAGTGGCAGTCCCCGCAGCTCTAGCAGCGCCACTCCGAAGGCTCCAGCGCCGAGCAAACCACTCGCGCAGCTGCAGTGGAGAGAGAGACTCCCGCCGTGACGAGGCACCTGTAGGACTTCCAGCAGACTCAGCACACCCAGGCTCAGCAACCGCAGGCTCAACACCCCTAGGCTCAGCACCCCCAGGCTCAGCACCCCCAGACTCAGCAACCTCAGGCTCAGCACCCCCAGGCTCCGCACGCTCAGGCTCAGCACCCCCAGGCTCCGCACGCTCAGGCTCAGCACCCCCAGGCTCCGCACGCTCAGGCTCAGCACCCCTAGCACCACCACCCCCAGCAGCACCAGAGTCGACAGCGACCTCGACAGGCTCGACAGGGTCTACCTGAGACACACCTGAGGGAGCAGTACCCTGAGGGGGGAGGGGGTCTACCGGAGGAGGACCTGGTGCGAGGAAGAGCGGCGGGGGGGGGAGAGGGACAGCGCGGTAGGGGAAGAGACGGTAAAAGGGAACCGACTCGTCGAACGTGACGTTCTGAGAGGGTAGGACACGGCGCGAGGTGGGGTGGTAATACTGCCAGCCAGGCGCGTCAGGGGGAAAACCAAGGAAGACGCAGGGAATGGCGTGGGCAGAGAGCTTGTCCGCGGACGTATCGCGGACAAAGGCACGAGAACCCCAGACCCGGAACACCGACGCATCGCCAACCTTCCCCGTCCAACGCAGTGTGGGTGAGGTCTCCGGCAAGGAGACACGGGGCCAGAGGTTGAGCTGATGCGCAGCGTACCGAACCGCAAACGGCCACAGAAAATGGGGGGCAGCGGATCATGGAGGTATGAGCGACCTCCATGACTAAGCCAATGCGGCGCTCAGCAACCCCATTCTGCTGCGGAGAGGCCGGAAGCGTGAACGACTGGAGAATGCCCTCCCCACGACAAAAGTCCCGCAAGAGGTCGGAGGAAAACTCACCACCTCTGTCAGAGTGCAGACGTAGGACTGGGAGGTCCATGTGGAACCGCTCGCGGAGCTAGAGACGGACAGCGCGGATCCAAGGGATCAGAACACCAGGGACCTCCCCCTTGCTGCGCAAGGGGAAGACCGTGGTGTAATGCGAGTAGTCATCAACAACCAGCAGAAAGTAGCGCTCGCGGCCCTGTCCACGGACGCGGGCTGGGCCCCACACGTCCATGTGGAGAGTCTGCAGGGGAGCAGTCGTCGGAGGAAACGAGGAGGAGTGAGGAGTGGCGCGCTGTCGTCCCTCGACACAGGGAAGACAGGGAGGGGCAGGCGAGGGTGGGAGGGGAGGCAGAGACTTGGGAAGACCAGAGACAAGGAGAGGGGAGTGCATGCCACGGAGGCGCTGCACTGAGGGGTGACCAAGACGGTGGTGCCAAAGGAGGGTCTGGTGCGACAGGGCGCGCACGAGCAGGGGGCCGCTAGCTGACCTGACGCAGACGCAGACGCAGCTACCTGAGGAGACACAGTAGTCAGTGTGTACATTCTCGACCCAGGTGCACGGGTGAACGTGGCCAGGTGCCGGCCAGTCCGGGAGCACGTGCAGATCGCCACACACTTTCCTCATGGAGTAAAGGTGTCAACCCATACATCCTGAAGGACGGCGTTGCTCATCAAGTTCGTAGAGAACGAGGGGAGGTGAAGACCTGACAGTGAGCCAGACGGAACCGCCGGACACGGGAGAACAGTGGAGGAACGTGCAAGGACTGGGCCCCCAGAGGGGTCAGCCAGAGAGACAGCAACAGGTGCAGGGAGCGGTGTGACTGTGGTACTGTCGCGAAAGAAACAGCAGGAAGCACCTGAGTCAAGCGTGAAGGTGTGCAAGGCTTCAGCAGGCGCAGTACCAGAGAGAGCAGACTCACCAGCACCTAGAGCAACAGACTCACTAGCACCTAGAGCAGCAGACTCACTAGCACCTAGAGCAGCAGCCCCTATACCTGGGTCGGGCGGCACACACAGGGAACAGTCACCCTCAGCACTAACAGGCAATGCATACATGGCAGTGAGGATAGCATCAAAGTCAAGAGCAAAAATATCCACCCTCTGCCTAAGCAGCTCCAGCCAGCGAGGGAGCTCAGCCGCGTCGCCAAACTCTGCACGCCAGGAGTCGCTCAGACAGGCGAAGCAGCGGGACTGTGTGTGACCAAGTGTCCCGCAAGTCTGAGAGGGCGTTCCCACAGTTTCCCGACAAGAAAGTTTGCCCACACCAAGAAATTTGCTAACATGCGGCTCGAAGTTCGACCACCAAGATTCCCATCAAATTGGTCGTGCAAGTGTTAATCCACAGCCGTATACGATCTCATCTGACGGCCCACGACGCCTACCGAAATGGGCTACGACCCAACCCACGTTTCTGTGTCATTGCCCGAAGCTCAGCTGCCCGGTTTCCGAGTCAACGCCATTCAATAACAAAAATGGTTCGGTGTGCCTAAAAAATGGTTCAATGGGCCACCGTTTTACGCGGGAGTCAGAAATCCTAACCGAGTCGTTGAGTCCATCCGATTGTCAGATGTGAAGGCCTATTGGGTGCGACTATATTTTTTACGTGTATACTGGTCAGAAGGTCGCAATCTGGTCGTAACGGCTCGCAAGGACGCGGTGTCCAGAGTGGGGCAATACGCCACTCTGACCACCATCCCGACAATTTTTGAGCCTGGTGGGCAAACTTCGGTGTCGGGAAACTGTGGGAACGCCATCTGACCAGCCCGATCACCTGTGCGAATGACGTAAAGGCAGCGAACAGTACTCCGAGACCCCCCACTCTGAGCGTACCACTCACGAAGCTGCTGGGACGTAAGGGTCTCGCGCGGACGCCGCTGCAGCTGCATCTGGCCACCGCCAGAAACTCCTGACTGAACAGCTCCACTGCGACTGCCACGACGGCCGCCGCCACTACTCCAACTAGCGTGCCACTCACGAAGCTGCTGGGGCGTGAGGGACTCGCGCGGACGTCGCTGGAGCTGCATTTGGCCACCGCCAGAAACTCCCCACCGAACAGCTCCACCGAGACTGCCACTACGGCCACCGCCACCACTCCCACTGCTGCTACCACCGCCGCCACCACTCCCACCGCTACCACGAAGAGACGCCCCACGGAGGCGTGGAACAAACACAGCAGTACGCAGGGAAGGCAGGGCGGCGAGCAGGCACTAGGGTAGGTCGTGGCGGCGCACGGTCAGGGAAGGGCGATGCGCGGCCAGAGCAGGGCGGCGCGCTGCAAGTAGGGCGGCGCGCGGGCAGGGGAGGGCGCGCGGGCAGGCAGGGGCAGCTCGCGGGCTGCAGAGGGCGGCGAGCGGGCTGCCAAGGCGAACGCGACGGGCAGGGGCAGGGCAGAGCGCGGGCAGCAGGGCGACACGCGGGCCGCAGAGGGCGGCGCGCGGGCAGGCAGGGGCGGCACGCGGGCAGGCAGGGGCGGCACTAGGGTAGGTCGTGGCGGCGCACGGTCAGGGAAGGGCGATGCGCGGCCAGAGCAGGGCGGCGCGCTGCAAGTAGGGCGGCGCGCGGGCAGGGGAGGGCGCGCGGGCAGGCAGGGGCAGCTCGCGGGCTGCAGAGGGCGGCGAGCGGGCTGCCAAGGCGAACGCGACGGGCAGGGGCAGGGCAGAGCGCGGGCAGCAGGGCGACGCGCGGGCCGCAGAGGGCGGCGCGCGGGCAGGCAGGGGCGACGCGACGGGCGACGGGACGGCAGCCCGCACGGGCGACGCGACGGGCGACGGGCAGAGACAGGGCGGACGGGCGACGCGACGGGCTGGGGCAGCCCTCACGGGCGACGCGACTGGCAGAGGCAGGGCGGACGGGCGACGCGACGGGCTGGGGCAGCCCGCACGGGCGACGCGACGGGCAGAGGCAGGGCGGAACGGCGACGCGACGGGCTGGGGCAGCCCGCACGGGCGACGCGACGGGCAGAGGCAGGGCGGATGGGTGACGCGACGGGCTGGGGCAGCCCGCACGAGCGACGCAACGGGCAGCAGGGGCGCCCGGGCGGCGCGACACGACTGGCAGCAGGGGCGCACGGCGCAACGGGCAGCAGGGGCACGCGACACGACGGGCAGCAGGGGCGCACGGCGCGACGGGCAGCAGGGGCGCGCGACGCGACGGGCAGCAGGGGCGCGCGACGCGACGGGCAGGGCGTGCGCAGGGCGGCGCGACGCGGAGCAGGGCAGGGCGTGCGCAGGCAGCGCGACGCAGGGCAGGGCGTGCGCGGGCAGCGCGACGCAGGGCAGGGCGTGCGCGGGGCGGCGCAACGCAGGGCAGGGCAGAGCGCGCGCTAGGTAGCGCAGCGCAGGGCAGGGCAAGGCAGCGCGGCAGCCAGCAGGGCGGCGCGCGGGCAGGGTAACGCGACTGGTGGGGCAGCGCGACGAACACGATAGGGCGCTACGGGCAGGGTAACGCGCTACGGGCAGGGAACGATTCGGTGGGCCCAAAAAATACGGTCCTAGGTCAGGACCTGCTCTGAAACCATGTCAGAATAATGAACGAGAATGGATGAACTAGAAACAAGGTGGGTACAAGTACTTTCCCTAATTGGGTTGTGTCCCATATGGGCTACCCCACTATTGCCTACACAATATGCAGCATATAAGTTTGACACACTCAAAACGAGAGTTGCACTTGGGTGGTAGGAAGAAACAAAAACGACGAGGGTTATTTACAAGTTGGGCGGAAGGAACCAACCAAAACACAAACAAGTGGCACGATACAATTGGTCCGACCAATTGTAATTGCAACTTGTGTGCATTGACGGAAGGGTAAGACGGAAAAGGACGTAACTCCTTTTCCGAAATTCCACCGTCAATTTTGCAATGGGGTGGGTTACGATATTGCACGCAGCTCGGTTACAAATGCGGTTCGACTATAGGGGGTTTCTTGAATTCTATGTTATAGAGTATAAAAACTCTCTCGTCATTGTGAATTGTATCCTCTCTGGAATTGTGTACCCAGCCCCATATAATCGACGTTTTCGTTCTCGTTACTTGGCCGTTCTTGGCGTTCTTTGTTGCTACGGATTTGTCACTCAGAGACCTATCCAGAAATAGCTCACACAAATAGTTTAATAAAGAATTGAGTTCACGACGGCGTTTCAAAGCTGACGGTTTTCCTACATGGTAATCCGAAGAATGTAACCCGTTCACCACCCTTGGGGGCCTTGTCTCGCATGCGATTGGCCGAGTCCTCCCACCTGCTCCAACCAACGCCCAAATCCATCCGCATTAGTAGCATTTCCTCATTGACGCCACGCGTATGCAATGCAGGAAAAAAGAATCGCCTTTGAGGAAAATTGCTTAACCACCTAGTGAAGCGTTCATGAGTTTCGGTTCACCTCTATTCAGCACATTATCCTCGTTATATGCTCACCAGAATTCTGTCGGATCCTGATCGGCGTAAATGTATCTATCCAGTCGCTTCTCGCGACAGTTCCTCGCAACTTCGTAACCACTTTGCGGGAAAGCGGAGGGAGGTGACGCAGGGCCTCTGGGGAGGAACGACGGCCATAATGGTTGATGTGAAAATTGCGACGGCTGCGACGACTGAAGCTGCTCTCTGCTCAAGTGGAAGCGCGTGAGCCAGCGACTAATGAGCGACCTGTGCGGGCGAACCATGGCAGATGACGACGATTAGCGGACAGACGTTTCCCATGCCAGGGCTTCATTCGGGTGGCGTTAATTTCGGGAAACCAATCACCTGGGATACTTCCACGATGACTTAGGGCGCGGAAAATCACGCGACTTTCCAATTCGTCCAGGTGGCCGTCGCAAAAGTAACCAGATAGCGAACGTCGTCGACAGTTGTGCGACCTTCACTAAATTCGGCCATGTAATTTGTATTTTGGTGGCCGAAAATACGTCGACGCATGAACGACTTCAAAACGGCCCCCATGTCGACCATGCTGGCTACAGTGAAATGGCGACTTTGCATACACGGTTACATTGAACCGACGACGTCGCGTGTTTGTATGCAACGCCGTCGATACAAGTCGTCAAAAAAAAAAAAAAAAAAAAAAACGGGATCTTCCACGTCTATTACAACAGCCAGCAAAACATGGCAAATTTGAAGGCCACCCCCAAATGGCCGAAATTGTGACGACCTGGCTACGACCATTGTGTCGACGTTCGCGAAGGAAATAGTCGACCAAATGACCGACATGAAACGGCCAAACCCAGTTTGGCGTGATTTTCCGCGCCCTTAGGCGTCACACTTACATTCACGGGAGGTTGGGACCATTTCGATAACCTAGGCGACAAAATGGTGCTGCGCCCTAATGGCTGGTCATACTTATCTGTTGTTGGTTGATTTTAAGAGGTTCATCGTGGTGCGCAATGGTCTGAAGTGGTGACATCCTCCAGACAATTGACCGAATTTACCGCGTCAAACGAACCGTAGACCCGCTTTAGGTTTCTGTTTGTGTATATCGAAATGGGTGCTTCGATTGCGGAATAACAATCAATAACGGGGTGCGTGACAGAGAAGAAGAACCCTACACCACTGTTCATAACACCAGCCGTCTCTGCTGTGAATCAGTGACCCCCGCTATGCTCCTTCAGCAATGCACTGGCAAAACCCACCAGACCTGGTTCGTGGATTTACCCACCAAGAGTATCAGGACCCGTGAGATAAAGTTACCTGTAAAAAACTAATACCGTATAATCGGAATATCCTTGAAGCCGGTATAGGTACTCCAGCAGGCTCAACCGGCATGTGAAGAGCAAACTGAAGAGAATGAATGGAGTATGGATACAATATTTTCAACGTCGGGAGTACGAATGGCAAGTACAACGGCGTGGCATATCTCATCATATCCAACGTTGTTGGCAAGAATGGTTGCCCGGCTGACAGGGTGAGAACGGCAGCTTGTTTGGGGCTAGAACAGCTTCGGTTGTCAACACAAAAGGAGCTTTTCTTTGTGGAATAGCAAAATCAGCTTCAATCCACAATGCTAGAAACCCCACCTGCAAATGACACGCGCAGTGTATCAATATATATGTGTAAGTAGTAGCATAGTTGTTCTATCCTTCTCTCTCTCAACAGTCTCCTTCACGCAGAAAAACCACAAGAAAATCAATCATGCTGGGTAACGAATGCAGCATCCACTCCGCACAAAAAAAAAGTTGGAACAGTCACCTTTGGAACACTGCAGTCACCTTGCCAAGCGCTTTTTCGGAAGTCGAAAGAAACAAACACACACACACACAGACGCACACACAAAAACAATTTTTGTTATAGTCACCTTAGGAACGTCGGAGATAGTAGAGCTGAAGTGCCACAGGCCATCGTCGGGGTGGTGCTTGGGCGGCGACACGGTGTGCAGGAAGAATGGCGTGGCCTGCACACACAGGTCGAACTTGCCTGCGTACGTGCCCGGCACCGTTGGCATGGGTGCCGTGCTGCCACAGCAGGGGGAGGGGGGTGGGGGTGGTGAGTGGGTGGGGTTGGGGGTGGGGGGGTGGAGGGGTGGGGAGGTTGGGTCAAGGGAGATGGGTCAGCAGGTGCAACAGAGGAAGAATGGCGTGGTCTGCACACACAGGTCGAACTTGCCTCCATACGTGATGGCACCGTTGGCATTGGCGCCGAGCTGAGGAAGAGGGGGGTTGGGGTGGTGAGAGAGGGCGCGGGGGATGAAGGGAGAGAGGTCAGCAGGTGCGGGGGAAAAGGGACATGGCGTGCACGCACAGGTCAAACTTGCATGCATACGTGCCCGGTACCGTTGGCATGATGCTGCCAGCAAAGGGAGGGAGGAGGAGAGGGTGAGATGGGGAACGCGGTGTTGAGAGGGTTGGGGGGATGAAGGGAGAGAGGGAAGCAGGCGCAGAGGAAAAGAGGGGTTGGGCTGCACGAACAGGACATACGCCATACCACTCTACACCGCTTTGCATCACTCACCACCCCTTGGCACCATTCACCAACCCTTTGCACCACTCACCATCCCTTGGAGCCTCGCTGCAGCACGAAGCGGAAGTCTCGCCGCTCACTGGCTGTGCGGTGGGGGAAGGGGGACGAGGGGAAGAGGGGAAGGGGGGAGGGGGAAGGGGGAAGAGGGGAAGAGGGGAAGAGGGGAAGAGGGGAAGAGGGGAAGAGGGGAAGGGGGAAGAGGGGAAGAGGGGAAGGGGGAAGGGGGAAGAGGGGAAGAGGGAAGGGGGAAGGTGGGAGGGGGAAGAGGGGAAGGGGGAAAAGGAAAGGTGGGAGGGGGAAGAGGGGAAGGGGGAAGGGGAAAGGTGGGAGGGGGAAGAGTTGAAGGGGGGAATGGGGAAAGGGGGAAAGGGAAAAGGAGACAGGGGGAAAGGGGAAAGGGGACAGGAGATGGTGTGCGAGTTTTGGGTTTTTGAAGGTGAAGAAGAGGGGTTGAATGTAGAGGAATAAAGCCCAAAGGTATAACGTACAACCTTACGTGCGATCTCACGTAACGTGTGATCCCATAAAACGTACAGGAGGACCAAGAGGTTGAATGGCAGCAGCCGTACAATCACCCATCTTCGCTATCGCTTCTTCCCCTCCTACCTCATCCCCTCCCAATTCCCCTTCCCCCTCCCCCTCCCCCTCCCCCTCCCCCCCACACCCCCTTCTGCTTCCTCTCAAACTGCCCCTTCCCCTCCACCTCCCTTGTTCCCAAACTCCTCCCCCTCGCCCTCCCCCGCTTCCCTCCTCCACTTCCTGCCCTCTCTACTCCCCCTCCCCCTCACCATGCTCTAACCGCCAGTGGCTTCCTGTCTGACGTGGCAAGAATGGTGAACGTGGACCAATCAAACCGCCACCTCAGCCGAGGCCAGTCGACAGCTGGCAGCTCAGGAACGCAGACCCAGGGATGCGTTGGCTGCTCCTGATTGGTCAGCGCGTCTCCCTCTGTCCCTTCCCTTCCCTCTCCTCCTGCCTGAGCCTCTGCCGCTTTCCGAGGCTCCCCCTCCTCGTCCCCCATTTTTCTTTCCTCCCGGACAAACAAGCCCGTGCCCTCTACTCTGTCAAAGTGCTTGGGGCGAGGGGGGGAGTAGCTGCAGGCGTTGGAGGGGCGGGTCCAGGTGAGGGAGGGGCGGGAGGAAGCGGGGAGAGGGGCGCAGGAGGAGTTGACGTGGAGGAGAGAGGCGAGGAAGGAGAGCGTTGCTTGGTTGGCCTGTAGACGGACGCAGGGGGGTTGAAGAGGGGGTGGGAAAGAGGGGGTTGGAGAGAGGGGTATGGAGAGAGGGGTAGAACAGAGGGGGTTCGAGAGAGGGGTTGAAGAGAGGGGGTTGGAAAGAGGGGGTTGGAGAGAGGGGTTGAAGAGAGGGGGTTGGAGAGAGGGGGTTGGAGAGAGGGGGTTGGAGAGAGGGGGTTGGAGATAGGTGGTTGACGATGTTGTGTGATGCCTTCATATGCATTCACATCTGTGTGCCATGTATCCTATGTTTCTACTTTACATGCGTAGTGTGCGCATGTGTAAGCATTTGTGTTTGGTGTGGTTTCAGCTTTTTTAGTGTGTGTGAATTTTAATTTTGTTTGAACAGATATCTGAAAGGACTTCTCTGTTTAAGAGTTTTCCGACGAACCAAGAATCGTCTCAAATGGGGCAAGAGCGAGAAAGTTATGCCCGTCTAAAGTTGTGATTTTATTGCGGCGACTAAGAGAATTTATGGGGTGACTCTATGTGGGGTATAGACCGTTGAGGGTTAGGAAATTTCGTCACCCTACTGTAGTTGCTGCCAAGTGGTTGGAGGAAACAAACCAAGTTGACAAGTGTGGCCAATTTGGGTGAGGTAGATTGGATGGGTTGGGAAAATGACACGGGTCAACGTTGGTTTTTTTAGTGAGGGGGGTTTTGTGTGCTTACAGGGTTTTGTTTGGTTGGAGACTCCCTGGGGTCCATTCTTCTCGTCCTCCTATTCTATTCAACTATAGCATACCTCACAGTGTGCCAAAATTCATATATTTTGATACGATTTAAATCGGAAATTATAGCCACTGTCTAAGGCTACAACACATTTGATTTTAGTGAAGTTTTAATGGTTAGTTTTTCGTCGGGCGTTTCTTACGAAGACAACTTTTCTGTCCAGAAACCTAATCCACGATTTTGAGTTATTCCGGCCCCCTAAATATTCTAGGCTCCGTCCTTGATTCTAGCAGAAGAGAGGGAGATGGAGAGGGGGGTTGACGAGAGGGAGATGGAGAGAGGGCGTTGGAGAGAGGGGAAGAAGAGAGGGGGTTGGATCGAGGGGGTTGAACAAAGGGGGTTGACGAGAGATGTTGAAGGTTTGGCGTTTCAAGAGAAAGAGCATGGGGGTGTGATCAAGGGAATTAATCATGCACGCTTGAAAAGGAGGCCCCAAGAGGCGTTGGAGAGGAGTTAATGAAATGAGAAGGTGGATTTTGTTCGGCGTGGAGCAGGCGAAGGGAACAAGTGGGAGAGAGGAAGTCGAAGGGAAGGTGCAAGGGTGAAAGTTTGCAAGAAGGCAAGACAGTTGAGTGCAATGCTTGTTCATCGCATAGGTTGACGTGGGTTGTGAAGAGGCAACACCAACACTTATCGCATTGGTTGAGGTGGCTACGTTCCATCTGACAGAATTCTCAAAACACGTAGACCAACACTACCCTACCCACCCACCCATTGGTTGATGTGGATCAGCATGTGCTCCGAGTTGGCCATTATCTTGAGTTGAGCAGCTTTGTCTCAGGCATGTCGTTCCACCAGATGTACCTGTCGGAGGGGAGGAGGAAGGTGGGGGGATGGTTGGGTGAGAGAGGGGAGGAAGGATGAGAGAGATGGGGGGGCAGGGAAGATTGGTGCCGTCACACATCGTCGTCATTCTCATACTCACAGGTCACGTGCCATCACCCCACTCACGTGCCATCACCCCACTCACGTGCCATCACCCCACTCACGTGCCATCACCCCACTCACGTGCCATCACCCCACTCACGTGCCATCACCCCACTCACGTGCCATCACCCCACTCACGTGCCATCGCCCCACTCACGTGCCATCACCCCACTTACGTGCCATCACCCCACTCACGTGCCATCACCCCACTCACGTGCCATCACCCCACTCACGTGCCATCACCCCACTTACGTGCCATCACCCCACTCACGTGCCATCACCCCACTCACGTGCCATCACCCCACTCACGTGCCACACCCCACTCACGTGCCATCACCCCACTCACGTGCCATCATCCCACTCCCGTGCCATCACCCCACTCCACTGTCATCAACCCTAAACCCAAAAACTAACCCTATACCCGGATCCCTAGACTAGACCCCACTCACGTGTCATCCATTCCCATCACTTCGTCATTAGCTGCACTGACGAGCAGCTTGGGCATGGTGAGGCGCTCCCTGAAGTAGTATGGGTCTGTGTCCTCCTGCAGTCAGCCAGCCATGGGGTGATGTGAGGATGTTTGTGTCCTCGTGTAGTGAGAAAGGGCATGAGCGGAGTGGAGCAGGAAAAGAAGGTGGGTTGGTTGGCAGCAAGAGCCAGGTAGACATACGGGCATGAGTGGGAGATGTGATAAAGGGAGTGAACCAGCTTGGCAAAGCCAGACGAGCACACGTCCAAGTCCAACCATTCTCTCTTTCAAACACCCTGTCACCCTGAGCTCGCAACGAGCCTTTGGAACCCAGGCGACCGCAGCTTGAAGCTTGAGAATGACGGGCCACACGACAACCCACTCGTTCGATACACGGTTACACCATTCTTCATCCCACACTCGCTCGCTGCTCTCCATGTGCTTACAACAAGCCTTTGGAACCCGGGCGATTGCAGCTGGGAGGTGAGGTTGAAGTTGGCGTAGAACTTGAGGATGACCGGCCATGCGACTACTCTCACTCACTTGTCCCACCATTCTCCCTCCCACACTCGCTCTCAGTGTGTTTACAATGAGCCTTTGGAATTCCGGCTGCTGCAGCTGGGAGGTGGCGTTGAAGATGGCAGGAAAAGGATGACGGGTCACACGCCTACTCACACGCCCAACCATTCTTCCTCCCACGCTCGCTCTTGCTCTGCTGTGCTTACAACAATCCGCTGGAACTGGGGCGATTGCAGTTGGGAGGTGACGTTGAAGATGGCGTAGAACTTGAGAATGATGGGCCACGCGCCCAGAGAGTCGTGTAGGTGCTGCAGGTTGCGCCCAAAGTCAAGCAGGTCAAAGCCATACGCCACCATGCCCACCACCCTCTGCCGTGGGAAGAAAAACACAAGAATTGAAGAAGAAAAAGACGAAAAAAATAGAAAAAGTACACACTGAGAAACCCGCCATGTATGGATGGTTGCTGGACTGGCGAACTGCGACAGCGAGACCGAGGATGCAAAGTCCGGTTTCATTGGCTGTAAGATCAGTGAGTCGGTCTAGGTCGTGTGTGTGTGCTGGTTACTTCAATAACATCGTCGTCGTTGTCGTCGTCGGCGTTGCAGCGAATGGTGTCACACGAGCTGTTGGGAGCGGGTAACTCAGCGTCGGAAGATCGTCGTGCCTCGCTGGTGTAGTTGTGGGCTTCTCATGTTATATCGTCAGAGTCGTGTTGAGAGACAGGAATTAAGGTTGGAGTTCGCAGTGGGCTTGTAAGGGGGATGGTTGGATAATGCTCGTCAGGTTGGACACCGCTGCTGACAATTCCAATTCTCCCGCTTACAAACAATAAACAATTCTCCTGCTTGTGTCAAGGGAGTGCCAGCAATAGAACTTCAACTATGCATAGACAGAGTACAGTGCACCTCATACAGAATTGGATATTGCATTGGAACACGCAAAGGGTGCGATGGCATACATTTGTCAAAAGATAGACGAAAAAAAAAAAAAAAAAAAAAAAAAACACTGCACCCTATGGCATGCCTTACATACCATAGACGTGACGTGCCTAAGAGCAAAAGACACAAGGATAAGGGCGAATGCAGGGCAAGGCAATGTGTATACTCCATCTAAAATCAGGCGCCCCTCACCACGCATGCAATAGGTAGGTGGTGCCATGCAATGGTAGGTGGTGCCATGCAATGGTAGGTGGTGCCATGCAATGGTAGGTGGTGCCGTGCAATGGTAGGTGGTGCCATGCAATGGTAGGTGGTGCCATGCAATGGTAACAAATAGATATAGATGCAAGGACAAGCACAGCAAGCAACAAGAAACAATGCTACAGCGACCCAACACCAGTGTTAAAAGGCCTAACCGCAGACAGAAACTATGGTGGTCACTAGGCGCTAGGGCCTTGGTGAAGATATCTGCAGTGTTGGCCTCGGAGGCCACGAAGTCCAAGCGTGCCTGGACGCGTCACTGAAACTCTCGCAAGAGAAAGTACCTCACATCAATGTGCTTCACTCTACTCTCCAGTCGAGGCTCTCGACACTGGAGGATCATGGCCTTGTTGTCAGCAAACAAGGTCGGTGCAGAGCGAGGCCGCTCACCAAGGTCGGCGAGCAAGAAGGTCAACCAGCGTAGCTCCTGCGCAGCCATGGCACCAGCGTATATCTCTGCCTCTGCACTGGACGAAGCCACAGATGACGATCGAGTAGACCACCACGACACAGCTCCAGCACCCAAGCTGAATCTGTACCCCTGAGTGGACCTTTGTGTCTCCACGTTGTCGGCGTAGGAAGAGTCGCAGTGACCGGTCAAAACAACTGGCTGTCTCCCTCGAAGCACAAGCCCCATGTTTGATGTAGTCGCCAGGTACTTTGCCACCCTCACAGCAGCTGTCCAGTGAACAGGACGGTGTCTCCCTGTCGCAGCAAAGCGAGAGAGGACGCTGAGAGGAAAGGCAAGGTCCGGACGAGTACAAGTCATCAGGTAAATGAGGCAGCCCACAAGTTCTGCGTAGGGACCACTAGACTCAAGGCCTCTTTGAGAAAAGGGTCGGTGAGTCCGTGGTCAACTGCAAGAGGAGTGGGCTGTGTGGTGGACTGTTGAAGCCCGAACCGCTGAAGGACCTGCTGCACCATGTGTGACTGTGAGAGTGTAATGGTGCGAGCGGCTCTGTCCCTGGTGATCTGCAAGCCAAGGTAGCAGCGCAGCTCACCCAGGTCAGTTCACGTGTGTCTCTTCTGGAGTTCGGGCTTCACCTCAGCCAGAGCGGCCATGTCTGCTGTAGCAAAGACGAAGTCGTTGACGTAGACGAGGACGAAGAAAGGTGTGGGCCCAGAACGAATGAACAGCGACGGGTCGGCGAACGAAGGACGAAACCCGAGGGCAGCAAGACTGGTGCGCAGCGTGTCGTGCCACTCACGGGGCGACTGGCGAAAACCTTAGACTGGTCGTCTCAGGCTCCATTGGGTCCCAGGCGAGAAAGTGCCAGTGAAGCCAGGAGGACAACGCAGCCAGATCTCCTCGTGCAGGCTGCCCTGGAGAAAGGCAGCGGAGAAGTCGAGGTAGTGCAACTCGTAGTCTCGCTGTGCTGCAACGTGAAGTAACACCCGAAGAGTCGTCATCTTTGGGGTCGGGGCAAAGGTCTGGAAGAAGTAAACTCCCTCACGCTGACTGAAGCCCCTAGCCACGTAGCGCGACTTGAAGACAGGGGGCGATCTAGGCGGCCGCTTCACCTTGAAGATCCACATGCCGTCGACTACGTTCGCCCCAGGAGGGGGGACTGCGTCGACGTAGGTGCCTGTGGATCTCCAAGACGCTATCTCCGAGTCCATGGCCGCTTTCCACTAAGAGGCCCACTGCCCTGACACTGCCTCACAGTACGTGCGAGGAGTCGGAATGTCAAGGGCGTCGGGGTCTCCCTCAGAGAAAAGCAGCATGGCACAGAGAGAGGGAGAAGCGGCTGCCAAGAACTCTAGCTCAAAATGCCTGTCCTCTAGGACGTCACAGTCAAGGGAAAACTCACCCCCGACAGACAGAGGACGGGCAGGCGGAGCAGCCACTACACGCGTGGCGAAGTCAAGGCCGTGGGTGCCAGCATAGTCAGCAACAGCAGCAGTAAGAGCCGAGACAGACAATGGAGAGGCTCGAGGGTCGGTGACAAGTTAGGCGAGAACACGCGAGACAACAAGACGAGCAGCACGGTACTAGTTAGTGATAGGGTGAGAGGAGACAGTGAGGACTAGAACGAAATAAGACAGTGCGGAGGTCGTCAAAAGGAGACGAGTGGTCCAGTTGTGCTGGAGAACAACGAGGAGGTGACTGTGACTGAGGAGGAGAGAAAATAGCTGGAGCCGAGTCCGGAGGAGGAAACGTAGGACCGTGCGCGGTAGGAGACTGAGAGCGGACAGGAGGAGAGGAGGGAAGACCAAGGGCCCGAAGGCCACTCACTCGTGGGAACAATTGCTGCAAACGGGGCGGCTGCTGCTGCAGCAGCTATTACCGCAACTGTTTTTGCTGCACCTGCTGCTGCTCCTGCTGGTCTAGCTACCGTAGCTCCTTCCTCTCCTGCTCCAACCGCTCCTGCTCGTCGCGCTCAAGCCGGCGAAGAGCCTAGAGACGCGTTTCGTAGTGGTGGGGAGGCACCGTGGGCGCCACAGTAGTAGTGTCTCCAGCTCCAGTCGCCTCAGAACCAGCACCCCCAGTGCCAAAAGCTCCAGCTCCAGTACCTCCAGCTCCAACACCCCCTTCACTAGCACCACCAGTGCCTGCACCTCTAGCTCTAGCACCACCAGATTTAGCACCTCCACTGCCAGCACCTCTAGCTCCAGCACCTCTCGAACGAGCACCCCCAGAACGAGCACCTCCAGTGGCAGCACCTCCAGCTCCAACACCCCCTGAGTCCACAGTAACCTGTCGCGGAAGTGCGGAAGACTGCTGAGGGGACGGTGAGGAGGACTGCAGGGAGGGAGACGCTACCTGACGCGCGTCCGAGGGTAGAGGGGTAGCATGAGACACACTTGACGGGGCTGGACCAGGGGGGGGCGGGGGTACCAGAGGAGCAGGAGCAGGAGGAGGAGAGGGGGCGAGGAAGAGTGGGGGAGGGGGAACCGGGAGACCTTGACAGGGGTAGCAGGCGTACTAGAACACTGACTCACCAAACCGGACGTCACGGGAGTTGAGGAAACAGTGGAGGTGCCTTGCTGCACACCCCGTGCCACAGGGCAGCACGGGAGAGGCCTTGCAGGAGCGTCCACCGGGAAGCCAAGGAAGACACAGAGGATGGCGTGAGCCAAGAGCTTGTCCGCAGAGGTGTAGCGGACAAGCGCAAGGCAGCCCCAGACGTGAAACTCCGACGCAACACCAGGGCACTCCGTCGAAAGACTGGTCGGCGAATCCCCTGGTCTTGAAACACGAGGCCAGTGGTTCAGCTGGTGGGCGGCGTAGCGTGTCAACATATATTTTATATGTGTTGTTTAGGTTAGTCTAGGTGTTACGTTTCTACTTACTTGCATGATTAGGGTTTGCTATATCTAGGGTTGTACTTCACATTTTCTATCAATTCATTCTTATCGTAACATGGTATCAGAGCGAAGGTCTCGGGTTCGAATCCCGGTGTATGCACTTCGGGCATCCCAGTGCGGGGGGGTGTCAGAGGTCCACTGGTGATCCCCGATTGATCCTAGAGAAGGGTTACAGGCACGTTGGCCTGGGGGGTTATGGGCGCACTGACCCGCTACTTAACAAGCCCTTTTATCCCAATGGTAGAGCAGGAGTCGCACCCGCAGCTTCGCGCTAGTACGTCGCGGCCGCGCGCACGTGCAGCCCACCGTCCTAACCGCCCCCCAGACCTGAAAACCCGCCATTACAGACCTGAAAACCGCCGCCGAACTTGGAAACCCGCCGCCCCAGACCTGAAAACCGCCGCCCCAGACCTGACAACCGCCGCCCCACCTGGAAACCTGCTGCCCCACCCGTTCCAGGCACCTCACCCGGGATCAGCCGCCCCACCCAGTCCTCTCCACCGCATTGAACCGCACAGAACTGCACATAACTGCACAGAACCGCACAGAACCGCCGCCTTAACAGCTTCCCCACCTGAAAACCACCGCCCCAGACCTGACAACCGCCGCCCCACCTGGAAACCTGCTGCCCCACCCGTTCCAGGCACCTCACCCGGAATCAGCTGCCCCACCCAGTCCTCTCCACCGCATTGAACCTCACAGAACCGCACAGTACTGCACATAACCGCACAGAACTGCACAGAACCGCCGCCTCACACGTAGCCCGCTGCCTTAACAGCTTCCCCACCTGAAACCTGCCTCCCCACGACCTACCACACCCGCCGTCAGTAGCCCCAGCCGATTACACTGCCGCCAGCTACACCAGCAGCAGCATAGGCTGCCCCCAGCGCACCAGCAGCAACGTAGGCTGCCCCCAGCGGAACCAGCAGAACCAGCAGAACCAGCAGAACCAGCAGAACCAGCAGAACCAGCAGAACCAGCAACAGCGTAGGCTGCCCCCAGCAGAACCAGAAGCGGCATAGGCTGCCACCAGCGCACCAGCAGCAGCATTGGCTGCCCCCAGCAAAACCAGTAGCAGCTAAGGCTGCCCCCAGCAGAGCCAGAAGCAGCATAGGCTGCCCCCAGCGAACCAGCAGCAGCATAGGCTGCCGCCAGAGCACCAGCAGCAGCAGCATAGGCTGCCCCCAGCGAACCAGCAGCAGCATAGGCTGCCCCCAGCGCACCAGCAGCAGCTTAGGCTACCGCCAGCGCACCAGCAGCAGCTTAGGCAACTGCCTGCGCACTAGCAGCAGCATTGGCTGCCCCCTGGAGAACCAGTAGCAGCCTCAGCAGAACCAGAAGCAGCACAGGTTGCCCCCAGCGCACCAGCAGCAGCTTAGGCTGCCCCCAGCAGAACCAGCAGCAGCATAGGCTCACATGGCATGTACTAGGGTTCTACAGCAGCAGGGTCAGCCGCAGCACTCCCGTCAGTTGGGGCCTGCGGGTCCAAAGTGTGGCGCCCCCAGCAGTGGCTCAGCTAGCAGTGGGCGAGACGTCGGCCCCTGCGGGTACCGGGCCCTGACAGGCCCTGGTGCTGGCACTACCTGCTGGAGTCCTGACCACACTGCGTCCAGCTGCTACCGTCGACTCGATGACCTCCACCGTGAGCGTTTTGGTCCTCACGCTATTACACCGCACTGGCCTTCGCGCCTTCGCCAGCGCACTACTGCACCAGTTGAGTCTCACCTGCCTGGTCTAGGACCCTTTCCGGCTGCACGAGTAGAGACCTGTGTTTCCAGTCTTGGTGCGTGTGTTGTTTCCAGTCCCGGCGCCTCTGAGGTCTTTGTGTAGAAGCTGCAGCTACCACTAGTCTAGCACTAGCCTTTGTAGCTGGTTCGGGTGCGACCCCACAGACTGCACAGCTTTCCTTCACCCTAGATTCTGGAGCGTCCAGCTGTTTCTTTCGCGACTGTACCGACCTCACACCACTGCGCACTCCAGTCACTGTCGCCTTGGCTGACCCCTCTGTGGGACGTGTAGTTGCTAGCAGCACCACCACTCTTCCGTGTCCGGCGGCTCCCTCAGGTTTTCTTACAGGTTACTACACCCCCTCGTTCTCTAGGAACTTGGTGGGTGTCAGTCACCTTCACGACCTAGGCGTAGTCACTACTTTCCCACTGGACGAGCCTGTTGCCTCCTGCACTGTCGGTGCCACTGGGGCGCCCCAGGCCACATTCCACAGAGAGCCGGGATCTGGTCTGTACTCACTACACACTGGGTCCCACCACACTGAGTCGGGTCAGGTCAGGTCAGGTCAGGTAGCTGCTGTGTCGTGTGACTGTCGGTCCCTCACCCACCCGTCGGTCCTCTGGCACCACCATCTAGGTCACCCGTCGTTCCCGCGTCTCAGTAGGATGGCACGTTACCGTCTGGTCCCAGGTCTCCCAGGGTCGCTTGCACCGCTTCCCCGCTCTCCTGCGCCGCTGTGCACTCCTTGCGTCGAGGGTCGGCAGCGCGCTGCCCCTCACTCCTCCTCGTTCCCCCCCACCACGGCTCCCTTCGAGACCCTGCACTTGGACGTCTGGGGCCCCTCTCCGGTCCTTGGCCCACGTCAGGAGCGCTACTTCCTGATTGTGGTGGACGACTACTCCCGCTACACCACGGTTTTCCCCTTGCGACGGAAGGCCGACGTGCCTACCGTCCTCGAGCCGTGGCTACTAGCGTGGGGTGGCGCCCAGGGCCTGTGTGGGCTTCGCCTACACTCGGACCGTGGTGGTGAGTTTTCTTCCACTCGCCTGGAGACGTTCTGTCAGGGTCGGGGGATCATCCAGTCTTATACGCTACCAGCATCACCGCAGCAGAACGGGGTAGCCGAGCGGCGCATCGGCCTGGTCATGGAGGTTGCCCGGACCTCCATGTGCCATGCCGGTGCCCCCCAGTTCTTGTGGCCCCAGGCAGTCCGCTACGCCGCGCACCAGCTGAACCTGTGGCCCAGTGACGCACGGCCAAGGGTGACGCCGGTCTCCCTTTGGACAGGTTCTCCGGGCGTAGCAGCTGACTTCCGCGTCTGGGGTTGTCTGGCTCACGTTCGCGCCCCTGGCGCGAACAAGTTGTCTCCGCGCACTCGTGCCTGCGTCTTTCTTGGCTTCCCTTTGGACGCCTCCGGCTGGGTGTTCTACGACCCGGTCACCTACCAGTTCTTCGCTTCGCAGGACGTCACGTTCGACGAGTCTGTCTGTTACTACAGGAGTCGCCCCCACCGAGGTACTCAGGCCTTTTCCCCCCCGCTGTTCCTCACCCTTGAGCCCCCACCAGTCGCCCCGGTAGCCCCCCCCCCTTCGCGTCCTGCCCCGTCAGGTGTGTCGCACGTCACTCCGCAGTCTTCCCCCCCGCAGCGTCCAGTCCCTGTCGTGTCTGGGGGTGCGGGAGGTGCAGTTGCGGAGGGTGAGGGTACTGGGGCTGCAGGAGCTGGTGGTGCCGGCTCTGGGGGTGCAGGGGTTGTGGGCGTGGAGGTCACTCCTGTGGAGGACACGGCAGCCTCGACTCGGCGGCCTCGCCCTGCCTCACCCCCTGGCTTCCCGTCCGTCCCGCAGTTTCCTCCTCCTTCTTCTCTGCGGTCGGTTGCTGCGGAGCCTGGGGGTGTTCCTGCGGGAGGTACTGGAGGCCCCGGGGGTGTTGGTGGTGGAGGTGCTGGTTCTGGGGGTGCTGGAGCTGGAGGCACTGGCACTGTGGCGCCTACACCGCGCACTGTACGTTTCCTGACCCGTGAGCAGCGTCTCCTCCGGTTGGAGAGGGAGGAGCGTGAGCGATTTGAGAGGGCACAGCAGCAGCAGCAGCAGCAGCAGCAGCAGCAGCAGCAGCAGCAGCAGGAGAGAGTAGAGGAGGAGTCACAGCAGCAGCACGAGAGGGTAGCGCAGGAGTCCCGGTCGCAGCAGCGGGTGCAGCTGCAGCCGCAGCAGGAGAGGGTAGAGGAGGAGTCACGGCCGCACCAGAAGAGGGTAGAGCAGGAGTCCCGCCCGCAGCAGCAGGTGCAGTTACAGACACAGCAGGAGAGAGTAGAGGAGCAGTCACGGCCACACCAGGAGAGGGTAGAGCAGGAGTCCCACCCGCAGCAGCAGGTGCAGTTCCAGACGCAGCAGGAGAGAGTAGAGGAGGAGTCACGGCAGCAGCAGGAGAGGGTAGCGCAGGAGTCCCGGTCGCAGCAGCGGGTACAGCTGCAGCCGCAGCAGGAGAGGGCAGAGGCGGAGCCACAGGAGCAGCAGCAGGGGCCGGTACCGTCGCAGCAGACGCCAGAGGAGGCGGAGCAGCAGCGACTGCGACTACGCGACCTCCCCGACCCAGCACCTGCACGCTTTGTTCGTGGTCCCCTGTCGTCCCCTCCTGTTCCACCAGTTGAGTCCCTTTCCTCCTCCCAGTGGACTCGTCGTCCTCCCCTCAGTCGTGCTGTGTCTCCACAGCCCCGTCGGTCCCGTTACCGTGCAGACGGTCCGTTTCACCTTGTTCTCCGCTCTCGTGTTCCACCTCCTCCTGTCCTTCCACAGCCCCCTGAGTCGTCCCTCACTGTGCTTCACGACCCGTTGTCCGACTACCTCCGTGCCTCCCGTCCTGTCGTCTCCCGTGTTTTGTCCGCGTTGGTCACTCACCCGACTGCACCTCTGTCGTCTGTCTCAGCACTTGTTACCACTGTCTCTGGCTTTGCCTCTTCCCACCGCCTTGACTACGCCGCTCACTTGGTGAGTGGCCCTGCACGTTCTCCGTCCTCTGGGGGTGCTCCTGTCTTTCCCCTGGAGGTCGTAGAGGACAGGCAGTTCGAGCTTGGTTTTCTTGCGGCCGCTGTTCCTCATCTCTGCGCCATGCTGCTTGCCCCTGAGGGGGATCCAGACGCCCTTGACATCCCGATCCCTCGCACTCACGCCGAGGCGGTCTCGGGACCCTGGGCTTCGTACTGGATAGCAGCTGAGGAGGCAGAGATGGCATCTTATAGGTCCACAGGCACTTACGTCGACGCAGTCCCACCACTTGGGACGAATGTCGTCAGTGGCCGATGGCTCTACAAGGTGAAGCGGCCGCCTGGATCACCACCTGTGTTCAAGGCACGCTATGTTGCGAGAGGCTTCAGTCAGCGAGAGGGGGTGGACTTCTTCCAGACCTTCGCTCCCACCCCAAAGATGAGTACTCTTCGGGTGTTGCTGCATATTGCAGCCCAGCGCGACTACGAGTTGCACTCCTTGGACTTTTCCACCGCGTTCCTTCAGGGGAGCCTGCACGAGCAGATCTGGCTGCGTCGCCCGCCTGGCTTCACTGGCTCTTTCCCACCTGGGACCCAGAGGCAGCTGCGTCGACCAGTCTACGGCCTGCGTCAGGCCCCACGTGAGTGGCACGACACACTTCGCTCGACCCTTGCAGCTCTTGACTTCTTTCCGTCGTCTGCTGACCCGTCACTGTTCGTTCGCCGTAGCTCGACCCCGTTCTTTGTCCTGGTCTACGTCGACGACCTAGTGTTCGCCACTCCCGACCGACGCGCGCTGGCCTCCGTGAAGGAGGAACTGCAGAGGAGACACACTTGCACTGACCTTGGTGAGCTGCAGCACTACCTTGGCCTGCAGATCACCAGGGACAGGGCAGCTCGCACCATTACGCTGACTCAGTCGCATATGGTCGAGCAGATCCTCACGCGGTTTCGCTTCCCGTTCTCCAAGGTACAGCTCACCCCTCTTGGTGTGGATCATGGGCTCACGGCTCCACCTTCGGACGAGTCATTTGAGTCCAGTGGTCCATATCCTGAGCTGGTGGGTTGTCTCATGTACCTGATGACCTGTACTCGCCCAGACCTAGCTTACCCTCTTAGCGTCCTTGCGCGCTTTGTTGCGCCTGGGAGACACCGACCTTCCCACTGGTACGCTGCTAAGAGGGTGGCGAAGTATGTGGCGAGTACATCAGGCATGGGACTTGTCCTTGGAGGGAAGCAGCCAGTTACACTCACAGGTTACTCAGACTCGTCGTGGGCCGACGACGCGGAGACGCGTCGGTCTACACAGGGGTACTCCTTTAGCCTCGGGGCAGGTGCTGTTTCGTGGCGGTCGACTCGGGCGTCGTCTGTCGCCGGTTCCAGCTGTGAGGCAGAGGTGTACGCTGCGGCCATGGCCGCTCAGGAGCTTCGCTGGCTGTCTTTCTTTCTCACCGACCTTGGTGAGCGGCCTCGCTCTCCCCCAGTCTTGTTCGCCAACAACAGGTCTGCTGTCCTGTTGTGTGAGGAGCCCCGACTGGTTGGGAAGGCGAAGCACATCCAGCTTCGTTACTTCCTTCTGCGTGAGTTGCAGCAGCGTGGACAGGCACTCGTTCGACGTGTGGTCTCTGAGGCAAACACGGCAGATATCTTCACCAAGGCGTTGCCGCCTTGTGACCACCAGCGTTTCTGCACCCAGCTTGGCCTTGTGCCTGCCCGTCCTCACTTGCTTGCTTAGAGATGCCTTGTTCTGCATGTCTTGTACTCTTGCATCTCTTTATATTTGCTATATACCTGCATGTGGACTGGCCTTGTGGCCCCTTGCTTGCTCTTGTTGTTTCTACAGGACTTCCGTCACCTAGACTATGGGGGTGTGTCAACATATATTTTATATGTGTTGTTTAGGTTAGTCTAGGTGTTACGTTTCTACTTACTTGCATGATTAGGGTTTGCTATATCTAGGGTTGTACTTCACATTTTCTATCAATTCATTCTTATCGTAACATAGCGAACCAGGTAGGGCCACAGAAAATGGGGCGCAAGGGCATGGATCATGGAGGTGCGGGCGATCTCCATGACCAAGCCAATGCGGTGCTCAGCAACCCTATTCTGCTGTGGGGACTCCGCAAGCGTCCAGGACTGTGTGATGCCCTGCTCGCCACAGAACCCGGCAAGTACGTCGGAGCGGAACTCACCCCCACGGTCGGAGTGGAGACAACTGACACGACTACCACGAGTGCCCTCAGTGGCCAGTGTTAAGAATGACTAGAAGTGGAAAGTACAACAAGTATATAGGAAACCTAACCCTAACCCCAACAAGTAGGAAGTACATCTAGACTAACAATAGAAGCTATAACAAATATAGCTTGACACACCCCCATAGTCTAGGTGACGGATGTCCTGTGGAAAGCAAAACACAGCAACGATCACAGGACCAGTCAGCACATACAAGCAACGGTCACAAGACCAGTTGACAATAACAAAACAACTCTCGGGGTGGATCTCAAGATCACCACGCAGTCCGAGAACAAACAAGAGGCCACAAGGCCAGTCCACATGCATGTATGTAGCAGATATAAGAGATGCAAGAGTACAAGACAAAGCATCTCTACAAAAGCAAGGGGCCACAAGGCCTGTCACAAACACAGCTATATGATATATAGTGAGATGCAAGAGTACAAGACAAAGCATCTCTATGTAAGCAAGTGAGGGCCAGTAGACACAAGGCCAAGCTGGGTACAGAAGCGCTGGTGGTCACAAGGCGGCAACGCCTTGGTGAAGATATCTGCAGTGTTGGCCTCAGAGACCACACGTCGCACGAGTGCCTGGCCACGCTGCTGCAACTCTCGCAGAAGGAAGTAACAAAGCTGAAAGTGCTTCGCCTTCCCAACCAGTCGGGGCTCCTCGCACAACGGGATAGCAGACCTATTGTCGGCGAACAAGACTGGGGGAGAGCGAGGCCGCTCACCAAGGTCGGTGAGGAGGAAAGACAGCCAGCGAAGCTCCTGGGCGGCCATGGCCGCAGCGTACACCTCTGCCTCACAACTGGAACTAGAGACGGACGACGCCCGAGTCGACCTCCACGAAACAGCTCCGGTCCCAAGGCTGAAGCAGTAACCCTGTGTAGACCGCAGCGACTCAGTGTCGTCGGCCCACGACGAGTCCGAGAAACCTGTAAGTGTAACTGGCTGCTTCCCTCCAAGGACAAGTCCCATGCCTCATGTACTCGCCACATACTTTGCCACCCTCTTAGCAGCGTACCAGTGGGAAGGTCGGTGTCTCCCAGGCACAACAAAGCGCACAAGGACGCTAAGAGGGTAAGCTAGGTCTGGGCGAGTGCAGGTCATCAGGTACATGAGACAACCCACCAGCTCAGGATATGGACCACTGGACTCAAATGGCTCGTCCGAAGGTGGAGCCGTGAGCCCATGATCCACACCAAGAGGGGTGGGCTGTACCTTGGAGAACGGGAAGCGAAACCGCGTGAGGATCTGCTCGACCATATGCGACTGAGTCAGCGTAATGGTGCGAGCTGCCCTGTCCCTGGTGATCTGCAGGCCAAGGTAGCGCTGCAGCTCACCAAGGTCAGTGCAAGTGTGTCTCCTCTGCAATTCCTCCTTCACGGAGGACAGTGCGCGTCGGTTGGGAGTGGCGAAGACCAGGTCGTCAACGTAGACCACAACAAAGAACGGGGTCGAGCCACGGCGGACGAACAGCGACGGGTCGGCAGACGACGGAAAGAAGTCAAGCGCTGCAAGAGTCGTACGAAGCGTGTCGTGCCACTCGCGGGGAGCCTGGCGCAGGCCGTAGACCGGTCGACGCAGCTGCCACTGGTTCCCAGGAGGGAAAGTGCCAGTGAAGCCAGGCGGACGACGCAGCCAGATCTGCTCGTGCAGGCTCCCCTGAAGAAACGCGGTGGAGAAGTCTAAGGAGTGCAACTCATAGTCGCGTTGTGCTGCAATATGCAGCAACACCCGAAGAGTGGTCATCTTCGGGGTGGGAGCGAAGGTCTGGAAGAAGTCCACCCCCTCTCGCTGACTGAAGCCTCTCGCCACGTAGCGCGCCTTGATCACCGGTGGTGCTCCAGGCGGCCGCTTCACCTTGTAGAGCCACATGCCACTGACAACGTTCGTCCCAGGTGGTGGGACGGCGTCAACGTAGGTGCCTGTGGACCTATAAGATGCCATCTCTGCCTCCTCAGCTGCTATCCAGTAGGAAGCCCAGGGTCCCGAGACCGCCTCAGCGTGATTACGAGGGATCGGGATGTCAAGGGCGTCTGGATCCCCCTCAGGGGCAAGCAGCATGGCGCAGAGATGAGGAACAGCGGCCGCAAGGAAACCAAGCTCGAACTGCCTGTCCTCCAGGACCTCCAAGGGAAAGAAAGGAGCACCCTCAGAGGACGGAGAACGAGCAGGGCCACTCACCAGGTGAGCGGCGTAGTCAAGGCGGTGGGAAGAGGCAAAGCCAGCGACAGTGGTAACAAGAGCTGAGAAAGACGAGAGGGGTGCAGTCGGGTGAGTGACCAACGCGGACAAAACACGGGAGACGACAGGACGGGAGGCACGGAGGTAGTCGGACAACGGGTCGTGAAGTACAGTGAGGGACGACTCAGAAGGCTGTGGAAGGACTGGAGGAGATGGAACACGAGAGCGGAGAACAAGGTGAAACGGACCGTCTGCACGGTAACGAGACCGACGGGGCTCTAGAGACACAGCACGACTAAGGGGAGAACGACGAGTCCACTGGGACGAGGACAGGGACTGGACGGGGAGAACAGGAGGGTACGGTAGGGGACCACGAACCAAGCGTGCAGGTGCTGGGTCGGGCAGGTCTCGCAGTCGCAGTCGCCGCCGCTCCGCCTTCTCTGGCGTCTGCTGCGACGGTACCTGCCCCTGCTTCTGCTCCTGTGGCTCCTCCTCTGCCCTCTCCTGCTGCGGTTGCAGCTGCACTCGCAGCTGCGACCGGAACTCCTCCGCTACCCTCTCCTGCTGCGGTCGTGACTCCTCTACTCTCTCCTGCTGTGTCTGTAACTGCACCTGCTGCTGCGGGCGGGACTCCTGCTCGACCCTCTCCTGGTGCGGTCGTGACTCCTCCTCTACCCTCTCCTGCTGCGACTGCAACTCCACCTGCTGCTGCACTCGTGACTCCTCTACTCTCTCCTGCTGCGGCTGCAACTGAACCTGCTGCTGCAGTCGTGACCCCTCCTCTGCTCTCTCCTGCTGCTGCTGTGACTCCTCCTCTACTCTCTCCTGCTGCTGCAACTGAGACTGCTCCTGCTGCTGCTGCTGCTGCTGCTGCTGCTGGTGCTGCTGCTGCTGCTGCTGCTGCTGCTGCACCCTCTCAAACCTCTCACGCTCCTCCCTCTCCAACCGAAGAAGACGCTGCTCACGGGTCAGGAAACGTACAGCGCGCGGTGTAGGCGCCACAGTGCTAGTGCCTCCAGCTCCAGCACCCCCAGAACCAGCACCTCCACCACCGACACCCCCAGTGTCTCCAGTACCTCCCGCAGAAACACCCCCAGGCTCCGCAGCGACCGGCCGCAGCGACGAACGAGGAGGGAACTGCGGAACTGACAGGAAACCAGGGGGTGAGGCGGGGCGAGTGCGCCGACTCGAGGCAGCGGTGTCCTCCACAGGTTGGGCCTCCACACCCACACCCCCTGCACCCCCAGAGCCGGCACCACCCGCTCCAGTAGCCTCAGTACCCTCACCCTCCGCAGCTGCACCTCCCACACCCCCAGACACGACGGGGACTGGACGCTGTGGGGGAGACGACTGCGGAGTGACGTGCGACACACCTGACGGGGCAGGACGCGAGGGTGGGGGGGCTACCGGGGAAAATGGGGGAGGGTCAGAGGTGAGGACAGCGGGGGAGAAAAGGCCTCAGAACCTCGGTGAGGGCAAAACCTGTAGTAACAAACCGACTCGTCAAAAGTGACGTCCTGAGAAGCAAAGAACTGGTGGGTGACCGGGTCGTAGAACTGCCAGCCGGAGGCGTCCAAAGGGAAGCCAAGAAAGACACAGGCACGAGTGCGAGCAGACAACTTGTTCGCGCCAGGGGCGCGAACGTGAGCCAGAGAACCCCATACGCGGTAGTCAGCTGCTACACCCCGAGAACCTGTCCAAAGGAAGACCGGCGTCACCCGTGGCCGTGCGTCACTGGGCCACAGGTTCAGCTGGTGCGCGGTGTAGCGGACTGCCTGGGGCCACAGGAACTGGGGTGCACCGGCATGGCACATGGAGGTACGGGCAACCTCCATGACCAGGCCGATGCGACGCTCAGCTACCCCGTTCTGCTGTGGCGAGGCTGGTAGCGTGTAGGACTGGACGATCCCCTGCGCCTCACAGAACGCCGACAGGCGAGTGGAATCAAACTCACCACCACGGTCCGAGTGTAGACGGAGTCCACAAAGGCCCTGGGCACCACCCCTCACTAGTAGCCACGGCTCTAGGACGGCCTTCCGTCGCAAGGGAAATACCGTGGTGAAGCGGGAGAAGTCGTCCACCACAATCAGAAAGAAGCGCTCCTGACGTGGGCCAAGGACAGGGGAGGGGCCCCAGACGTCCAAGTGCAGGGTTTCTAAAGGAGCCGTGGTGGGGGGGGACGAAGAGGAGTGAGGGGCAGCGCGCTGCCGACCCTCGACGCAAGGAGTGCACGGCGGCGCAGGCGAGCGGGGAAGCGGGGCGAGCGACTCTGGGAGACCTGAGACCAGACGGTGACGTACCATCCTACTGAGACGTGGGAAAGACGTGTGACCTAGGTGGTGGTGCCAGAGGACCGACGGGTGGGTGAGTGACCGACAGTCGCACGACACAGCAGCTACCTGACCTGACCTGACCTGACCTGAGCGGTGAGACCCCGTGTGTAGTGAGTACAAGTCGGAGCCTGGTTCCCTGTGGAATGTAGCAAGAGGCGCCCCAGTGACACCAACTGTGCAGAAGGCAACAGGCTCGACCAAAGAGAAAGTGGTGACTACTCCGAGGTCGTGCAGGTGACTGACACCCACCAAGTTCCTGGAGAACGAGGGGGTGTAGTAACCTGTGAGGAACCCAGAGGGAGCCGCTGGACACGGGAGGGTGGTGGTGCTGTGAGCAACCACTGGTCCCGCCGTGGAGTCTGCTAGGCCGACAGAGACAGGAGTGCGTAGTGGTGTGAGGTCGGTGCAGTCGCGAAAGAAACAGCTGGACGCCCCAGAGTCGAGCGTGAACGACAGAGACGCAACCCCAGTGGTCGAACCTGTGCAAGCTACACTAGCAGGGAAAGCACTAGCAACCTCTACAGCACCTAAGCTAGACAAACAAGAGTAATAACCAGAATAATCATCACTAGAGTCATCAGCATACATCACAGAGACAGATCGCAAAGCATGGTCTAAGTCTACTGCAGACATGTCAAACAACTGCGGACCAACGGTGCGAGCCAGCGAGCGCCAGTCAGGGGGAGTGCGACCAAGGCCGAAGTGTGCGCAGTAGCGGTCGGTAAGCTGCGCAAAGCACTGGCCCGGAGGGTGGAGGCGGCCACAGGGGCCATCTCGACGTGACCCAGTCTAAACCCAGTACTGGCAGGGAGTCAAGGCTGGACCACGCGACGACCAGCTGGACTGGCCACTGCTACGGGCAGTGCTCCCTGGTCCGGCCGACCTCCACTGCTGCTGCGGGGGCCACTGCTGGACCTGCTGCTGCTGGCCCTGGAGCAGCTGCTGCCGTGGCTGTTGTTGCTGCTGTGGCTGCTGCTGCTGCTGTGGCTGGTGCTGCTGCTGTAGCTGCTGCTGGGGCTCCACACTCCCCGAGCCAGGACCCCCTCCTCCACTACCACCGGAACCGCCACCTCCTCCACTCCCTCCACCTTCTCCACTCCCTCCACCTCCTCCACTCCCTCCACCTCCTCCACCACCACCCCCACCGCCACTGCCACCGCCACCACCACCTCCTCCTTTCTTGCCGCCCTTCTTGCCCCCCTTGTTGCCAGAGGCAACGGCTGCCACCTCTGTTGCAGTAGCAACAGAGGCCGAGGCCACAGAGGAGGCAAGAAAGGACGGGGCACACCCTTCAAAGATAGGGGGGAGGACAGCACCAGTAGTGGCAGCAAGAGACCGAGCGGGACCCTCTACTACAAGGAGCTTCTCCTCAAAGAGCTCAATGGTGAGAGTCGGTGGATCAACGGTGAGAAAGTGGTCACGAGCGGTTTTGAATCGGTCAGGGAGACGGGAGGCTAGCAGGTACAGGGTCATGTACATGGGGGGGGGGGGGGGGGGGGGTTCTTGGCAAGCAAGGCAGGGTCGGTAAACGCAGCACAGAACTGAGCATCAAGGGAACGCAAGTGCAGGATCAGATCAGCCACCCTAGCGAACGACGGGAGATCAGGAAAGGGAAAGGGGAGGATGTGGCGTCCTAGAGTCACAGTGACCGGGGTGGAATAGCGAGTGATCACAACTTTCATCAGTGCGTGGGCCGTCTCCTCCTGCGCAAAGTGTTCCTGCTCGGTCAGCGGCAGCAGGGCAGTGATAGCAAGGATGGTTGCATTGTCACGCGCAGCCCAGCGCCTAAGCTCAGTGCGACGCTGGGATTAGGCAGCCTGGTCATCTGCTGACGCATCGTCACCAAGCGGAGCGGAAGTGGGGGGGGCTTTCAGCTCACCAGCGGCATGCTCGGAAAGAGGGATGTCATTCTCGAGACGACTGCCGAGGTAGAGCATGAGCTTCCGCAGCCATGCCGGGAAACCGACAGGGCGCCCCTCAGGGTCGAACTCCAGAACAGTCGCCATAGTAGTGGGAGGCGCCTAGGGCGAGAGAGAGGCCCTCTATGCGGTTGGGTGAGGCTAGGGACGGACGAGGGCGGCTAAGAGCAACCTGGTGCAGTTGAGTGCGTGGCTGGTGCGGTTGAGGGAGGTCTAGAGCGGTGGAAAACGATCTGGTGCGGTTGAGTGCGGTGAAGGGCGGTTTGGGACAGGTTGAGAGCGGTGAAGGGCGGTTCTGGTGCGGTCGAGGGAGGTCTAGAGCGGTGGGGATCGATTTCTCGCGGTTGGGAGTGTTCTACTGCAGTTGAGAGGCGGCTCTGGTGTGGTTGATCGCGGTGCAGTGGTTTGGGTGTCAAACATTGTATGTTTATATTGTCTAGGCTATAGTGGGTTTAGCCATAGGGGGTACAACAAACTTAGGGTTTCCTACTTGTACCCAACTTTCTGCTAGTTCAATCATTCCTGTTTCTTTCATTCTAACATGGTTTCAGAGCAGGTCCTCCGCTAGGACCGAGTTTTTCTTAGGGCCCACCACTACTGACTGCCTACTAGCGCCCTCGTGCGCCCTACTGTCGGAGCGCCCTCGAGCGCCTCCCCCCAGCGCCCTCGTGCGCCCCTCCTTAGCGGCCCTGTAAGGCCCCGCGACCCGCGACCCGCCCCTTAGCGGCCCCGTCGGCCCCGCGAGCTGCCCCTTAGCGGCCCCTTACGGCCCCGTCGACCCCGCGCGCCGCCCCTTAGCGGCCCCTCACGGCCCCGTCGACCCCGCGCGCCGCCCCTTAGCGGCCCCTTACGGCCCCGTCGACCCCGCGCGCCGCCCCTTAGCGGCCCCTCACGGCCCCGTCGACCCCGCGCGCAGCCCCTTAGCGGCCCCTTACGGCCCTGTCGACCCCGCGCGCCGCCCCTTAGCGGCCCCTTACGGCCCCGTCGACCCCGCGCGCCGCCCCTTAGCGGCCCCTCTCGGCCCCGTCGACCCCGCACGCGCCCCACCTAGAGGCCCCGTCGGCCCCGTCGACCCCGCGCGCTCCCCACCTAGCAGCCCCGGCAGCCCCGCACGCGACAGCCACGGCCCCGCCAGAACCGAGCCGCCCGAACCGAGCCGCCCAGCCCGAGCCGAGCCGCGCCGCCCGAACCGAGCCGCGCCGCCCTTGGGACGGCCGCCCCTGGCCCCTGGACCAGCCGACCCTGCAGCGGCCGCCCCTGGCCCCCCCTGGAACAGCCGCCACTGCAGGAGTCGCCCCTGGCCCCTGGAGCAGATGCCGTCGCGGCCCGGCCCCGCCCTACAGCTGTAGCGGCCCTGCTGTCGCTGCCGTCTTGCGCCTGCCCTTCCTACCGCTGGTGAGCACTGCCCTGCCCGCACTGCCACTGCTACTGTTTTTTTACTGCTCCTGCTGCTACTGCTGTTACTGCCGCTACTGCTGCTACTGCTGCTCCTGGCGTGGCCAGATGCAGCTCCACGGCCGTCCGCGTGTGTCCCTCACGCCCCAGCAGCTTCGTGAGTGGTACGCCAGTTGGGGTTGTCGGGGTGGCCGTAGTGGGAGTCGTCCTGGATTGGGTAGTTCGGGAACTTCTTGTAGTGGCCCGGTGCAGCAGCAGCGTCGTCCGCGCGACCCTCTTTCGCCCCAGCAGTTTCGTGAGTGGTACGCTCAGAGTAGAGGGTCGCTGAGTACTGCTCGCTGCCCGTACGTTATTAGCACGGGTGCCTGGACTGGTCAGCCTTGCGGGACGCGTGGTCACACAGAGTCCCACTGCTTCGCCCGTCTGACTGACGCTTGGCGTACAGAGTTTGGCGACGACGTTGAGCTCTGCGACTGGGTGGAGCTGCTTGGACAGAGGGTAGATATCTTTGCTCTTCCCTATGATGCTATTCTCACTGCCATGTATGCATTGTCTACTAGTACCGAGGGAGCCTGTCACCTGTGTGTGCCGCCTGACCCCGGTATCCAGTCTGCTGCTCTAGGTACTGGTGAGGCTGCCGCACTAGGTGCTTGTGTGTCAGTTGCCTCAGGTGCTGGTGAGGCTGCCGCTCTAGGTGCTAGTGTGTCTGTTGCCCCACGTGCTGGTGAGGCTGCTGCTCTAGGTGCTCGTGAGTCTGCGCCCCCTGGTACTGAGTCTACTGAGGCACTGCACACCTTCACACTGGACTCAGGTGCTTCTCGCTGTTTCTTTCGTGACCGCACTGCCCTTGAGCAGCTTGCTCGGCCAGTTGCTGTCTCCCTTGCTGACCCCTCTGGGGGTCCGGTCATTGCGACCTCCTCCACTGTTCTTCCTTGTCCTGCGGTTCCGTCGGGCACACTGTCGGGTCTCCACCTCCCCTCGTTCTCTACGAACTTGGTGGCGGGTTGTGCGCTCCAGGACGGGGGTGTCCACCAGTTCACCCCTGCCTACGAGCGCGTGACACACTGCACGTGTGCTCGGACGGGCCGTCACCTGGCTACCTTCACTCGGCAGCCGGGGTCGGACCTGTACACACTGACCACTGAGTCCCCTCAGGTAGCTGCGTCTGCGTCTGCTTCAGGTCAGCTGTCTGCCCCCTACTCGTGTCGCTCTCTAGCACACGAGTCCGTCCTCTGGCACCACCGCCTTGGTCACCCGTCAGTGCAGCGCCTTCGTGCCATGCACAAACGGTACCTTGTCTCTGGTCTTCCCCGGGTACTCCCTCCCCTCCCACCCTCGCCTGCTCCTCCCTGTCTTCCTTGTGTCGAGGGGCGGCAGCGCGCCGCTCCTCACTCCTCCTCGTTCCCCCCGACGACTGCTCCCTTGCAGACGCTCCACATGGACGTGTGGGGCCCAGCCCGCGTCCGTGGACAGGGTCAGGAGAGGTACTTCCTGATAGTTGTTGACGACTTCTCGCGCTACACCACGGTCTTCCCCTTGCGCACCAAGGGTGAGGTCCCTGATGTTTTGATCCCTTGGATCAGCGCCACTCGTCTCCAGCTCAGCGAGCGGTTCCGCTCGGACTTTCCTGTCCTGCGTCTGCACTCTGACAGAGGTGGTGAGTTCTCCTCCGACCTCTTGGCAGCCTACTGTGCGGAGCACGGCATCCGCCAGTCGTTCACGCTTCCGGCCTCTCCACAGCAAAATGGGGTTGCTGAGCGCCGCATTGGCTTGGTCATGGAGGTCGCTCGTACCTCCTTGATCCATGCGGCTGCCCCCCACTTTCTGTGGCCGTTTGCGGTCCGGTACGCTGCGCATCAGCTCAACCTTTGGCCCCGTGTCTCCTTGCCGGAGACCTCGCCCACACTGCTGTGGACGGGGAAGGTTGGCGATGCGTCGCGTTTCCGGGTCTGGGGATCTGGAGCTTTTGTCCGCGATACGTCCGCGGACAAGCTCTCCTCCCGCGCTGTTCCTTGTGTCTTCCTTGGCTTTGTCCCCGACGCGTCTGGTTGGCAGTTTTACCACGCCACCTCGCGCCGTGTCCTGCCCTCTCAGGACGTCACTTTTGACGAGTCGGTGCCCTACTACCGCCTCTTCCCCTACCGCACCGCCCCGCTCCCCCCCCCGCCTCTCTTCCTCGCGCCAGGTGCTGCTGTGGTAGACCCCCTCCCCCCTCAGGGTGCCGCTCCCTCGGGTGTGTCCCAGGTAGACCCGGTTGAGCCTGTCGAGGTAGCTGTCGACTCTCGTCCTGCTAGGGGTGCTGAGCCTGGGGGTGCGGAGCCTGCGGGTGCTGAGTCTGCAGGTACTGAGTCTGGGGGTACTGAGTCTGGGGGTGCTGAGCCTGGGAGTGCTACACCTGGAGGAGCTCTCTCCTCAGAGCAGCTGCGTGAGTGGTACTTACAGTACTGCAGCCTCAGGAGAGGTGCTTCTGGAGCTAGGAGCGCTGCTGGAGCCGGTGCTAGTGCTTCCCCTCCTAGGCGGGCGCTGCCCTCTCCCCAGCAGCTCCGAGAGTGGTACGCTCGGCACTGCAGTCTCCGGAGTGGCGCTCCTCGCGTCGCGGACCCTGGTGCTGGAGCTGCTGGCGGTGCTGCTGGTGCTACTGGTGCTGGTGCTGCTGGAGGTGCTGCTGCTGCTGGCGGTGCTGCTGGCGCTGCTGGAGGTGCTGTTGGTGCTGGAGCTGCTGGAGGTGCTGCTGCTGCTAGCGGTGCTGCTGGCGCTGCTGGAGGTGCTGCAGGTGCTGGAGCTGCTGGTGCTGCTGGAGCAGCTGGAGCCGCTCGCCCTGGAGGTACTCGTACTGGAGGAGCTGCTGCTGCTGCTGGTGCTGCTGGCGCTGCTGGAGGTGCTGGTGCTGCCGGAGGTGCTGGTGCTGCTGACGCTGCTGGAGGTGCTGCTGGTGCTGGAGCTACTGGAGCTGCTGGAGGTGTTGCTGCTGCTGGCGGTGCTGCTGGTGCTACTGGAGGTGCTGCTGGTGCTGGTGCTGCTGGAGGTACTGGTGCTACTGACGTTGCTGGAGGTGCTGCTGGTGCTGGCGCTGCTGGTGCTGCTGGAGCTGCTGGAGCCGCTCGTCCTGGAGGTGCTAGTACTGGAGGTTCTGGAGCTGCTGGGACTGGGCCTGCTGAGGGGGTTGGAGCTGGAGGTGCTGAGCGGCCGCGGCCGTACTACGTTCCACTCCTTCAGCAGGTTCTTGGTCTCCCGCCCTCTACTGGTCCTTCTCCTCCCCTACTGAGTCCACCGTCTGTCCAGTCGCAGTCACAGTTACAGTCTGCCTCTCCGCTGCCTGCTCCTTCTCCTTACACTGCGCCGTCGGGTAGTCTTACGGAGCGTCGTGAGCCTGAGTCTCGTCCTCCGTCGCCTGAGTCTAGTCCTGCGTCTTCTGCGTCTCGTCCAGAGTCGCCTGTCCGCACTGCCCGCACTGGTCGTCGTGCTCCACGTGAGCGTCCTCCTCCTGTCCTTGGCACTCACTATATGACCCTGCGTCCTTCCACTGCTCCACAGCGCGTCCCTCTGCCGTCTCCTCCTGTGTCCTCTCTTCCTGACGTTGCCGACCCGCCGTCAGACCTTACTCGTGCTGCCAGTCCTACTGTCGCGCGTCTCCTTGCCACTGTTGTCACTGACCCTACCTTTGAGTCCTCTGATGCGTTTGCTCTAGTCGCTGAGCTTGTTGACTTTGCTGCCGCCTGTCGTCTAGACTACGCCGCTAGCCTTGTTGCTGAGTCTGAGTCTGTCTGTCCTCCGTCCGTCGGGGGTGAGTGTGCTCTTGGCACGGACGTCCTTGAGGACAGACAGGAGGAGTTTGAGTGCTTTCCTGCTGCTTTACCTCATCTCGTGTCCATGCTGATTGCCCCTGAGGGAGACCCGGATGCACCAGACATCCCGACCCCACGCTCCTACGCAGAGGCGATGGAGGGTCTCTACTCCTCTCAGTGGCAGACAGCCATGGATGCAGAGATGGCTTCCTGGAAGTCCACAGGCACCTACGTCGACGAGGTTCCCCCACCTGGGGCGAACATCGTCAGTGGCATGTGGATTTTCAGGGTGAAGCGGCCGCCGGGTTCTCCGCCTGTCTTCAAGGCACGTTACGTTGCACGAGGCTTCAGTCGGCGAGAGGGAGTTGACTTCTTCTAGACCTTCTCCCCGACCCCGAAGATGACCACTCTTCGGGTTCTGCTGCACATCGCTGCTCAGCGTGACTACGAGCTCCACTGCCTTGACTTCAGCACAGCGTTCCTACAGGGCACCTTGCACGAGGAGATCTGGCTGCGCCGCCCACCTGGCTTCACTGGGTCGTTCCCTCCTGGTACCCAGTGGAGCCTCCGGCGGCCAGTCTACGGTCTCCGTCAGGCACCCCGTGAGTGGCACGACACACTGAGGACTACTCTTGCGGCTCTTGGGTTTGCTCCTTCTACTGCTGACCCGTCGCTGTTCCTACGCACCGACACCACTCTGCCGCCGTTCTACGTTCTCGTGTACGTAGACGACTTGGTCTTTGCTACTGCTGACACTGAGGCACTCGCCCACGTGAAGTCGGAGCTGCAGAAGAGACACACGTGCACAGACCTGGGTGAGCTGACAAGCTATCTTGGCTTGCGGATCACCCGGGACAGAGCACAGCGCACCATCACCTTGACTCAGTCACACATGGTGCAGCAGGTCCTTCAGCGCTTCCGCTTCACGTACTCCTCGCCTCAGCCCACTCCTCTGCCTACCGGTCACTCGCTCTCAGCTCTGCCTTCGGATGAGTCCGTAGAGCCGAGTGGCCCGTATCCAGAGCTTGTGGGCTGCCTCATGTACCTGATGACCTGCACTCGACCTGACCTAGCCTACCCTCTTAGCATCCTAGCACGCTATGTCGCTCCTGGCCGTCACCGGAAGGAGCACATGGATGCCGCTAAGAGGGTGTTGCGCTACTTGTGCAGTACGTCGGGCATGGGGCTTGTGCTTGGAGGACGGCGCGACGTTGTCCTCACTGGACACTCAGACGCTTCTTGGGCTGACGACCAGGCTACTCAGCGGTCGTCTCAGGGTTACACCTTCAGCCTTGGCTCTGGCTCAGTTTCTTGGCGTTCTACACGCTCTTCCTCTGTTCTCAGCTCCAGTTGTGAGGCTGAGATCTACGCCACAGCCATGGCTGCCCAGGAGCTTCGCTGGCTCACCTACCTGCTGACTGACCTGGGAGAGCGGCCTCGTTCTCCTCCAGTGCTGTACGTCGACAACAAGGCCGCCCTTGCCTTGTGTCAGGAGCACAGACTGGAGCACAGGACGAAGCACATCGCTCTGCGCTACTTCCTTGCTAGAGAGCTGCAGCAGCGTGGTCAGCTTCGTCTTTCGTACGTGGCCACTCGGGCCAACACTGCTGATGTGTTCACCAAGGCGCTTCAGCCTTGTGACCATCAGCGTTTCTGTACTGTTCTAGGCCTTGTGCCTACTGTCCCTCACTTGCTCACTTCTTGACTCTGCTTGTACTGTGATCTCTATATATACCTGCATGCTTTCACTTACTAGGTTGTGATCACTGTACCTCTTGTTATATTATCAAACTGCATGTGAACTGGTCTTGTGACCGCTTGCTTGTGCTCGGAATTTGTGTGGTATCCTTGAGATCCACCCTGAGCTTGTTTTGCTTTGCTTTGCTTTGCTTTGACTGGTCTTGTGACCATCTGGTTGTCTCCCACTTAGCCTATGGGGGTGTGTCAAACATTGTATGTTTATATTGTCTAGGCTATAGTGGGTTTAGCCATAGGGCGTACAACAAACTTAGGGTTTCCTACTTGTACCCAACTTTCTGCTAGTTCAATCATTCCTGTTTCTTTCATTCTAACATTGGGAGCGGTTGAAAAGGGGTGGAGAGCGGTGGTTGGGGTGGAGAGCGGTTGTTGGGGTAAATGGCGGCGGTCGTAGCTAGGGAGAGGCGGGATAGGGTGGTAGTAAGCCGCGGAACGCAGGGTACGGGCGGAAGGTCGCGGGGTACGGGCGGAAATGAAGGGGAACGCGGGGGGTCGCGCGGGGCCAGCTAACTCGGGCCACGGGGCCGTCGATCACGGGCCGCGCGGCTCTCTACGTCGACCCTAGACAGGCCGCGAGGCCTGCTAACGAACAAGGGCCGCGGGGCCCGCGTTCTACTGTCGTTCGACGGGCGACGAGTGGGGCGCGCGAGGAAAACGGACGGCCGACGGGAGGGAAAAAATCGACGGGCGACGGGAGGGGAAAATCGACGGGCGACGGAAAAGCGACGGGCGACGGGAGAGCTGCTGACGCCGGGCGCGCTACGGGCGACGGGCGACGACCTAAGGGGCGCGCGTTAGGAAGGGGCGCGCTCTAGTAGCGATTTTGGTGGGCCCAACTATCGAGAGTGAAAACGCTAGGGGAAACCCTAGCTAGGGTAAACCTAGCTCTATACCATGTTAAGAAATAAGAATGACTAGAAGTGGAAAGTACAACAAGTATATAGGAAACCTAACCCTAACCCCAACGAGTAGGAAGTACACCTAGACTAGCAATAGAAGCTATAACAAATATAGCTTGACAGCCAGGAGCCACCGGATCAGCGTAGAAGTCACCTCGGACCTCTTTGCGAGAGGAAATAGGGTGGTGTACCTGGAGTAGTCGTCAACGACTACGGGGAAGTAGCGCTCCCGCTCGGGCCCAAGATGAGGGGCTGGGCTCCAGACGTCCAAGTGGAGGGTCTAGAAGGGAGCAGTGTCCGGACGAAGGGAGGAGGATTGAGGAGTGGCGCGCAGCCTGCCCTCAACGCAACGAGTGCACGGCGGCGAAAGCAAGCGAGGGAGCGACTCAAAGACCCGCGGAAGACCTCAGACAAGATGCCGGCTGGCCATTTTACGGAGGCGTGGGAGGGACGGGTGACCTAGACGGTGGTGCCACAAGACTGTCGGGTGGGAGAGGGACCAACAGGAGCAAGACGTAGCAGCCTGGCCGGACGCAGCAACCTGACCGAACACATCAACCTGACTGGACACAGCAACCTGAGGGGAAGCAACTACCTAGGAGTGTTGGGTGTGGAGGACGTAGAGACCGGAGCGGGGTGTCAAACTTATATGCTATAGTCTGTGTAGGCTGTAGTGGGGTAGCTCATATGAGGTACAACACTTTAGGGTTTCCTACTTGTACTCCTCATGCTGCTCAATGCAATCATTCCTCGTTCTATCTTTCACATGGTTTCAGAGCAGGTTCCCTAGTGGGAACGTTTTTTTTTAAGGGCCCACCACGATCTTTTTTTCCTGCCCTGCCCGAAGCGCGCCTCGCGCCTGCCTCACCTGCGCCGTCGCGCGCCCTGCCCTACTGCTGCCCGTAGCGGCCCTGCCCTACCGGCCCGTCGCGGCCCTGCCCTAACGGCCCGTCGCGGCCCTGACCTAGCCGCCCTTCGCGGCCCTGCCCTGCCGCCCCCCGTTGCGGCCCTGACCTCGCCGCCCGTCGCGGCCCTGCCCTGCCGCCACCCGTCGCGGCCCTGGCCTGCAGCCGCCTTGTCGCGGCCCTGCCCTGCTGCCGCCCCGTCGCGGCCCTGCTCTGCCGCCGCCTCGTTGCGGCCCTGCCCTACAGCCGTCCCGTTGCGGCCCTGACCTAACCGCCCGTCGCGGCTCTGCCCTGCACCCGCTCCTGGTAAGCGCGTCGCCCCTGCCCTGCCCATCGCGTCACCCTAGGGCACGCGCGCCGCCCCTGCCCTGCCCGTCGCGTCGCCCTAGGGCCCGTGCGCCGCCCCTGCCCTGCCCGTCGCGTCGCCCTAGGGCCCGCGCGCCGCCCCTGCCCTGCCCGTCGCGTCGCCCTAGGGCCCGCGCGCCGCCCCTGCCCTGCCTGTCGCGTCACCCTAGGGCACGCGCGGCCCTGGCCTGCAGCCGCCTTGTCGCGGCCCTGCCCTGCTGCCGCCCCGTCGCGGCCCTGCTCTGCCGCCGCCTCGTTGCGGCCCTGCCCTACAGCCGCCCCGTTGCGGCCCTGACCTAACCGCCCGTCGCGGCTCTGCCCTGCACCCGCTCCTGGTAAGCGCGTCGCCCCTGCCCTGCCCGTCGCGTCACCCTAGGGCACGCGCGCCGCCCCTGCCCTGCCCGTCGCGTCGCCCTAGGGCCCGTGCGCCGCCCCTGCCCTGCCCGTCGCGTCGCCCTAGGGCCCGCGCGCCGCCCTTGCCCTGCCCGTCGCGTCGCCCTAGGGCCCGCGCGCCGCCCCTGCCCTGCCTGTCGCGTCACCCTAGGGCACGCGCGCCGCCCCTGCCCTGCCCGTCGCGTCGCCCTAGGGCCCGCGCGCTGCCCCTGCCCTGCCCGTCGCGTCGCCCTAGGGCCCGCACGCCGCCCCTGCCCTGCCCGTCGCGTCACCCTAGGGCCACCGCGCCGCCCTGCCCTGCCCGTCGCGTCGCCCTAGGGCACGCGCACCGCCCCTGCAGCCAGCGCGCCTGCCTCTTGCAGCCAGCGCACTGCCCCTGCAGCCCGCGAGCCACCCCTGCAGCCCGCGAGCCGCCTCTGCAGCGCCAAACGCGCCCTGCTAAACCCTAAATAAATAAATAATTATTAAAAAAAAAAAAAAAAAAAACCCTAGGTGCTGCTGCCTTAGGAGCTACTGCCTGCTGCTACAGCTACTACTGCTGCTACTGCTGCTACTTCTGCTACTACTGCTACTGCTGCTCCTGGCGGTGGCCAGATGCAGCTCCAGCGACGTCCGCGAGAGTCCCTCACGTCCCAGCAGCTTCGTGAGTGGTACGCTGGTTGGTGTCGTGGCGGCGGCCGTCGTGGCAGTCGCCCTGGAGCTGGTCAGTCGGGAGCCTCTGGCAGTGGCCAGATGCAGCTGCAGCGGCGCCCGCGTGAGACCCTTACGCCCCTGCAGCTTCGTGAGTTGTACGCTCAGAGTAGAGGGTCTCGGAGTACCGTTCGCTGCCCGTACGTCATTCGCACAGGTGATCGGGCTGGTCAGACTTGCGGGACGGTTGGTCACACGCAGTCCCGCTGCTTCGCCTGTCTGAGCGACGCCTGGCGTACCGAGTGGGGCGACGAGGCTGAGCTCCCCGACTGGCTGGAGCCGCTTAGGCAGAGGGTGGATATCTTTGCTCTTGACTATGATGCTATCCTCACTACCATGTATGCATTGTCTACTAGTGCTGAGGGTGCCTGTTACCTGTGTGTCCCGCCTGACCCAGGTATTGAGGCTGCTGCTCTAGGTGCTAGTAAGTCTACTGCTCTAGGTGCTGGTGAGGCTGCTGCTCTAGGTGCTAGTGAGTCTGCTGCTCCAGGTGCTGGTGAGTCTGCTCTCTCTGGTACTGCGCCTGCTGAGGCCTTGCACACCTTCACACTTGACTCAGGTGCTTCCCGCTCCTAATTCGCGACAGCACCACACTCACGCCGCTCAGTCGGCCTGTCGCAGTCTCCCTGGCGGACCCCTCTGGGGGCCCCGTCCTTGCGCACTCCTCCACGGTCCTGCCGTGTCCGGCTGTCCCGTCTGGCTCCCTGTCGGGTCTCCACCTCCCCTCGTTCTCTACGAACTTGGTGAGTGGAGCTGACCTCCAGGATAAGTGGGTTGACCAGTTCACTCCTGGGGGTCAGCGTGTGACCCACTGTACGTGCTCCCGGACTGGTCGGCACCTGGCCACGTTCACCCCGAGCGCCTGGCTCGAGTCTGTACACACTGACTACTGTGTCCCCTCAGGTAGCTGCGTCTGCGTCTGCGTTTGCGTCAGGTCAGCTAGCGGCCCCCTGCTCGTGTCGCGCTTTGTCGCACCAGACCGTCCTTTGGCACCACCGTCTTGGTCACCCCTCGGTGCAGCGCCTTCGTGGCATGCACCGACGTGTCCTTGTCTCTGGTCTTCCCAGGGTTCTCCCTCCCCTCCCACCGTCGCCTGCCCCTCCCTGCCTTCCTTGTGTCGAGGGGCGGCAGCGCGCCGCTCCTCACTCCTCCTCGTTTCCCCCGACGACTGCTCCCCTGCAGACCCTGCACATGGACGTGTGGGGCCCAGCCCGCGTCCGTGGACAGGACCGCGAGCGGTACTTCTTGCTGGTCGTTGACGACTACACGCGTTACACCACGGTCTTCCCCTTGCGCACCAAGGGTGAGGTCCCTGATTTTTTTATCCCCTGGATCCGCGCTGCCCGTCTCCGGCACCGCGAGCGGTTTGAGACGGACTTTTCCATCCTGCGTCTGCACTCTGACAGAGGTGGTGAGTTTGCCTCTGACTTTCTGCGGGACTTTTGTCGTGGAATGGGCATTCGCCAGACTTTCACGCTCCCGGCCTCACCACAGTAGAATGGGGTTGCTGAGCGCCGCATTGGCTTAGTCATGGAGGTCGCTCGTACCTCCATGGTCCATGCGGCTGCCCCCCATTTTCTGTGGCCGTTTGCGGTCCGATACGCTGCGCATCAGCTCAACCTCTGGCCACGTGTCTCCTTGCCGGAGACCTCGCCCACACTGCGTTGGACGGGGAAGGTTGGCGATGCGTCAGTGTTTCGGGTCTGGGGTTCTCGTGCCTTTGTCCGCGATACGTCCGCGGACAAGCTCTCCGCCCGTGCTATTCCCTGCGTCTTCCTTGGCTTTGTCCCTGACGCGCCTGGCTGGCAATTTTACCACCCCACCTCGCGCCGTGTCCTGCCCTCTCAGGACGTCACGTTCGACGAGTCGGTTCCTTTTTACCGTCTCTTCCCCTATCGCGCTGCTTCTCTCCCCCCCCAGCCGCTCTTCCTTGCACCAGGTCCTCCTCCGGTAGACCCCCTCCCCCCTCAGGGTCCTGCTCCCTCAGGTGTGTCCCGGGTAGACGCTGTCGAGCCTGTCGAGGTAGCGGTTGACTCTGGTGCTGCTACTAGGGGTGGTGCTGCTGGGGGTGCTGAGCCTGAGCGTGCGGAGCCTGGGGGTGCTGAGCCTGAGCGTGTGGAGCCTAAGGGTGCTGCGCCTGGGGTTGCTGAGTCTGAGGGTGCGGAGCCGGGGGGTGCTGAGCCTGGAGGTGCTGAGCCTGGGGGTGTTGAGCCTGCGGTTGCTGAGACTGGGGGTGCTGAGTCTGCTGGAGTTCCTGCAGGTGCCTCGTCTCGGCGGGAGCCTCTCTCTCCACCGGAGCTGCGCGAGTGGTATGCTCGCCGCTGGAGACTCCAGCGAGGTGCTGCTGGAGCAGGAGCTGCTGGAGGTACTGCTGGTGCTGGAGCTGCTGGAGGAGCTGGAGCTGCTGGAGCTGCTGGAGGTCCTGCTGGTACTGGAGCTGCTGGCGGTGCTGGAGCCGCTGGTCCTGGAGGTGCTCGTACTGGAGGTACTGGAGCTGCTGGGGCTGGTGGTGCTGCAGGAGTTGGAGCTGGAGGTGCTGGAGCTGTTGCTGCTGGAGGTGCTGCTGGAGCTGGAGCTGCTGGAGGTGCTGGAGCTGGTGGTGCTGCGGGAGTTGGAGCTGGAGTCCCTGGAGCTGGGGGTACTGGTGCTGTCTCTGCTGTTTCGGGAGGCGCTGCGCGGCCGCGGCCGTACTACGTTCCGCTCCTTCAGCAGGTTCTTGGCCTCCCGCCTTCTACTGGTCCTCCTCCTCCCTTACTGAGTCCACCGCCTGACCAGTCGCAGTCACAGTTACAGCCAGCCTCTCCACTGCCTGGTCCTTCTCCTTACTCTGGGCCGACTAGAGGTCTTACGGAGCGTCGTGAGCATGAGTCTCGTCCTGCATCGCCAGAGTCTCGTCCTGCGTCGCCTGTTCGCGCTGCCCGCACTGGTCGTCGTGTTCCGCGCCAGCGTCCTCCCCCTGTCCACGGCACACACCTGATGGCACTTCGTCCTTCCACTGCTCCGCAGCGTGTCCCTCTGCCGTCTCCTCCTGCGTCCTCTCTTCCTGACGGTCCGGACCTGGAGTGTGACTCCCTTCGTGCTGCTAGTCCTACTGTCACGCTTCTCCTGGCCACTGTTGTCACTGACCCTTCGTTTGAGTCCACTGATGCGTCTGCTCTAGTTGCTGAGCTTGTTGACTTTGCTGCCGCCTGTCTTCTTGACTACGCCGCTAGTCTTGTTGCTCAGTCTGAGTCTGAGTCTGTCTGTCCTCCGTCCGTCGGGGGTGAGTGTGCTCTTGGCACGGACGTCCTTGAGGACAGACAGGAGGAGTTTGAGTGCTTTGCCGCTGCTTTACCTCATCTCGTGTCCATGCTGCTTGCACCTGAGGGAGACCCGGATGCTCCAGACATCCCGACCCCGCACTCTTACGCAGAGGCGATAGAGGGTCCCTACTCCTCTCAGTGGCAGACAGCCATGGACGCAGAGATGGCTTCCTGGAAGTCCACAGGCACCTACGTTGACGAGGTGCTGCTGGAGCTGCTGGAGCTACTGGAGGTACTGCTGGTGCTGGTGCTGCTGGAGCTGCTGGAGCTGCTGGAGGTACTGCTGGTGCTGGAGCTGCTGGAGGTGCTGGAGCCGCTGATCCTGGAGGTGCTCGTACTGGAGGTACTGGAGCTGCTGGGGCTGGTGGTGCTGCAGGAGTTGGAGCTGGAGGTGCTGGAGCTGTTGTTGCTGGAGGTGCTGCTGGAGCTGGAGCTGCTGGAGGTACTGGAGCTGGTGGTGCTGCGGGAGTTGGAGCTGGAGACCCTGGAGCTGGGGGTACTGGTGCTGTCTCTGCTGTTTCTGGAGGCGCTGCGCGGCCGCGGCCGTACTACGTTCCGCTCCTTCAGCAGGTTCTTGGCCTCCCGCTTTCCACTGGTCCTTCTCCTCCCTTACTGAGTCCACAGCTTGACCACTCGCAGTCACAGTTACAGCCAGCCTCTCCACTGCCTGGTCCTTCTCCTTACTCTGGGCCGACTAGGGGTCTTACGGAGCGTCGTGAGCCAGAGTCTCGACCTGCGTCACCTGAGTCTCGTCCTGTGTCGCCTGTTCGCGCTGTCCGCACTGGTCGTCGTGTTCCGCGTCAGCGTCCTCCCCCTGTCCCTGGCACACACCTGATGGCACTCCGTCCTTCCACTGCTCCGCAGCGTGTCCCTCTGCCGTCTCCTCCTGCGTCCTCTCTTCCTGACGGTCCGGACCCGGAGTCTGACTCCCTTTGTGCTGCTAGTCCTACTGTCACGCGTCTCCTGGCCATTGTAGTCACTGGCCCTTCGTTTGAGTCCACTGCTGCGTCTGCTCTCGTTGCTGAGCTTGTTGACTTTGCTGCCACCTGTCGTCTAGACTACGCCGCTAGTCTTGTTGCTGAGTCTGAGTCTGAGTCTGTCTGTCCTCCGTCCGTTGGGGGTGGGCGTGCCCTTAGCACGGACGTCCTTGAGGACAGACAGGAGGATTTTGAGTGCTTTGCCGCTGCTTTACCTCATCTCGTGTCCATGCTGCTTGCCCCTGAGGGAGACCCGGATGCACCAGACATCCCGACCCCGCGCTCTTACGCAGAGGCGATAGAGGGTCCCTACTCCTCTCAGTGGCAGACAGCCATGGACGCAGAGATGGCTTCCTGGAAGTCCATAGGCACCTACGTCGACGAGGTTCCCCCGCCTGGGGCGAACATTGTCAGTGGCATGTGGATTTTCAGGGTGAAGCGGCCGACGGGTTCTCCGCCTGTCTTCAAGGCGCGTTACGTTGCTCGAGGCTTCAGTCAGCGACAGGGAGTTGACTTCTTCCAGACCTTCTCCCCTACCCCGAAGATGACCACTCTTCGGGTTCTGCTGCACGTCGCCGCTCAGCGTGACTACGAGCTTCACTCCCTTGACTTCAGCACTGCTTTCCTACAGGGCAGCCTGCACGAGGAGATCTGGCTGCGCCGCCCACCTGGCTTCACTGGGTCGTTTCCTGCAGGTACCCAGTCGAGCCTCCGGCGGCCAGTCTACGGTCTCCGCCAGGCGCCCCGTGAGTGGCACGACACACTGAGGACGACTCTTGCGGCCCTTGGGTTTGCTCCTTCCACTGCTGACCCGTCGCTGTTTCTACGCACCGACACCTCTCTGCCGCCGTTCTTCGTTCTCGTGTACGTCGACGACTTGGTCTTTGCTACTGCTGACACTGAGGGACTCGCCCACGTGAAGTCGGAGCTGCAGAAGAGACACACGTGCACAGACCTGGGTGAGCTGACAAGCTATCTTGGCTTGCGGATCACTCGGGACAGAGCACAGCGCACCATTACCTTGACTCAGTCACACATGGTGCAGCAGGTCCTTCAGCGCTTCGGCTTCACGTACTCCTCGCCACAGCACACTCCTCTGCCTACTCGCCACTCGCTCTCAGCTCCACCTTCGGACGAGTCCGTAGAGCCGAGTGGTCCGTACCCAGAGCTTGTGGGCTGCCTCATATACCTGATGACCTGCACTCGACCTGACCTTGCCTACCCTCTTAGCATTCTGGCACGCTATGTCGCTCCTGGGAGACACAGGAAGGAGCACATGGATGCCGCTAAGAGTGGTGTTGCGTTACTTGTGCAGTACGTCAGGCATGGGGCTCGTGCTTGGAGGACGGGCTCGAGTTGTCCTCACTGGTCACGCAGACGCTTCGTGGGCTGACGACTTGGCTACGCAGCGGTCGTCACAGGGTTACACCTTCAGTCTTGGCTCCAGCTCTGTTTCTTGGCGGTCTACCCGCTCGTCTTCTGTTCTCAGCTCCAGTTGTGAGGTTGAGATCTACGCAGGGGCCATGGCTGCACAGGAGTTACGCTGGCTCACCTACCTGCTGACCGACCTGGGAGAGCCGCTTCGTTCTCCTCCAGTGCTGTACGTCGACAACAAGGCCATGATTGCCTTATGTCAGGAGCACAGACTGGAGAACAGAACGAAGCACATTGCTCTGCGCTACTTCCTTGCTCGAGAGTTGCAGCAGCGTGGTCAGCTTCGTCTTGCTTACGTGGCCACTCGGGCCAACACTGCTGATGTCTTCACCAAGGCACTTCAGCCTTGTGATCATCAGCGTTTTAGTACTATTCTAGGCCTTGTGCCTACTGTGCCTCACTTGCTTACTTCTTGACTCTGCTTGTACTGTGATCTCTATATATATACTTGCATGCTTACACTTGCTAGGTTGTGATCACTGTATTGCTTGTTCTCCTTTATATAATTCTGCATGTGAACTGGCCTTGTGGCCATTTGCTTGTGCTCAGAATGCGTGGTGACGTCGTGATCCACCCTGAGCTTGCTTTACCTTTCTTGACTGGTCTTGTGACCTCTTGTTCTCCCATACTTTGCCTATGGGGGTGTGTCAAACTTATATGCTATAGTCTGTGTAGGCTGTAGTGGGGTAGCTCATATGAGGTACAACACTTTAGGGTTTCCTACTTGTACTCCTCATGTTGCTCAATGCAATCATTCCTCGTTCTATCTTTCACACGGGGCTCCCTGGTAAACGTGGCAAGAACGACACCGGTGGCAGTGTCCGTACAGACCGCAGTTCTCTCGTGCCCCAAAAAGGTAACTGTGATCCCTATATCCTGGAGGTATCCAACACCCACCAAGTTCCGAGTGAACGAGGTGATGTGGAGACCTTGAAGGACACCAGAGGGGACCACAGGGCATGGGAGGGTGGTGGAGCTGCGTGCAACGGCTGGTCCTGAGGTAGGATTGGCAAGAGCTACCGGAAAAGGAGCATGGAGTAGTGTGAGAGTTGTGTGGTCGCGGAAGAAGCACTGGGACGCGCCAGAGTCTAGCGTGAAGGACAGGGACGCCTCAGCCGGAGGTACACCTGGTATGGTAGCTACACAAGCACCTAGTGCAACAACACAAGCACATAAACTTGAAAGACAGAAGTCTACACTAGCAATAGGCAAGGATCCTAGTCTAGGAACACGCGAGCAAACAGATCCATCAGCACTATAGTGAACATGAGCATACAAAGCATACTGACGAGCCTCATCCATAGACAATTCAAATAAAGGAATCTTACGGGCTGGCAGTTGTGCCCAGCGCGGGGTGCGTCCCGCGTGGCCGTGACGCACACGGTAGAGGTCATCGAGGTGGCGGAAGCACCGCGCTGCAGAGTGGTCATCGCGCCCGCAAACACAAGGACCACCCGGTCCCATGAGGATTCAGTAGTCGCAGGGGCCAGAGTCGCGCCTAGGGGGGCGGGGGCCCCAGCTGGCAGAGCCGCCGCCATGGCCACTGCTCCCTGGTCCTCCATGTCTCCACTGCTTCGGGGGGCCCCAGTGCTGCTGCAGACCCCACTGCTGCGGGGGGACCCACGGCTGAACCTGCTGCTGCTACTGTCCCTGTTGTGGCTGCTGCTGCTGTGACTGCTCCTGCTGGGCTCCCGGACCACCGCTCTGTTATAGTCACGATAGGCTTGAATGTGCCTAAAACGAAAGATAGAGAGCATAGACGGATTTCTGCACAGCGGCTTCAAACGTTGATAGCGTTCTGCTCACAGCTGCAAATGACTTGATTCAAATTGGATCTGGAGCGTCTTCACGTCGTCTACAATTAGCAATTTAGATGGCACGATTTGATAAAGAATTGACGACACAGCGTCGGTTTGAACGAACGGTACTATGGCAGCCACTATAGTCTTAGAACACAAGATAGGAAGAGTTACGAGTTGGGAATGACTCCCAGCTCCTACAAACCCCAAGAGCCGAGGTACAGTGATGTGGAGCAGTGCCACACTGTCCCCAACCACGAAGGGTCTCGAAACTACCCTTCACTAGGGCCTACACCAAGTGAAATGTTACACTACACAAAGTAATGTAACTATCTTCAATATCTTGAGGTGTACCCTTTTGGCAAGCTTCGAAATCACTTGAGGCTTGACACCAAGGCTCGGGCTCTTCATCACAAACTCATCCTTGAGTTCTTGATGGGTCTGCTGCACACACCTGCGACACGCCGAACGTTCGACACAGGACAAAATAGAAACCGCGCACGACAAAATAGAAACCGCGCGCGAGACACAAACGACCGCGTAACACGCGTCTAGCGATAACTCGCTATTGACTCGACACACACACTCGACATCATGACTCAACATTCACACACAATTATAAGCATGAAATATATAATATCCCATGCCCTCATACCATTCCATACACACACACATTCACGCACACGGACAACAAGCCGAGTGCAAACCGTAGGGTTGCACCAACAAACTCCCCCTCGGATTGTTGGCCTTAGGATATGTTGCTCTCTCAGTTCAGAGCCATCCCAGCCAGCTTGCAACACTTCCAATGCTGCTGCTCCACCAGCCTCTTGGTCATCATGTCAGCCGGCTGCCCCGTGGTCTTCACGTAGCGCAACTCAACTTCACCCGCGGTTACCATGCTCCTCGTCCAATGCCACTTCACCCTCATGTGCTTCGTGAGTCCATGCAACACAGGGTTCTTAGCAAGAGCAATGGCACCCTGGCTGTCACAGTACAGTGGGGTAGGTCCTTGCTGCTCCTCCCCCAATTCAGCCAACAAACGCCGCTGCCACACAATCTCCCGTACGGCACGGAAGAGTGCCATGTACTCGGACTCCACCGAGCTCAAAGCTTGGTCAACCTGCTTCTTGCTCTCCCAAGCAGTTGGGCCTCCACCAACACAGCATATGAAGCCTCCCACACTTGTCATGTCCTCTGGTTCTGATGCATATGAAGCATCCGAGTAGGCGGTGAGGAACAAACGCCCGGGTTCAACACCATCCGCGCCCTTTTGGCGCCTTTGTGCCGCCGCCGAGTATTGCAGCCCAACGGTCGGTGTTTGGCCAAGATACTTGGCCACCCTCATTCCAGCTGCTACCTGCTCCTCATTAGGGCATTGCACAACCCTAGCCAGCTGCCCGGTAGCAAACGCGACGTCCGGTCGGGTGTTTACCGCCGCATACATGAGGCTGCCCACCAACGAGTGAAATCGGCGCCTCTCCTCTTCACCAACGCTCTCCTCCTCTGGTCCCTTCACACACTTGAACCCAGAGGGAAAGGGTGTAGCCACATGGCCTTCACTCTGCCCAAAGTTGGCAGCCAATGCCTCCAGGTACTTTCGTTGATGCACCCGCATGCACCGCTTCTCCACATCTCGTTCGATGTGGAGCCCAAGGTAGAAGCTCACGTCACCAAGGGCCTTGCACTTGAACTTGTCTTGAAGCTTCAGCATCACCTCCTCCACAAGGTCAGAAGAGGGTGAGAAAATGAGGATGTCATCCACATAAACCACCATGAAACTCCTCTGCTCCCCCTCGCCAAGCATGAACAAGGAGTGATCGGCCGTTGAGGGAGTGAAGCCGATCCCCTCCAACACTTCGCGCAGCTTCATGTACCATTGCCTAGGGGCCTGCTTCAGCCCATAGAGGGCCTTTTTCAGCTTCCACACTCTGCCACTACCATCATCAAACCCCTCTGGCTGCGCCATAAAAATCTCCTCCTCAAGGATGCCGTTAAGGAATGCCGTTACGATGTCCATTTGCTTTACTACCCATCCTTTGATGGCGGCTCCCGCGAATAGGGTTCGCAGCGTCGTCGGCTTCACGACAGGGGCAAACAGCTCCTTGAAGTCCACCTTCTCCTTCTGCTGGTACCCCTTGGCTACAAGCCTAGACTTGTAGCGCTCGATCTTGCCGTCGGCATCCGACTTGATTTTGAAGAGCCACTTGGACGTTATCGCCGTACGCCCCTCCGGTAGCTCCACCAATTCAAACGTGTCATTCTCCTCGATGCTCTTCAGCTCACTCTCCATGGCCTTCTTCCACTCCTCAGCATCACTACTCTCCAAAGCCTCCTTGAGAGTTGCTGGTTCTCCCGGCATCTCCACCGGAGAGAAGAACGCGAAGGCACACTCCTCGTAGTCACTCTCCTCGTCGTCTCCGACCATCATTGCCGCTCCGGCGAGGGCTGTCTTGCCCTGCTTTCCCGGCGCATCATAGGTCAGCCTATTAGGGGGTTGAACTCTCCTCTTCCCCCTTCCTTCCTCCTCAGCTGCAGGGACTTGAAGGCCTTGGCGTTGCTGCGGTGTGGCTCGAATCCGTGGAGCACTCGTAGTACGGGAAGGGAGTGACGGTGCACGCTCGCTCACTTGCTGCACCTCCTCCTCTTCTTCCTCTGCATCATTGGCCTCCTCTCCCCCATTCACAAGGGAGGATTGCCTTGTGGTTGTGCTGCCGCTGCTCAGCTCCAAAGGCAGCTCCACATGCTCCAAACCGGAACTCTTCACCTCCCCAAACCGCACGCCTATCTTCGCCTCATTCTCCGCCTTCCAATCCTTGTACATGAAGTTCTCCATGAACTTGCAGTCCCTGCTCACCAAGAACTTCTTGGTGAATGGGTCCCAAAGAAGCCATCCCTTGCTGTTTTGAGCCATGCCCAAGTGCACGGCCCACACCGCCTTGGCACCAAGCTTGTTGTGCCGAAGATGCTTAGGCACGAGCGCCATGCACATGCACCCGAACACCCGAAGCATATCCACCTTTGGCTTCCTTCCTAGCCACTCCACATAGGGCACCCATTTGTCTGCTCCCACATGAGTCAAGGCTCTGTTCTTGGCCACACACGCGCTCCGCACCGCATCAGGCCAGAAATAGTCGGGTAGCCCGGCTTCAATGAGCAACCCGCGTGCCGCCTCCGTGATTGTGCGGTTCGCTCGCTCGGCGATGCCGTTCATTGCAGGGGGGTATGGCATGGTGAGGGAGTGCCGAATACCATTCTTCTTCAGCCACAACCCAAACTCCTTGCTCAGGAACTCTCCCCCTCGATCGGTGCGGATTGACTTGACTAGACGGTCTTGTTGCCGCTCCACCATCGGGAACCAATCCGTCTTCAACGTTTCAGCCACGTCGCTCTTCTTGGCCAGCACGTACACCCAAGTCATGCGGGTGTAGACGTCGACAATGGTGAGAAAATACTCAGCTCCAGCAGCTCCAAGCTTCAGGGGGCCCACCACGTCCATCACCACCTCATCAAGCGGTGCCTTTGCCGTTGCCTCCGAACTAGGGAACGGAAACCGGGTGAACTTGGCTTGAATGCACGTCGGGCAGCCAAGCACCTCATCGGGCTCCCCCTTCACACGTATGCCAGCAACCATCTCATTCTTCACTAGCTGCTGCAAGATGGGCAGGGCCACATGCCCCATGCGCCGATGCAAGGTGAGCCAATCACACTCCCCCGTAGCCGAAGTTGGATTGGAGAATGCCGCGCTCGCAATAGCGCCCCACATACTCTCTCCGGAGTCCTCCTCCGCTGCTGCCTCTGGGTTCTCCTCACCCTTTTTCTGCTCCTTGGTTGCTGCACCACTCTCCTTAGGTTCACTGAACTTGCTGGTCCCTCCAGGTTTGCTCTTCTTGAGCTCATTCTCCTTAGCGCGACCGTTCGCGCCATCGTCGCTACCGACCGCTCCATCCTTGGTGCTGATGCTTGCTGCCACTTGCCTCTCCTTAGGCATAGGGACCACTGGGATCTGCCACATCTCATTGTAGACATCCCTGTCCTCATGAAGGTCCCAAAGAATTCGATCACCAAGCCTTGCGGTGTAGGTCTTGGCTCCCTTCGAGTTCGTGTCCATGCCGGCCTTTGCCAACCGCCGCACGGAAATCAGGTTTGCAGCAAGGCTGGGCACCCAAAGCACGTTCTTGAGGCCCACCATCTTCCCATCAGCACCCTTGAACATGGCCTTGCCCATGCCTTTCACCTCTGCTCGCTGCCCCAAAGCCGATGTGACATGCTTCACCGGTGACGGCTCGAGTTCGGTGAGCAAGTCCGGGCGAGGTGTCATGCTATAGGTAGCGCCACTATCAATCACCCAATAGTCCAGGGGGTGTAGGGTCACCTTCCCCACAGCTGCTGGCTCCTCAAAGCCTTCATCCTTCTCTGGACCAGCCGGTACTTGCGTCGACACGAAGTAGAATAGACCCGGGTATCGATCGTCGCTCGGGTCCTTGTCGTTGTCTCCGCTCTTCATGTTTGCAGCTCCGCCACCGCGACCGCCACGGCCTCCACGGCCTCATCCTCTCCCTCCTCCTGCTCCTCTACCCTCTTGGCCTTGAGCAGGGGTCCAACCATCAGGGAGTTTGTAGCAGTCGCGCCACATGTGTCCGCTCTTGTGGCAATAGTGACACTCGCCGTCGAATCGGCCGCGACCGCGTCCGTAGCTCTTGTCGTCGCTGCCGTAACCGCCACTCCTGCGGCCTCCGCCGAAGTTGCTGCCACCAAACCTTCCTCCCCCTCGTCCTCTGCCTCTTCCTCGACCATATCCACGGCCGATGCTCGCTGCCCCAGCGCCATCCGCACTCGCCAACTCACGGCGGCGGAAATCCTCTTGAAGGATAGCTCGCTTCACGTCTTCAAGCGAGAGGCGGGGCAAGTCGCGATTAAGGTTGATGATGAGCGAGGACCATGACTCTGGGAGTAAGGCCAGCAACTTGGTCTTCTTTTGGAGCTCACTGTAGTTCAAATCAGCTCCCTCAAGCCGCGTCAACAAGTCGAAGAATTTCTGCACCCCTTCTTCAACCGCTTCGTCTTCTTCAATTCGTAGTGCCGCCATTTGCCGTTCCAACACCACCGCTACCGCCGCTGTTGCAGGAGCATGTACACCCTTGAGAGCAGCCCATGCCTTTGGTCCTTTCTCTGGTTCACGCTGGAATGGCTTGATGTGACGGATCTGACTGCTCCCCAACGCTTGCCCAAGTAAGAGATAGCCTTGTGCGCTCTTCCGCACCCACGGGCTCTTCTCCGGGTCGTTCTCGGGGCGCTTCTCCGTTCCTTCCATCACCTCCAGCAGGTCATAGTGGTCAAAGATGTTCTCCATCTTGAAGGACCATTCAGCAAAGTTGTCACCGTTGAACTTGTCAAGCCCAAACACCCTAGGCTCATCCCTAGGTGGGCCAAGACTTGGTTGCATGGGCGCCATGGCTGAATCACGGGGTTGGCCTTGAGCTTGAGCTTCTCCACTGCCACCAGCACCTCTGCCACCCCTTTCCTCAGGTCCAGACATTGTCGAAACTGCTCCAAGGGGCTCTGATACCACTTGTTATAGTCACGATAGGCTTGAATGTGCCTAAAACGAAAGATAGAGAGCATAGACGGATTTCTGCACAGCGGCTTCAAACGTTGATAGCGTTCTGCTCACAGCTGCAAATGACTTGATTCAAATTGGATCTGGAGCGTCTTCACGTCGTCTACAATTAGCAATTTAGATTGCACGATTTGATAAAGACTTGACGACACAGCGTCGGTTTGAACGAACGGTACTATGGCAGCCACTATAGTCTTAGAACACAAGATAGGAAGAGTTGCGAGTTGGGAATGACTCCCAGCTCCTACAAACCCCAAGAGCCGAGGTACAGTGATGTGGAACAGTGCCACACTGTCCCCAACCACGAAGGGTCTCGAAACTACCCTTCACTAGGGCCTACACCAAGTGAAATGTTACACTACACAAAGTAATGTAACTATCTTCAATATCTTGAGGTGTACCCTTTTGGCAAGCTTCGAAATCACTTGAGGCTTGACACCAAGGCTCGGGCTCTTCATCACAAACTCATCCTTGAGTTCTTGATGGGTCTGCTGCACACACCTGCGACACGCCGAACGTTCGACACAGGACAAAATAGAAACCGCGCACGACAAAATAGAAACCGCGTGCGAGACACAAACGACCGCGTAACACGCGTCTAGCGATAACTCGCTATTGACTCGACACACACACTCGACATCATGACTCAACATTCACACACAATTATAAGCATGAAATATATAATATCCCATGCCCTCATACCATTCCATACACACACACATTCACGCACACGGACAACAAGCCGAGTGCAAACCGTAGGGTTGCACCAACACGCTCGTGGTAACAACTCCACCTGGCGGGCCCGCCTGTCCAGGACCGCCTCCATTGTCTCCTCCTCCAAGCGCACCAGTACCGCCTCCGCCGCCACCACTGCCACTACCAGGTCCACCTCCTCCACCTCCACCGCCACTACCCCCCTTCCCCCCTTTCTTGCCACCCTTGCCCCGATTCTGCCAACCAGCGGCAGAAATAGTTGCAGTCCCCTCAGAGACAGACACCGCAGCAGTGGCACGAATAGCAGTGAAGGTGGGAAGCTGAGGGACAGCACACCCCTCAAAGAGACGGAGAGCTACTGCGTCAGTGGCAGAGGCAACAGAGAGGAGGTTACTTTCGATCTTCGAGAGAGTGGTCTCAAGAAGTTCGATCGTAAGCTTACTGGGGTGCTTTTGAAGATGCACGTCACGGGCAGAGGAGAGGCCGTCAGAGAGGCGAGTGACTAACCAGTGCACACTGAGCCACATAGGAGGCTGCACGGTAGCTAGTGTCGAGGGAACGCAGGTGAGTGGTGATGTCGAAGACAGTGGCAAACGACCCAAGGTCGGGAAACACAAATGGCATGAGGAAGCGACTGAGGGAGGCAGAGGAAGCGGTGGAATCACGCGCAACAATAGCATCATAACACCCCTTCGCAGTCTCGACCTGGGAGAAGTGGACGGCCTCAGTCGGTGAGAGAAGGTCCGTCAGTGCGAGAGTAGCGTCATGAGAATCCCAGACGTCACGCGCCAAGAACCGCCGGTCATAGTCCGCCTGCGCCTCAGGATTGGGAACGGGCTCAACAGGCAGAGGGTCAGGGCTTGGAGGGGCTTGGAGAGCGCCAGACACGTGGGCGTACAGGGTTGTGTTGGGTGCAAATGTTTTTTTTTGCACATCAAACAGCCGCCTGCGTCGCATTTTGCATTTTGTGTGTGTGCGCATTTTTCATTTTTCATTTTGTGATGTTATGTCCGCATTTGTTCTTGCACTTTGTGTGTTTCGTTTTCATTCGTAATTGCATTTTTTTTTGTGCATTTTCAGTTGCGTTTTCACTGTACTCGTGAAGCTCTCATGAAGCGCTCAAATGAACCTCTCATGAAGCGCTCAAATGAGCATCTCATGAAGCGCTCAAATGAGCATCCCATGAAGCCCTCAAATGAAGACCACATGGAGCTCAAACGAAGCTCGCGTGAGACTTAAAGCCCGCGTCCCAAATTGCGGGCCGCGAGGGTCAAGTTTTTAAAACTTGACGAAGTTGAGTGTCCAAGCTTTTGAAAGTCACGCACTTGCAATTTGGGACTTTCGAAGACAGATTCACTCACCAGGGGGAAAACCGAGGGTTGGCTGGGTCTCGCGAAAAAAACGAACCTAGACGAAATCGGAAACTCTCGCCAAAGCCCACACCAGAAAAACTCCCTCTGGTCAACTTTTAAAAGCATGAACAATTTGGGCCGCCGGCTTTAACATGCGAGGCTCATGCGAGCGACACATGAAAGTCCTATGAGATTCGAATGTTTCATGCGAGGCTCATGCAAGCAACCCAGGATAGTTCTATGAGCTTCGAATGTGTAATGCGAGGCCCATTGGAATCTCATAAGTCTCGAATATTTCATACGAGGCTTATGTGAGTGAGTGGTGTGCTGGGGGGCTCGAAAGTTTGACTGGTCAAGGGGGGTGCTGTTTGACCTTTTCACGCGAGTCAAAGGGTGCGGAAATCAGGACCGCATGTGGGGTCCTGATTCGCGCGTGTGGCCCCTCAGGGCTCGGGCGTGTGCCAGCCTTGTTGCGCGTGCACTGTAGTGCACGATCGCAACAGGACAGGGCCCATTTCGGCCCTGTCCCGTACTGTACACGCGCATGATTTCGATCATGGCGCGCTGTACAGCACGACCGAGAAAAAATCTCGGTCGTGCGTGTGGCACGAGGGGGTGCTCGGGATTACAATTGAAAAACTGTATCCCGTGCTGACTCACGGGACGGGAAATTTCTCGCGAATGCACGCCGCTTTGCGTGATCATTTCGCCACAGGTACAAAACGGTTATTTTGCTTTTCAAACAGTAAAAGCCGTTTTACAACTGTGAGCTCGCGTGAACTCATGAGAGCTACATTGGAGTCACATGCGAGTCTCATGAGTGTACACATTTGAGTCAGCAGGGGCAATTGTTACAAGTGCAATTTGAAGACAGTTTTTATCAAGAGGAGGATATAGCCAAATGTTCAAGGAGTTGAACAACCGTTTTCAAATACAGCGTGGCGAAATCGTGTGAGTTAGTTAAGCAATTGTTTTCTACTTGCCCTTGCCTGTGTGTAGAATTTATAAATGTGTGCTTGTACCTGTTGAAATCAATTCAATGCATTTGCGTTTTTTCAACCTCGAATTCTACTACTTCGTATTGACGAGAGTAGAAGTGTTAACGTGGTGCTGCCAAAACTCTGCTCGACCAGATTGCTCGTCCTACAAGCTGAGCAAGGCATAACTACTCACTTGTAATTTTTATACGCCCTTGGCTAGGAGGTGACAAGCTGTCACACTCGAAGGGCTGCAAGTGATGTTTAGTGTTGCCAAGTTTAGTTTGTAGTTCAAATTAAATCGCTTCCGCATAACGTTATAGCAGTCAACAGGTTGCACCGTCTTGGCGCTGCCTCGTAAGGTGGCGCTGGGCCTGGCGCAGCCACATGCTAAAGTCTATGGGACGACCCTCTGCATCGAAGAGCAAAATCCGGGAGGAGGCCATAGTAACTGCTAGGAGCAGCAGGAGCTAGGAGTGGCCAGGCTAGGAACGGCCGGAGCAAGAAGCGCACGAAGCTAGGAGGGTGTGGAGCATGGAGCGTGTGGAGCTAGGAGCACTGAGCAACGAAGGAGCAGAGCGAGAAGCGAGCAAAGCTAGGAGCGAGTGGAGCTAGAAGCGGGCGGAGCTAGGAGCGAGTGGAGCTACAAGCGAGCAGAGCTAGGAGCGCCAGTGTGAAAACGGCAGGTCTACCGTGGAAAGCCCGGTAAGGCACTATGGAGAGCCCAGTAAGCACTAGGGAGAGCCTAGGCGCGCTAGGGAGGGGCGCTCGCCTCGGGCAACTGCAGTGGCGTGCGCACGGTCTGGCAAGGGGCGCGTGCGCTGGTCTAGGGTGAGGCGCGCACTGCTGGGCTGGCGGGCGCCCTGGTCTGGCTGGGGCGCGCGTGGCTCTGGAAGGGGCACGCAGCTCTGGCAGGGGGCGCGAGTGGCTCTAGCAGGGCATGCGTGGCTCTGGAAGGGGGCGCGCAGCTCTGGCAGGGGGCGCGCCGCTCTGGCAGGGGGCGCGCGCTGCTCTAGCGGGGCGCGCATGGCTCTGGCAGGGGGCGCGAAGCCCTTGCACGGGTGGCTGGGAGGGGAGGGCGCGCTGAGGAGGTAGGGGAGGGCGTGCTACGGAGTGAACGGACTAGAACTGAGGTAGTATAGTCTAGAACGAATCTAGCGTAATACCATCTTACTCAACAAAATTCAAACCGGCGAAACATTGTTTAGGGTTTGCCAATGGAATGCTGAAAGTACATACAGGGCAACATTGTTCATGGTTCATCTAGAGGAATCCACGCGCGTGTCAGGAATGTTTGGGGATTGCGTGCGATGATTCCCCAATGATTCGTACGGCTGGTTCGGCAAGGACTGCTGATGCATACATTTAGCACTGCCTGTACGCGCTACAGTGAAAATTAAAGCACGTGAGTCGGACAGCACGGAATCAGGGCCCGATTAGCGAATAACGCAGCCTCTTTCATATGGTGTATTCACGCTCGACAAAACCTAATTTCGACTTTCGCACGTGTTGATCTCACCCGATATAGGCGCATCCATTTTTAAATCACATCATTTTACAATCCCACTTAATTTATTCTCAACCTTACAGCAATGTTAGCCACAATAACAATACCTGGTCCACCTTACCATTAATTAAAAAGCACCTAACAATATATAAACACATGCATGATAATTCACACAGCAGGTACGTAGGTAACATGCATGAACAGCTAATTCGGGCGGAACGAGGGTTCTGCAAAACACGCAGCATAGTTAGGTGAACACAGAGATAGCACACGTACCATAAAACGGACGACAAAAACATACCGACCGATCATGGCTGCCGTTGACATACTCGAAACAGCATCCCATGAAACTCCTCCAGGAACCGTGATAAGCTCGGCGATAGCATGACGATAAATAGATATCGATTTGGCAATAAAAAATCTTGGACGCTTGGTGATAATCTCGGAAGGTTGCTAATATAGAGTGGTGTAGTCATGCGCGCTGGTATTCTCCAAATAAAAATGTACTCACGAGGTCGCAGTAGACAATACGCATTTGGCCGAAACAGAAACTCACCTGAGTTGATCATGAATACCTGTGGGCGTAGGGCGTGAGAAGTAGCCTAATCGAGAGCTTCATGCAGCCGGTCAAATATCACAGCAGAAATCGTTCCCCACAACAGGCTCTTGATGCCCTGCTAGAGGGACGTGGTAAGATGGAAAACAGAGAAAAAATATTAGGAACACGTACATGAGGCAGGAAGAGATGAGCAGCTAGAGCACCGCGGAAGCTGAGTGAGTGAAGTTAAGAACGCAAGGAAATGGAAAGGTGTTGAACAGAAGAGTGAAATTTGAGCGTGGGAGAGAAGCATCTCGTGTTATTTCGCACGTGCAAATTGGCGAAGGCTGGCGAATTTCAGGGGTCGTTTGAATCTTGAGGCTTGGATGGATCCCCACGAATTCTGGCGAATTTTGGAAACCAGAAGCTTTGTTGGCTTCTGTTCGCCAAACAAACCAACATCACATCCGCGCTGTCATATCTGAATGTGACACAGTCACTGCAATTTTGACACGTCAGTCGTGCTTTATCCAATCGATGTTTCGCTATACAAGTGACTTTTATAACGCTACATGTTTTAGCCAAAGCGAATTCAATATCATCTTCGAGCAGATCCGTTGTTGACCCAACACCACTCACACCAATTCGCTTTGCCGTTCGTTGTTTTCCAACGACGCCACTGTACATCGAACAGAACCGTTGTGAATTCGCTCTCCCAACCCAATTTGGCACGTGCGGGGCCGTTGGGCTGCGAACTGCAAGAAGGGCTGCAGAGACAATGGGAAGGGGGAGGCATTGTTGTGCTGTGTGTGCAAATGTTTCTCCAATGCTACAGCAATGGCTACTCGTCTAAACACTGCTCGAAGTGTGCTTAGTGATTGCGCGTGCAATGGTCGGGGCGCATAGATGGGAAAAACCCAGATCTGGGCATTGGATGTAGGCTTGCGAATTTTGTTGAGTAGAGTTAGAACGGAATGGGTTAGACTAGTAGTGTTGGGGTACATGTAGGACAATGTCGAGAGAAAAGGCTGTACCCTATACTACATGCCTCACTGTAGCCTAAAAGATGATTATAACATTTGACAGTTACGGGTGCCTTAGTATAAATCTTCAAAACCTTTTAAAATACTTCGAATGTTTCTATTACTTACGGTATCTCGAAATGGATTTCTCATAGTGTGGATGTTCCGAGGTTCCCACTTCGGCAGCCATTGTTTGGGATGCCACATAACAAAGAATGCATGCAAATGTCAATTTTCATATTTTGTCAGAAGTAGTAGTAGAAAGAAAGAATGAAGAAAGGAGGATGTTCACTAGCAAGCAGTTGGACACATATAGCAAACCCTAATTGGGCTGTACTCACTATGGAGTACCCCACTGCAGGCTAGACAATTATAACATTCTGACACACCCCCATAGCCAAAGTGGGGTGTAATCAGCACAACAAGCAAGCATAGTAATAGTTCACAATTATAAGCAAAGCTAGAGGTAATCACAGCGGGCAAGTGAGGAGGAGGAGGGACTGTGAGAGGAGAGAAGATGAGAGACGGCGGCTGAAGCTGCAGACACACGGGCAACAGGAGCTGCTGGCACAGTGGCTACCGGGACAGTGCGCCCCGGACTACTGGAGTAACTGGCTCACGGGCTACGACGAGCTACAGGAGCAACGGACCCTCGGGCGACAGGCGCAGCAGACTCTCTGGGCTACCAGGACAGTGCGCCCCGGACTACAGGTGCTGCGGACGACAAGACAGCAGCCTCCGCTCAACCTCCTCCAACTGTCCCACACACCCCCCACACACCCACTGCTTCACTCCTAACTCCACTTGCACGTCACCCCCCTAGTACCACTCCTTCGGCTCCCACACACCCACCCCCCTCAGCGGCAGCTGCAGCACTGGGAGCAGGGGACGACGCGCAGAAACTGCACCCCCATACCCCCCACCCCCAAACCCTAATTCAGGAGAACGGGCAGCAGCAGGGGTGGGGCGCCGTCAGAAGCACGGGGGACAGCGGGCAGCGCAGGGGAAGAGGAAACAGGGCGCCCACGGGCCTGGCGCAGCCCGTACGAACCGCGTGCAGGCGGCCCGAGGCGCGCCCTGGCCTGGCGCAGCCCGTACGGGCCGCGCGCGGGCCTGGCGCTGCCCGTACGGGCCGCGCGCAGGCCTGGCGCAGCCCGTACGGGCCGCGCGCGGGCCTGGCGCAGCCCGTACGGGCCGCGCGCAGGCTGTACGGGCCGCGCGCGGGCCCTACGCAGGTCGCGCAGGCCGCGACGGGCGACGGGGGGCGACGCGCGGGTCCCCGTCGCCCGTCGCAGCGCCTCCCGGGAGCGACGCGCGGAGTGACGGGGCAGAAAGCCGCCGCGCGCCTCGGGGCGCACGGCGGGCAGAAAACCGCCGCACGCTCCGAGCGCGCGGCGGGATGAAAAATCCGTCGCACGCCACGGGGCGTGCAACACACAGAGTAGCAGTAGCAGCGGAAGCAGTGAGGTGGTGGGCCCACCCACAGGATCGACCCAAGGGGATCGACCTGCTCTGATAGCATGTCAGAAGTAGTAGTAGAAAGAAAGAATGAAGAAAGGAGGATGTTCACTAGCAAGCAGTTGGACACATATAGCAAACCCTAATTGGGCTGTACTCACTATGGAGTACCCCACTGCAGGCTAGACAATTATAACATTCTGACATATTTTTGTCTGCACGTGGACGAATTCGTGTTTCGCACGGGCAAAAGCGTAAGCGCTATTTCAATTTTCACAGTAGTACATTACAGTTTCGATTATAAGACATATAAGTCATATCGTATACAGTTCCTCTTTATAAGTGTTGCAATTCTAAAGAGGACTTAGCGAAGGATCGTCCAAGGGTTGATCGCAGGTCGAGTTGTTGCAGCGGAAGTATTGACCTCAGGTCAGAGTGAATGTAATTGACTGAGATGATTAAAAGCATGCATACATCGAGTTTATATATAGAGTACAGAGAATACGAAGAGACATAGACTGGCCATGTACTCTAAGGGGTACATTCCCTCATTACAGCGAAGTTCAACCGTGCGGCGCGGGAACCCGTTTCAAACCTGTTCCCGCTCTTTCCAGTTCAAATGTATCTGCCTGCATCGGTCTTGATCTGACGGTTGCTACCGTCTCTTCGACTCTTCTGACTCCTCGACTTCATACTCGGTAGAGTCGGCTCCTGCAGCATACAGGAATGCCTTACTCAATTTTCATATCGTAACACTCCCCTTCATTCCTGGTCGCGCAGGGGGCTGACTCGCTTGACTACTCCAGTAAGGTTGGAGAAGTGCTGGTACTGCTGACGTGGCAGTTGCTTGGTGAGAAAATCAGCTGCCATCTCAGTGGTGGGGCAGTACGTGAGGTCAACCTTGCCCTGGTTAATTTCGTCCTTGACGAAAAAGTATCGAAGCGCGATGTGCTTCGTGCGATTGACGAACCCTGGCTTGTTCGCGATCTTGATGGCGCTCTGGTTGTCACAGTGGAGGCGAAAGGTGGGCGAGGTTGAAATTTTCGCCTCCTGCAGCAGCTCTTGTAGGTAAAGTTCTTCGCGAACTACCGCCGTTGCGGCGATGTAATCTGCTTCAGCCGATGACAGGGCAACCAGTTCCTGTGTCTGCGAGTTCCAGGAGATCGATCCTGTTGGCTCCAGGCGAAAGACGAAGCCGGTTCGCGACCGTCGATTGGCGGGATCAGCAGCATGATCTGCGTCCACGTAACCGTTGAGGTTGAATGATATTGCTGTCAGCTTGGAGTAGGAGAGCCCGATGTCAGGTGTGGATATGAAGTACTGCAGGGCGCGCTCCAGGTCCAGGTGGTTCTCGGCTACTGGCTTGCGGGAATACTGTGCCAGTTGGCTGGCGATGTACGAGAGGTCAGGTCGGCAGGTGACGGAGGCGAATAGCAGGCACCCCAGTTGCTGCTGGTAGAGTTGTAGTCCTGCGGGTGACAGAGGTTTGTTGTCCGGTTTGTAGTTGGCGCTGGGGGTACGATAAGGAGTTGAGAGTGGTGCGGGTGAGATTTTGAAACGTTCCCCCAACTGCTCTGCGTACTTAGAAGCTGACAGATGAATTGCTTCTGGCACGTAAGTGATGTTCAGCCCTAGGAATAGTGTAACCTTGTGGTTGATGGTAATGTCAACGCGCTGCGCCATGTTTGCTTCGAACTGGTCCAGGAGCTTGTTGCAGCTGCAGGTGTATAGCAGGTTGTCGACATAGACTGTCAGGAGGATGTAATCGCCGTTGAAGTGAAGGCGGTACATTCCCGGGTCGTGCGGCAACTGCCTGAAGCCGATTTCCAGGAGTATCTTGTGCAGGTGCTGCTGCCAGAGACACGGCGCTTGTTTTATGCCGTAGAGAGATTTCTTCAGCTGGCAGACCCTGGGATCTCCTTCCCCGTAGGTGTGAGGTTGCTCCACGAAGATGGTTGCGTCGACCAACGCATATAGGAACGCGTTCTTGACATCGACCTGCCGCAGTGGTAGGTGCTTAGCTGCAGCGATGGCGAGTAGGATTCTCACAGAGGTATGGCGACTGACGGGAGCGAAGGTCTGGTCGAAGTCGATGCCGTGGAGCTGGTCGTAGCCCCGCACAACCCAGCGTGCCTTAAAACGTTCGATAGTTCTGTCAGCTGCAGTCTTCAGGCGAAAAAACCATTTTCCGCTTAGCACTCTCCTCCCCTTCACTGCTGCACGATCGACTAGGACCCAAGTGTCTCGTGACTCCAGTGCTTTCAGCTCCGCATCCATGGCTGCACGCCACTCCTTGGCGTGTGGTCCGGTGAGGGCCTGTCGTGGGTTCTTTGGTTCGACTATGCGGGGGGCGGAGGTGACTGCTGTGTGCAGGCCGAGAAGTTGAAGGCATGTGACGTTGGAGGCGCCTTCGGCTTCCTGAGCGGTGACCTCCACTACGTCGTCATCGTCGCTGTCGTGGGATGGCGGGGTGGTGCTTGGCGGAGCATGGCGACGTGATGGTCCGGGCACGGGAGCGTCATCGCTGTCATCGTCGTCGTCGTCGCGTGGACGAGGAGGTACGCCATGATGTTCGTCCGTGGGGTCGCGGTCGAGTGCTGTTGCTGCAGCCTCATCTTCCGGCGTAGCGAAGTTGCGACCGTGGTTGGCGTAGGCTCGTGCGACATGGCGGAGCTGATCCTCGTTCCACTGCTTCAAGGTGAGTCGTTCGTAGAAGAGGATGTCGCGCGCCGGCACGATCTTGTCGTTGTCGATGTCAAGGATCAGCCAGCCCTTGTACCCGTGACTGAGCCCCAGGTGCACTCCCCATCGTGCACGTTGTGTGAATTTCCCGATGGTCGCGGATGTCGGCCGATACTGCACCATGCACCCCCAAACCCTCAGCATAGAGGTGTCTCCCCTTGTCCCGGTCCACTTCATGTGCGGGGAGAGATTTCCCCTGTTCGCCGTGGTGGAGAGGAGGTTGTGCAGACGCACGGCGTGATTCATGGCGTACGGCCAATACTTCTTGGGTAGGCCGGACTGGTTCATGAGGGCGCGAAACTTCGTCATGAGGGTGCGGTTGACTCGCTCCGCGACGCCTTGCTGCTGGTGGGCATAGGGGAGTGAGATGTCATGCTTGATCCCCTTTTCCGGGAGAAGCCCTTCCAACTCATGGCTGCGAAACTCCTTGGCGCCATCGGTCTGCCAGATTTTCAGCTTCTTTCCTGATTGTCGTTGCGCGTGTGCGAGCCAGATGCGAAAAAACTTCAGGAGCCTTGGAGCGGACGTCGGCGTTGGCGACCCAGACGTGTCGTGAGTACGCGTCCACGAAGGTGAGGGTGTTGTTCTCACCGTTGAGTCCTTCACAGGTGATTACGATGAAATCGCTATAAGCCTTCTTCAGCTTCTTATAGCGGTTGGTACTCGGCTCCAGTGAAGGGTAGGCTTGATGTGTGAGGGCAGCAGTGGGGCAGACGGTGCAGGTGGTTGGGTGTGATGTGCTGAGAGGTTCCGTGCCGTCGGGACGTAAGAGCGCTCCTGGAAGAAAAACTTTGGCGCGGAGGCAGTTGTTGAATGTCTGGAGCGAGGGGTGACCGAGTCGCTGATGCCAGAGATCTTCTTCTGCGCGAACTCCAGGGGTGCGCAGGTAACGTGCGTGGTATGCGGCTGCTTCTTCTTCTGTTTCATACGGGGTTTCAAGCACGGGTCCTTCTTCTTCTCCTGGCTCTGCTTCGTCTTCCTCCTCCTCTGGTTCTGCTGCTGTCTCCCCATCTGCAGGTGCTGTCGTGAGGTAGAGCGCGAGGAAGTTGCGGTCGGGGATGGTGTTGAGTGGATTCCTGGTGCCCTAGATGAGTCTGGCGAATGGATCTGGTCGGGAGATTGGTCCAAGCGCGTCGCGAGGCGGGGTTGATGGTATGTTCCCCTCCTCAATCGTTGACCAGGTCGATACCCAGTTGTAGGGTGGTTGTGGCGGAGATGGGCGACTGCGCAGGGGTCGTCCGAGAGGGATTACGACTCGTGGGGGTCGCTCTCCGCGTTCGGCGGCAATTTCTCTCTCGATCTCCTTCAGTTCTTCTCTGGTGGGGGGGGCATCTGTGTAGTCGTTGTCGCCCCATCCTCCTGCATCGCCCCAGCCGACAGTTCCCCATCCTTGCACGGTGCCGGATGCGCCAGTTGCGGATGCCCATGTTGCGTCGGCGGTGCTAGGATCTCCCCAGCCTCCGCGCCGTCCTGATTCCGGGCTCCATCCTGCAGCGATGCGCTCGTGGTACAGACGTTCTTTCTCCTCTGCTGCCGCTTTCTCTTCCTCATCTTTTATGCTGAGTTCCTCGGGCTTGCCGGGATCTTTCCACTCCTTGTCAATAGTGCGATAGATGTCGCGGGGGTAAGGGCGTGGGCGATTCTCCTCGTCGAAGGTTGTAGCGTGTGCTTCCTCCAGGATCCAGCGGAGAGTTTCAATGCGCGGTGTTGGGCGCTCCTGCTCCGTCAGCCCAAGCCTCTCATCTCCGGTCCCGAAAACGCGGTGAGTGGTGACGGTGAGCTCCATTTCTGTCATGCCTGTAGGTTCAGCTTCGGCGCTTTCCTCCTCTTGAATTGCCGCAAGACCTCTCTCCACTTTTTCTGTGCGGCTTGCCGTGGGTGTGAAACATGTGGTGCAGAGCCCATCGGGGCCGGGTTGGTGCAGATTTATCTCTTGAGGATGAGGGCCACGGTCGGCCGTCCGGATGCTGCCATGACTCCACGTTCATGTGTGGAAATTCCAGGGGAACGAGGTCCACAAGCTCGTCTGATGACGCCTGGAAGTTGGGAATATCGAAGTCGAGCACGTAAACGCCGTTGAGCGAGCGAGCTCTTCCGAGATATTTGTGCGACTCGACGGGTGTGTCTGGAGGAGCGTAGGTGAGGATGAGGTCGCGCGTGTAGGGGTCCGTGGCGAGCATGACTCCGCAGTCTCTGAGTTGTCCTGCGGACAGCAAGTTAAAACGAAGATCCGGCACGTAGAGCACGTCATTGAACTTGATGTGTTGCTGTCACGAGCTTGCAGCACCACAGTGCCTTGCGCGCATGCGGGCAGTTGCTCGTTGTTGGCGACGGTGACGTAGGTGGCGGGAGCGCGGCTGATGTTCGAGATGTATCGGACAGGTCCCACCATGTGCTGGCCGCAGCAGCTATCCAGGTACCAGGTGTTATGATTGGTGTTGTTGTTGCGCAGGAGAAGTGCGAGCCGCGGTGTCACCAGAGTCGCCTTGTATCGTCTCTCATAAAACTCATCTTCTCTCCATCCCACGGGAACGTAGTGCTGATGATCGTGGGGTGGGCTTTCCCACAGTTGTATTGGCTGATGCCAATCTTGCTCGTCCTCGTCGTTGTAGTAAGAGTTTTCGGTGAAGGGATTGTTCCACCCTTCCTCAGGTTGGATTAACCTGCCGATAGGCTCGTCCTCTTCGTCCGGTGAGGGAGCTCGTGGGCGACGTCTTGTCTCCATGTTCGCGATTACGTTTCTTGCAGCTCCGGTCTGTGGTGTTTGTGTCTGTTGCTGCTGGTGTTGTTGAGCAGGTGGACGAGGAGCTTGGTTTTGCGATTGAAGGTTGCAAGCGTCTTGTCGGCCAGCCCAGTTGTTTTGGTGAGTGGAATTCTGGGGGCGATTGTTGAACCGGTACCTGCAACGGTCCGTTAAGTGTCCGAATATCTTGCATATTTTGCAGTAGTGGCGCCTTGGTTTCTGTCGCTCTTCTTGATTGTCGGCGTAGAAGGCGAGTTGGTTCCGTCGTGGCGCGGAGTTGGACTTGCTTGAGTCCATGTCTTGCTGTTCTGTCAGGAGAGCGGCGCACAAGGCAGCTTCCGAAATTACCCCCATTTGTCGGAGTAGCGCTTTGCAGGGCTTCCACTCGGGCCCGAGTCCTTGAAGGACTATGTTGACGAAGATTTCCTCCGAGATTGCGCTTCCATGCTTCGTGATTTGATCACGAATGTTCCGACAACGATTAATGTACGAATTCACTTTCTCCCCGTTCCCCATCTTTGTCTCCATGAGTTGCTGCAGGAGCCTGCTGGAGGTGACTGAATCCTCCGGCTGATATACCTCGACGAGGTGCTTCCAGGCTTCCAAGGCTGGAGCGGCGCTCTCTTTATAGGAGCGAATGTCGAGTTGCTCCGCAGGCGTCATGTTCCTTAGCAGCACGCTGTACGCCATGAGTGACTCACTGTAGTACTGAGCCCGGGCGTCTTCGGTGTCTTCCACCGGTTTTGGATAGGAGCCGTCGAAATAATGGTAGATTTGCGCTGTCTGTAGGAGGAGCTCTAGCTCAAAACTCCATGTATAGAAGTCATTGCCGTTGAACGCGGCGGTAGTCTTGATTTTTGAAACACTGAGAAAACGTGTTTGCGCAGAATTGATGGCTTCTTCACTTGGACGGGGGGCTGTTGGTGTTGACTTGTCTGTGTCGAGGGAGAAGGTGTGCGCGGCGGTATCACAGATTTTTGTGGCCGGTTGAGCAGGTTGTGCTGGTTGCGAGGAGGTTCCCGCGTCGCCTTTGCGCAGTGCTTGGAGATCTTTCTCCATAGCCGATAGTCGCGAAAACAACTGCTCGAGTGCAGCTGTGCTTATCGTGGTTGTCGCCTCATTTGTCGCAGCCGGGTTGGATTGTCCTTCGGCCGTCAGATTTGTTTGGCCTCCGGATCCTCCGGCCATCTTGGTCTTGGTGCGTGTGCCGCTCGCCAGATCTTGGTTCGGCGAATTTTACTGAAGTGATGTTGCGAAGAATCCCTGAGTAGCTCTCATACCATGTTACAATCCTAAACAGGACATAGCGAAGGATCGTCCCAAGGTTGATCGCAGGTCGAGTTGTTGCAGCGGAAGTATTGACCTCAGGTCAGAGTGAATGTAATTGACTGAGATGATTAAAAACATGCATACATCGAGTTTATATATAGACTACAGGGAATACGAAGAGACCTAGACTAGCCAGGTACTCTGAGGGATACATTCCCTTATTACAGCGAAGTTCAACCGTGCGGCGCGAGAACCCGTTTCAAACCTGTTCCCGCTCTTTCCAGTTCAAATGTATTTGCCTGCATCGGTCTTGATCTGACGGTTGCTGCCGTCGCTTCGACTCTTCTGACTCCTCGACTTCATACTCGGTAGAGTCGGCTCCTGCAGCATACGGGAATGCCTTACTCAATTTTCATATCGTATCAATAAGAGTATACCCCGGTAGAAGACAACTGGTGACTACATTTCGACACTGTCTTCTATCCTGGGGATTACGGTAGCGAAGTGTTTCGGCAACGGTATCACGCTCGCGAAAGGGTGCCCCGTCTGGCGTGATGTCGAGGTTGGGAAATGTCGAAGTGTACAATCGGGTCGTGGGTTACCAGCCGAGCCGGGTGTGTTCAGCATGATGGTTGTGTTGACATGAACAGTATGGAGGCGAGTGTCGCGAGGTGGTAACGGGCTACTATTGGGTGTACGCAATATGCAGTGTCATGTTCTGAGTCTGAGAACAATCAGATGTGAATTAGATATGATTAGAACACCATCATTGTCAGGAAAATCTTGAACAAACCTTGGGTCAAAACTTCTGTCCCGGGGCATGGCAGTTCAAGCTCGAGGGTTTCGGAGTGTTGTGAGGTTGATTTTCATGCATGGCAGTACTGTATCCGAGCCAATGCACTTGGAAACTGCGAGTCACCATTGTTACCGTAGACAAGCGGCGACCCCCGCATGTGACGGGAGTCACACGGGCTTGACGGCGAAAGTGAGGTACCCTGTGTGCCCCTTGCTCTCCGCCACTGGCCTCGCTGCCACGTACCTCCTCTCCTCACCCATGCTCTCCGACATTCCCCTCTGCCGCCTGCCCATCTCCCTCCTCCCTCTGCCCGCTGCCCCTGCCTCTCCCGTCGCATCACCGTCTTGTCGCTCCTCCTCCGCCCTCGCTGCTGTGCTCTGCTCCATCCCACCGTCCTTGTCACCAACCCCCTCCTCCTCACCACCCTCCTCCTCGCGGCGGCGCTTCGCTGGCCGGCCGTCGCTCTGCTGGCTCCCGTCGCCCTCGCTGGCCCTCCCATTCTCTCCCTCCCCTGGCGGCTCAAGGCTCGGAGCTTCCGAGGCTGGCCTCAGGTTTGGCACGGTGAGGACTTCCTCCCGCACCTCGTAGCTTCGGCTGAGCAGCTCCACGGTGCGAATGTCTGGCGGCGTGAGGGGCATGGTATGGAGGGAGCAGCGATCAAGGGGGGAGGGGAGATGAGCTGAAGGGGAGGTGGAGCAACGAGCGAGGCATGGAATGGAAAGATGCCAGCAGCGGGCAGTGGTGGGTGGAAGGGTGCAGTGCAAGAGGGGAATGCGAGGCAGAGAGGCGTGCGGGCGTGGCCGTGTGGGCTGGAGACGCACCGGTGAGGCCGTGGGCGCGCATGGCTTGGGAGCAGCGCTGCACCTGCTCCATGCACGGCGAGAAGGAGCACAGCCGCCCGCCCGGCAGCAGGCACGCGGCGGCGGAGGGCAGCGCGAGCCAGGGGCAGGGCAGGTCCAGGAAGGCGGCGTGCGCGGAGGAGTGCAGCTCAGGGGGGAAGCCGTGGCCCTGGATGTCCCTCACCTGCACACTGGCCACGCCCGCTATGCCGTTGGCTTCAAACTCCGCCCTGCACATGGCACAGGGCACGACACAGGTGGTCAGAGGGAGGAAGGGGGAGCTCGCCAGTCACTCGCATTCCCCTCACACCCCTCACCTCCTCTCGGGCTCTCCCCAGCCTGCCCATGCCATGTGGCACGCACGCACCCCTCTCCTCATCATCCGCCCCTGCCATGTGCTGCGCGCCCCTGCTCCCTGCAGCATGAGGAAGCATGGCAGCTGCCGCCACGCATGCAGCCTCACCCTCCCTCCCCCTCACCTCGCCTGCTCACATCGCCTGCTCACCTCGCCTGCTCACCTCGCCTGCTCCGCGCGGGCGTGGTGGAAATCGAAGGAGAGCAGGCGGCCGGTGGGCGCCACGGCGCGCGCGAGGGAGTGCGAGAGGCTGCCGCTGCCGGTGCCGCTCTCCAGCACCACAGCGCCGGGCGTCACGGCGAGGCGGGCGATGATGAGAGCGATGTCCGGCAGGTAGAGGATCTGCGTGCGGTGCGGTAGCACCTGGTGGGGTGGGGGGGGGGGAATGGGGGGGGTGTTGTATGGGGGGGAGGGTGAGGAAGTTGACGGTGGGAGGTGGTGGAACGAGGCAAGTGGGCGGCAGGTGAGGTGTGATGCAGTGGGTGTGATGTGGTGGGCGATGCAGTGGGTGTGCTGCTGTGGTGGACACACCACTGAAATCCTAGCACCCAATTCAACTGAACCTGCTCGCACATGCTCCACGCCGCCTACTCGCCACCCCGCCTCACCTCACCTCACCACAACTCACCTCACCTCACCTCACCACCCCTCACCGCACCTCACCTTGGTCCAGAGGGCAGGCGAGGGTGCAAGCAAGTGCACGAAGCCGCCTCCCTTAACCGCCCGCACCCGCGACCCCACCGGCTGCCCCACCCACTCGCTGTGCCGGAACACTCCAAAGCTGGTGCGAAAGGGGGGAGAGGGAGGGTGGGGGCGGGTGGGGGGGAGGGGGAAAATGGGCGAAAGGGTGGGGAGGGAGGGTGGGGGGAAGGGGGGAAATGGAGTCGAGAGGGCTCAGGCCAACGCCGAGTGGGGGAATTATTGCATGGAGAAGAGTGGGGACCATAGGTGTGCCCCTCATCCCACTCCGCCCCGCGGCCATCACGCATCCCCACTAAGCTGCCTCACACAGGCCCCGCCAACTGCCCTTTGCCCCACAGCCATGTCTCACCGCTCCTGCACCATCCTCCCTCGCGCCACCCCCACGTGCGCCACCCCCACATGCGCCACCGCCCCGTGCGCCACCCTTCCTTGCACCACCCTCCCTTGCACCACCCTCCCGCGCGCCACCCTCCCTTGCACCAACCTCCCGCGCGCCACCCTCCCGCGCGCCACCCTCCCGCGCGCCACCCTCCCGCGCGCCACCCTCCCTTGCACCGCCCTCCCGCGCGCCACCCTCCCACGCGCCACCCTCCCGCGCGCCACCCTCCCGCGTGCCACCCTCCCGCGCGCCACCACCCTCCCCCCCCCCCTTCGCGCGCCACCGTGGGTCTGACCGGTTCTGCAGGGAGCGGGTGGGCGTGACGGTGGCGATGCGCATGGCGTCCCGCGCCTCGTACACCACCACGCGCTCCCCCTCCTCCACTCGCCGAACGCCTGCCCGCCGCGGGCCCGCCACCTCCATGCCGCCACGGAAGCTGGCGGACTGGGCTGGGCGGAGTTTGGGGAGCTGAGGGGCGGGAGGGGGACGGCGGGGGACGTGGTTTAGCGCGGTAGATCCCAGTGAAGGGGTTTAGCGCGGTAGAGGGCAGTGGAGGCGGAGCAGGGGCGAGTGGGGGAGAGTGAGAGGGGCGAGAGTGGGAGCGCGTGGTAGAGAGATGGCCCGGTGGGTGCGTGGGGGTGAGAGGTAATTGGGAGGGGGTGGGGAACAGGGCTGTCGATTGGTGTGGGTCCAACCCGTACGAGGCTGAGCTGGCCCGAAACAAACCCTGAAATGTCCGGGAAGCGGACGAAGCCGGCCCTTAAATTCAGGCCATTTCTATTTCCTGCTCTGAGCCTACATGCGTGGGAATACTAAGTAATCGAGCTAGACGTACTCTAGGGAGCAGAGCACAAGCGGAACGAAGGGGGTTGGTGTTGTTGGGAGGGGAGGGGGGGGGGGGGGGCGGTCTAAAAGGGCGTGTAACATTGCACTGAAGAGCTCTGGTCGACAATTCGGTCGGCCAAAAACCTCGCCAGTGTTCGTGAAGGGCGACCCATTTACTGTCCACGTTGGGTGACCTGTCATGTCATGATATGGCTGTTATGAATGAACTTGCAGAGTGCGCAGTAAAACGAATAACGAGAATGTTGAACTATCGAATGACGATACAATGAGGATGGTACGACTAAATAGGGGAAATCCTAGCTAGGCGGGGAGGTCGGGCGAGGATGGCTCGGTGATGGTTGCGATTGGGGCGGAGGCCGACTCGGGAGTGGTTCAGCCGACGAAATAGGCCGAACAGGTTTGTCGCGTGACCCTCGGGATGACCTCGCTAACGAGTGCCTCAGTAAGGATTTTTAAATCCTTACAATGGCGGACTCTCAGCACCTTGGGAGTGTCTCGGCGAAACCAGGGACTTTCGCGAAAGACGGGTGAGCCAATTGGTTCCTATCCGACTCCTCAAAGATTCGAAGGAACATCTTCGAAATATGCATAAGTTTACAATTTTGAATATGTAGCTTGAGTCCAACTAGTATGTCCTGGTATTCGCAGCATTGTCCCATCCATGGCCGTGAGGCACTGCCCTCGACCAGGCCTCAGCCACACCCATCCCTGCTCGGCCAAGGTGGATTCTACTCGGTGGCTTAAAGCCCGCATGCAAAATAGCGACCCCCGTCCCAACTTGAAAGAGGTGTTGCGACAGAGTTTTTTTGAAGAGAAGCGAGAGTGAAACAAGTCTGACAAAACACTGCTTGAAACAAATCGTGCGGGCAGAGTGAGCTCATGTGATTGGCTCTGAGCCAAAATGGGATGTTGTGGCTCCCGCCAGAATGGACTTTCCCGCTCACATTTCTGCGACCTGCACTTGCACGACCGTTCCCTGGCGATGGTTTCCATCGCAAGGCCCAACTTCAATATCAAGCTGGTCCTGGATTCATAACTGCCTAATTTCTACTCCCTTACCTTACTAGTTTTTTGTCACGCATAGTATAGCGGAAAGCTTAGGTGCTTGTGTCATAGGCACTAAATTATCGACGACCACGTTTGTTATCGACTTAGCACGAGTGCGTGATTTAGTAATACGTGGCCTAGTAGCGCAGTGCTTTTTTCCCCGCCCGCAGCGCAATCGTCAACCTCCTCGTCGTCGCCCATGTTTCCTTTCCCTCGCCGCGTTATCTCTCCCCACCTACAACCCCCCTTCATCTCTAACATTTTTACACCCGAAACGACGAAGTGTCGTATTACTCGCATCGCAAGGCTTCGCGCAACTTATCGCACCGCTTTTCCAACGCCATTTTTGATCCGCTCGCTTAGTATAGCCCTCCCGCCGTTCTTCCTCTCTCTTTTCCTATGACCCTCCTCGTTTCCGTGCCGCTCTCGCCAAGTCGACCTCCCGTCGCTCTTCCACTCGCCCCTGCCATCACCCACCTCGTCGCCACCACGCTCGCCTCGAATAGCCCTCCCATCTCGTCACTCCCCCCGTCTCCCCACCTATCACCCATCCCACGAAGACCCTCTTGTCGCCCTCCTTCTCTCCCCTACCATCACCAACCTCGTCACTTTCGCGCTGGTCCCGAAACGCCCACGCGGCGCCCTTTCTCACTCCCCTCCAGTCACTCACCTCGTCGCCTATGTGCTCGCCACGGAAAGCTCTCTCGTCGCCCACCCCGTTTCCCCTCCCATCACCCACTTCGTCACATTCCCGCTCGGCCTGAAACGCCCACGTCGCTGTCCGTTGCGTCGCCCTCGCGATCTCATCGCCCACCCCATCGCCACGCGCTCGCACGAAACGCTCTCTCGTCCCTAAACCCGATTTCCCCTCCCATCGCCTTTCTTCTTCCCCCTCCCATCACCCACCTCGTCGCTCTTGCTTTAAAACGCCCTCAACACGCCCTTCCTCCCTCCCCTCCCATCACCTGTCCCGTCGCCTTCGCGCTCTCCCCGAAACGTCCTCACATCGCCTTTCTTCCTCTCCATTCCTATCACCCACCTCGTCGCCCTTGCGCTTGCCTCGCATCGCCCTCCCGTCAGCCCTCCTAACTCCCTTCCCATCACCCACCTCGTCGCTCTCGCGATCACTCCGAATCGTCTTCCCGTCGCCTTTCCTCTCTCCCTTTCCGCTCACGCCATCCCCTCCCATCGGCGTCGCGCTCACGTTCTCCCCTTCCCCCGCCATCGAGCTCACGTTCTCACCTCCCCCCGCCATCGCATCACCGTCGCGCTCATGGTCTCCCCTCCCATCACCTTTTGGCTCAGAAACTCCCCTCCCTTCTCCCAAGCACCACACATTCTCCCCTCCCCCCGCCATCGCGCTCACGTTGCCCGTCTTCGCATCGCCTTCGCACCCAGATTCTCCCCTGCCATCTCCCTCGTGCTCACGTTCTCTCGTCTCCCGTCGCATTCGCGCTCGCACCTCCCGTCCCGTACCGTCGCCCTCGTGCCCTCCCCTCCCCAATGCCCCTCCCATCGCCCAACCAGTAACTTTTGCCCCCTTATTCTCCGCACCCATCACACCCCGAACCCATTCCTACAGCTCTCGCTTTTTACAGAAGGCTCGGGCGCTGCCAATGCAAGTGTTTGGCTCTGCGTTTGATCATTTCCTGGACATCGAAATGAGAATGTGAATGTGGCACGAATGTGCAATTGGCACCCCTTGCGACACATTTGCCCAGCCCTGCGACCAGTTTCCTCGATCAGAATTGGAAAGATGGTTCAGTATCAGGAAAAAAAGAAAAAGTGCAACACATTACACCCTACAAACAAAACCTCTGAATCCGTATATCAAATGGACCCAACTAGAAGGGGGGGGTCACTATTTTGCATACGGGCTTTAAGGCTTGCCGGCTCACACTAGGTGCAATAACTAAGTAAAATTTGCCAGCTTAGGTTGACACCAGGCGCACGGCAAAGGTCTTGGGTCCCACCTCCTCTGTGATGCGCAGGAGGGAGGGAGGGGGAGGAAAAGGGAGGACAGGGAGGGGGGTTGGAGAAAAAGAGGGATCGGGAGGATGGGAATGCAGAGTTAAGGGGGCAGCAGGAAACGGAGAGAGGTGGGGAAAGAAGGGGGGTTGGTAAAGTAGCTTTGGTGAGAGAGTGGGAAGAAAGTGATGGTCATCAATGGGAGGAGGGACGTAAGCAGTGAGGGGAAAGGAGTAAGAGGGGGAGAGGAAGGGAGTGGGGAAGTAACTGAGGGGCGGAATCAGAGAAAGTGCACAAGAAAGGGATTGAAAGGAAAGAGTGCGAGGGAATAAAAGGAAAGAGTGCGAGGGGCTAAAAGGAAAGACTGCGAGGGAATAACAGGAAACAGTGCGAGGAAATAACAGGAAACAGTACGAGGGAATAAAAGGAAAGAGTGTGAGGGAATAACAGGAAACAGTGCGAGGTAATAGAAGGAAAAGAGTACGAGGGACTAAAAGGAAAGAGTGCGAAGGAGTAAAAGGAAAGAGTGCGAGGGACTAAAAGGAAAGAGTGTGAGGGATTTAAAGGAAGCAGCCATCAACCTTGAGGTGTATCCCACCCTTCTGCACCCTACCTCTACCTCCCTCCATTTCACCTCCCCCCTTCACCAATCAAAGCCTGCATGTCTGTCCCAAAGAAGAACGCCACCTCGGGCTGACACCATGCGGAACGGAACGGGCACCACAGCCATCAGCCCCAGCTGTATCCCACCCTTCTGCGCCCTACCTCTACCTCCCTCCCTTTAACTCCCCTCCCTCACCAATCAACGCCTGCTCGCCCAGTCCAAAAAGGAAAATCGTATTGACCTGCCACCAGTAGGCAAAGCTATACCACGTGCAACAGACACCAGACACCATCATCAATCAATCAACCAGCAGGCGTAGCCTCTCCGGCTTACCAATCAAAGCCTGCACGCCCGGCCCAAAGAAGGATGTGAACTTGGCCTGCCTCTCCGTGAAATCCGCTTTCGAGAGAGCTGGGGCCTCAAAGATCAGCACCAGGGAGTACCGTCCGTTGTACACCTGGAAAGGAGGGAGATTTGGAGAATATACAGAAGTGCGGTTTAGAGAAAAATGGGGCCTCATAGATGGGCAAGACAGGGAGTAGTACCGCAGGGGCCAAAGACGTGCAAGATGGGCAAAAGAGGGGTTACAGTCATGGGAGAAAAAGTCTTTACCACAATGATAATCAGCAGTGCACCACAAACACACGGGAGTTACACTCCACAATGCCTTCATATCTCAGCGGTTTAGCTGTAGTGAAAATGTGGTTGCTTAATTTCTCACCTGCTCGCTGATCGAGGTAAGCGTCGGTGCGTTTCTGCGCTGAATGCCTCCCGACTGCCATGCGTAGGTGGGTTGGGAGAGTCGAGCGGAAGGGAGGGAAGAGGAGGGGAGGTCAGAAGGGGAAAGGAAGGGTGGAAGGAAGGGTGGAAGGAAGGGTGGAAGGAAGGGTGGAGGGAAGGGTGGAAGGAAGGGTGGAAGGGATGGATGCACATAATGGGTTAAAATGATGATGGTATCTTTGCATCAAGGCCAATCCGACTATCACAAGATTGCAGCAAATTACTATCTCACCAGGTTACTATCTCACCAGGTTACTATCTCACCAGGTTACTATCTCACCAGGTTACTATCTCACCAGGTTACTATCTCACCAGGTTACTATCTCACCAGGTTACTATCTCACCAGGTTACTATCGCACCAGGTTACTATCTCACCAGGTTACTATCTCACCAGGTTACTATCTCACCAGGTTACTATCTCACCAGGTTACTATCTCACCAGGTTACTATCTCACCAGGTTACTATCTCACCAGGTTACTATCTCACCAGGTTACTATCTCACCAGGTTACTATCTCACCAGGTTACTATCTCACCAGGTTACTATCTCACCAGGTTACTATCTCACCAGGTTACTATCTCACCAGGTTACTATCTCACCAGGTTGTTTGCAGCAAACTATGATCTCACCAGGTTGTAGCAAACTATGATCTCACCAGGTTGTAGCGGAATATTCTCTTGAGAGCCTCCTCCAGGTGCTGCTCGTCTCCGTAGCGGAACCGCGTGACGTCACTGCGCACCTGGTAGACAGAGGGGTGGACGGGGGCATGGAGAAGGGGAGGCAGAGAAACGTGTAATGTAACTACACAACCAACCAAGAGCCTCCTCCAGTCCAGGTGTTGCTCGTCTCCGTAGCAAAACCGCCTGACGTCACTGCACACCTGGGAGGCAGACAGGTGGACGGAGGCGTGGGGAAATGGAATGAGAGAACTATCTGACTATGCAATCGACAGCTTCCTCCAGATGCTTCTCGTCTCCGTAGCGGAACCACGTGCTGTCACTGTGTACTCGGTGCAGATGGGTGGAGGGAGGAGACAAAACACATATCATGTAGACGATTTGAAAAAAAAAACCTCCTCCAGCCGTGGAACTGAGTGATGGCACTGTGCAGCTTGGGTAGGGAGGTGAAGGGAGGCATGGAGGGGGAGAAGCATGCATCGTGCGCACCAAAACCCTGAAATTGGCTCAGCAGGCGATGTGCATGGTATGGTACGTGGTTCGATTGGCCAAAGCAAATAATTAAGTCGACCCAAAAGCCAGCAGGCCATGTGCATGGTAGATGCCCAAAGTGGCCACTGTTATAGCCGAAACCCACACTTCTTAACCGCAAGCCCAGCAACTGAAGGACCCCCCATTACAGCCAACCTCTCTCGCATGCCGAGCCAAGTCTAGAGATGTGCCAAAAGTCAACCAGGCTTACAGAAACCGAATGAACCGCATGACCGTTAACGTTACCGGCTGAGCAAGCAGCACACAGTGGTCGTGGCTTGTGTCTTCCTCAGAGGCACACTAGTCAACAACCGACCCACACCCAACCAAGCGGTCCACAGCGTAAGGGCTCACGTTCAGCGCATTCATCCCTCACTTGCTGAGCGATGGGCGTGGCCTGTCCTCCCTCAGAGCCACACTAGTCAATGACCCACACTACACAGCCTGCAGCCCCCAGCTTAAGAACCCATGCTCGGCACACGCATCCCTCACCTGCTGCAAGATGGGCGTGGCCTGTCCTCCCTCAGAGCCACACTAGTCAATGACCCACACTACACAGCCTGCAGCCCCCAGCTTAAGAACCCATGCTCGGCACACGCATCCCTCCCCTGCTGCAGGATGGGCGTGGCCTGTCCTCCCTCAGAGCCACACTAGTCAATGACCCACACTACACAGCCTGCAGCCCCCAGCTTAAGAACCCATGCTCGGCACACGCATCCCTCCCCTGCTGCAGGATGGGCGTGGCCTGTCCTCCCTCAGAGCCACACTAGTCAATGACCCACACTACACAGCCTGCAGCCCCCAGCTTAAGAACCCATGCTCGGCACACGCATCCCTCCCCTGCTGCAGGATGGGCGTGGCCTGTCCTCCCTCAGAGCCACAGCGTCAGCATACGATGTGCATGGCACCGACTTTGGTTCAATGCCACACGGCGAGCCAAGCACCCAACATGTGAAGGGCCCACGCCCACCCCACACTCAGCACACTTCCCCCTCACCTGCTGCAGGATGGGCGTAGCCTGTGTCTCCCTCAGCGCCACAGCGTCAGCATATGATGTGCATGGCACCGGCTTGAGTTCCGCATACTGCACATGGGGAGGGGAGGCATGGAGGCATACGAGTTCAATCAGGCTGATGATGCTGAGACGGAGGCGTGTAGCAGGTTCCAGTACAAGACAGGCTATGACGAGACCAGGGCGCCAAGCGTAGCCAGCATGGAACCGCTTTCAACCCTATGCATCACATGCACGCCATGGGTGAGTATGAGGGCGGACGACTTGGAGAGCCCTTGCCAACCAGCATGAATATCACAACGGTTATATTATACTGTAGATCATATCATGCATTGAGCTCGACTCGCACCTTGAGAGCGAATCCGATGAGCGCAGTGGGGAAGCCGTAGGTGAGCATGAGGGCGGAGGACTCGGAGCCCGGCAGGAACTGGAAGTAGGCGCCAAAGCCGTAGGACAGCAGCAGCAGCCCCACCGTCAGGCCGATGGTGCCGAACGACGTCTGCAGAGGAGAGGGGCGGGGATGGATGGGGGTGATTCTGAGGCCTGCGAGGGAGGAAGTAGAAGTAGGCAAGTAGGCACCAAAGCCGTAGGAGAGAAGCAGCAGGCCCGCCGTCAGGGGGAGGGGAGGGGGGGTGGTGGGGGGGGTTGGGGGTGGTGGAGAGGAGAGGGGGTTGGGCGGGATTGGGGATGGGGTTGAGGAAGGGGGCTTGGTGAGCAGGAGGTGTATGAAGGCTGGGAGGAAGGAATTGGAAGTAGGCGCCGAAGGGGCGGGAGAGGGGCAGACGGCCTACAGTCAGGCCGATTGTGCCAAACGACGTCTGGAGCAAGAGAATTGGACAGGGAGGGAGGGAGGAAGAAGTGAGGGCAGGCGGGCATGAGGCATATGGTGCCCCGGAGGAACTCGAAGTCGGCATCAAAGCCGTAGGGCCGGAGCAGAAGCAGACCTACGGTCAGGCGGATTGTGCGGTAAGATGTCTGGAGAGAGGGGAGAGAGGGAAGAGGGGGGAGAGGGGGGGGGGGGAAGAGACGGATGACGAGAGAGATTAGCAGGCGCGTGAAGTAGGCTGGAAGTAGGCGCCAAAGCCGTAGAGAAGCAGAAGGCCTACGGTTACGCCGATTGTGCCGAAAGACGTCTGGATAGAAGTGACAGAGGGGAGAAGGGTAGAGAGGGGGGAGGGGGAGAGAAAGATGACGAGTGAGATGAGCAGGCGCGTTGTGTGCTGGTTGATTAGCCTGGATGAACAGCAAAGCCCACTGTCAGGCCGACGGTGCCGAAAGACGTCCGGGGAGAAGGGGCAACGGAAAATGGAAGAGAAGGGAGAGATGGAAGAGAGGGGAGAGCGAGGAGAGAAGGGGGATTTGGGAACGGGGTGAGAGAAAACAGGGAAGGGAGCATTACCCCTCCACGCTTTATACGGCCTCATCGTACCTTACTAGCTTTCAGTCACGCACTTTACTTCTCCTTCAATCGCGAATCATTACTCGCCTTCAAACACATGTTTGGTTCGTCTTCAATCGAGTACCTTGAGCCGCATTAGTTCGCCCTCAATCACATAATCCGATTTGATATTGCATCATCATCAAGGTACGTACCCAGTTCTGCCTAGTTGCGTTTCAGCTGCTGACTTGATTCGCCTCAACGGCGTCTCAGGTTTCGGTTTGACTCGCATAACTCGGCAATCAGTGAAGCATTTGCTGATGCCCAGCTCAGGTACTTGCTAAGGACAGAATTAAATTGGCCCAGTGCTATGTACATCTTGACGATGAAAAGCTTCGGCAGCGCTTACGACGTGTACACTTGGTGATCCTCCTCTCGCTTATACCGCGTACATTGGTTCGTGTCGCTTACAACGTGTACAGTTGGTGATCCTCCTCTCGCAACGCGTACCTTGGTAATGCTCAGTTCCGAGTCAGGCACCAAGGCGTTGTTCTTGCTCACGAGCGACGCATCGAACGATGCCGACTGTGGTTCAGCCGTCTCCGCTGCCGCTTGACCGTCAGACGCGGCTCGCACTGTCAGAGTTGACGGCCGGCACCGGCTGACGGCCGTCTGCCGGTTAATCCGCAGAGCCGGACGTGCCACTAGTAGGCTCAGACGCGATTGAACATTTTGTTGCGAAGAGACATTCGCGGCGGCGAATGCTGGCGAAGCGAGTGACGAGGAGACGACAGTTTGGGCCGCCATTGTGACTTGCAATTTAGCACAAAGAAAGCTCAAAGTTATTAAGTGAAAGCCTGAAACGCCAAGCCCGGAATCTCTGAGCTTTCCTTTCACTAAATAGTCTAATGGCACGCACAAGCTTCAGCGACAGAGATTGAATGCCCTGTGAAAACTGGAGATTGTGACTTCTGGAGTGAAGACTGGAAGAAATTGCTGCTGTGAAATGAAATTGCGGTGCTGTTCGCCAGCAAATCGTTTCTTGAACAGAAAACGATGGCATCGGCATCGCGACCGCATCTGGAAACGGGGGCGGAACCCTCCTCCGAGGTTTGGGCGTAATGCCGCTCCGGAAACTTCGCGCGCCCGAAAGGCGAAATTACGCAACCGCATCGGGAAGGTCCATCCCCACCTTCCCCCCAATAGCGCGAAAGTTTAGCCTCACTGACCCTTGTGCTGCCCGCTGACCAAAAATTGCTCAACGTGGGTTAAAAACGCAAATAAAACCCACCCCGCTCAAACACAACGATTTGCGAACGATTTCGACCAAGTCATGCGCAGGGGCCACATCGAAGGTGTGTTCGGGAGGGGAAAAATGGGGGGTATTTGAACCCCCCTTTGTCAAACAAATGGCTTGTTCAGAGGTTCCCCACTGAACGGCAATGCGACGGCTGTGCCATCGCTGTGCTTCGAAAAACGGGGCACGGCGATGGCGTGGCTTGGGGATGGAACTTTGCCTTGGGACGAAGTTGCGTCCCCGCTTCCATATGCCGTCGAGCAGTTCGTTTTGGTGGACAAATGGGGGCGTTCGCCAGACACCCACTTTGATTGTTGGTTTGGACGTTTGGGGAGGCTCGGCACCTTTTTAACGGGCTGACCAGGCTGACGGAGGTAAACGAATCCTAACGGATGGGATCAGGAAGGCGAGACCCACCTTCCTGATCCCGTCGTAATCCCATGGTTTTTTGCTTCATTAGTGCTGGCGAACAGCCCCTGCATGTCAGCTGGAATGATTTCAGGGGGGTGCGTCAAAACGCAGCTGGGCCCAGTGGGGACCAGCGCGGACCAGCCGTGGACCAGTTACGGAACCCATGTGGACTCGATATACAGTGCTGCTCATCCATGAAGCAGTTGTGGACGTGGAGGTGGTACACGATCCCGAGGACCATTTCACCGAATCGTAAACCACTTTTGGATTAGCGAAACCTGCACGACATGAAGTTTTGATTTCGCCCCTGATCGTTCCAGCGTGGCATGTTACGCCACTGGCTCGCCGACAATTTGCTCAACGAGTCAAAAAGTTTGTGTCACGCGGGTCACTGCAACTGGTCACCAGTACCACGCCGGAACGAGCTCGGGGAGAGAGAGAGGTGATGATGGAGGGCCATGGGCATGCCGCGTATTGCTCTCCTCAGGATTGAGCAAGGTGAGTCTGAACCCCATCGCAACCGAGAACAGCGTGGCAGTCTCTTGCTCCGCCATGTGGCATCGCCTTCGTGTAGTGAGGGTATCCATCAGCTCTTCAAGGGTTAATGTAGAAATAAGGGTAAGCATATACTGTTAAACTTATGTTTATTATATAAACTGTTTGCTGTAGCTACTGTAGTGTTTGTGGTATTTCTTGTAGGTGGTGCACCTCCCTTGTTTCCTATTTGTACCTTGCTCAATAGTGAAACCTCCTCTTTCCCCAATTCTCTCGCCATGCTCACCCTCGACACTAATGCTTCCTAGGCAAACCCTAGGTTACTAAGTCAAGAGTTAAGAGCCTATTTTGACATGTTATCACAGCCGGTCCCTCCTAGGACCTAATCATCATGGGCCCACTAAACCCGCCATCGTCCATGGCGGTCTACTGTTCTGCTGTCGCGGTTCCTACTTCCAGTAGCGTGATATTTGCAGATGCTGGCGCTGTTTTTGCTGCACCAGTCGCGCTGCACCCGTCGTGCTGCGCCGTCGCCCCGTCGACCCTGCTGTCATGGCGACGAGCTGGGTGGCTCGCGCTGCCCCGTCGTCCCGTCGTCCCGTCGCCTCGTCACCCGCCTCGTCCCGCGCTGCCCCGCCCCTCGTCCCGTTACGAGCAGCCGGAGGAGCCACGCACAGCCGCACGCAGCTGCGTTCGGCCGTGTGAAGCCGCGCACAGCCGCGCGCAGCCGTGCGCCGCTCCCTTGCCCCGCACCTGCTGCTCGTACGCCAGTGAAAAGGGGGGGGGGGGGGGAGGTGTGGGGGTGGCGCGTGGGTGACACAGCTCCTGCCGCCGCTGTTCGCCTTCTCGTGTCCCCATCGGCCCAAATGCAGCCGTCGGCCCTTCTGCAGCCGCGCTTGCACCCCCCCCCTTGCCTCACCCACGCCTCCCTCTGCGCTTCTGCTACTGGGAGAGGTGTTGAGGGTGGTGGACAGTGGGGGGGACGTGGTTGGGGTGGCAGACAGTGGGGGGACGTGGTTGGGGTGGTGGACGGTGAGGGGGAAGTGGCGGGAGAGACGCTGCACCGCCAGCCGCCACTCGCCTTCCCTTCTCTCTCCCTGCTGCACTTGCAGCAGTGGGGGGGGGGAGGGTTTGGGGTGGCGGGTGTGAGCAACCTGTTGTCGCCCCTCCTCTCTCTCTCACTGCCGCACGTGCCGCTGTGGGGGGAGGGTGAGGGGGTGGTGGAAGGGGAGTGGTTCCGGGTGGCGGCTGAACAAGGGGGGTGAGGTTTAAGGGGGTGGCTGAAAGGGGGTGTGGTTGAAGGGGGTGGCTGAAAGGGGGTGTGGACTTGGGGGTTCGTAAGAGGGGTTCGCCGCGTGGCTCCCCCCACCTCCTCTCCTCATCCCCCTCTCACCCCCCCCCCTTGGTAAAACGGGGGTTCGTAAGAGGGGTTCGCCGCGTGGCTCCCCCCCACCTCCTCTCCTCATCCCTCTCTCACCCCCCCCCCCCTTGGTAAAACGGGGGTTCGTAAGAGGGGCTAGCCGCGCTAGGCTCCCCCCACCTCCTCTCCTCATCTCTCTCTCTCACCTCCTCCTTGTTACTTCCTCCTCCTCCTCACTTACCTCTCTGTTGTTTTCCGCTGCGCCTGGTGTACCGCTTCAGGGGGTGTCCTGATACTGGTTTCTGCAGCTAACAGTTTAGGGGGTGTGTTAAACTTATGTTTATTATATAAACTGTTTGCTGTAGCTACTGTAGTGTTTGTGGTATTTCTTGTAGGTGGTGCACCTCCCTTGTTTCCTATTTGTACCTTGCTCAATAGTGAAACCTCCTCTTTGCCCAATTCTCTCGCCATGCTCACCCTCGACACTAATGCTTCCTAGGCAAACCCTAGGTTACTAAGTCAAGAGTTAAGAGCCTATTTTGACATATACTAGGTGGGTATTGCAGGAAATTTATCTATTTTTACTCACAAGTTGTTCCAAATAGTGGTACTTCAGACGGATTTTTACAATCAATATTCAGATTAGTCAAGTTTCATGACTACAGGCAAAGAAAATCGCCACGTGTCCATTCCGATATTTTAATATATCTGATACAATCTGAACCGTCTTATAGGATCGTCTCAGGTTGATCGCACGGAGTGTAGCAGCGGAAGGTTTGCTTGGTAATGTCGGGTACGGACTCTGTCACTAGAATGAGATTTAAATCTCGACAGAAGTGACTAATACAATGCGGTACACGGGTTTATATAGGAATACAGTGGAATACGAAAGGTCCTAGCTAGCCATGTACTCTGAGGGGGTACATTCCCCTTAGGGCTAATCTAATGCAGGATTGCAACCGTGCGTTTCGGTAATTGTGCGCGGTTCGGTAACCGTTTGAAGTTTTCCCGCGCTTTGCACTTCGAATTCTTCCTGCTTGTAAACTGTCTTCGATAACTGTCTTGTCGCTCGGTCTGCGTCCTCGCTGCAGTTATCTTCGCGTTAAGGATTCGTTACTCAGGAATGTTTATTCAACAGTTCCATATCGTAACACTCCCCTTCATTCCTGGAGGAGCGAAGTCTTGACGCGCTTGGTTATGCCGCATATGTTTCCGCAGTGATGGTACTGCTGACATGGTAGTTTCTTGGTGAGGAAGTCAGCTGCCATGTCACCAGTGGGGCAGTAAGTCAAGATGACTTTGCCCTTGTCGACTTCGTCTTTGACTAAGAAGTAGCGGAGTGCGATGTGCTTGGTGCGGTTGACGAAGCCAGGCTTGTTCGCGATATTTATCGCGCTCTGGTTGTCGCAGTGAAGTTTGAAGCTCGCAGATGTCGCAATTTTCGCCTCCTGGAGCAGTTCCTGGAGGTAGAGCCCTTCGCGAACTGCTGATGTGGCAGCGATGAACTCGGCTTCAGCAGAGGAGAGTGCCACCATTTCTTGCTTCTGAGAATTCCAGGAAATTGGATCAGTAGGTTCAAGGCGGAAGAGGAAGCCGGTTCGGGACCGTCGATTTGCAGGGTCGGCGGCATGATCTGCGTCCACGTAACCGATGAGGCTGAATGAGCGAGTCGTGAGAGTGGAGTAGGTGAGTCCAATGTGCGGTGTGGAGATGAAGTATTGCAAGGCGCGCTGCAGATCCAACATGTGCTCCCCTTCAGGCCGCTTGGCATACTGGGCGAGCTGGCTCGAAATGTATGACAAGTCAGGCCTGCACGTCACTGCAGCGAAGAGAAGGCAGCCGAGTTGCTGCTGGTACAATTGATGGCCAGATGGGTTGAGTGGGGTGGTGTTGGGATTGGCAGGAGTGTGTGGGGAGCGGTATGGCGAAGCAGAGCTTTGCAGGGATTCCAATGGGATCCAAGACCTCGAAGTACGATGGTGACGAACATGTCTTCGGAGATCGTGTTTCCGAGCTTTAGGAGCTGGTTGTGGAGGCTGCGGCAACGATTGATGTAGGAGTTTACCTTTTCACCGGGTGCCATCTTGACTTCCATGAGTTGCTGGAGCAAGCGGCTAGAGGAGACAGAGTCCTTGGGCTGGTAAGTTTTGGTGAGGTAGCTCCAGGCGGCCATGGCGGGAGCTGGATGCGGAAAATAGGCGATTATGGGAGAGCCTATGCGCACAGTTTCAAAGCGGATGCTGGTAAACCGAATACGGACTTGTTGGAAACCGAATACTGATGCCAAACTTGGTATGCAGTAACGGAAGGAACGAAATAGATTAATTGATTGATTACAAGGGAAACAACATAAACCTTATAGAGAGCATAGTGACGTGTGCAAGAACGTTCTACGAGAACGCTGTTCATGAAGAACGTTGTTCAAGGAGAACGTGCAAGCACCTACTCTAGTATGCGGTTCCAGGTTGGCACCGCCACGTGAAAATACCATCAGGTGAAAACACCATCAGGTGTATTTCTACCTGCCCAGGAGTAGTTGCGCAGGTTCTTGCAACACTGACAGTTGCACATACTCGTTTGTGCAATGTCGTCACTTCCCTCCAATCTGGTCCAATGTCGATTTGTGCTTACTGAGATGCACAAATTGGAGTGTACCGAAACTTCGGTATGCGGTATGCGAAGTCTCGCTACTTCGCATAGAGCTGCGACACGCGAAACCAGGCGCGTGCAGGGCTTAGCCTCAACACTCCCCTGCCCTGCTCGTGCCTGGGCATCTGAGGGGTTAGCACACCACACAAAACGAAAGGAAATAATAGAGTACAACAGGGTGACGATCCTGATACTCGGCTGCGTGTTTTCCGCACACGCATACTCACCGCACCAGCCATGTTGAAGGACATGGCACCTATTCCTGCTCATTGTCACGCTCGTCGTCTGCAAGATCGACTTGCCCAACAGCGACAGAGCAGCGCTTGAATGCCGGGGAATGCAACGTCTTCGTGAAATAATCCGCGGGTTGCTCGCTAGTCGGGATGTACGTAAGGGCTTCCTTGACGGTCATCGTCGCGATCTCCCACCGGCGTTCAGGGTCAGCGTGTGTAACGGGATCCAGTTCGGGCAGCGTGGTATTCCCATTCGCGTCATCGAGAAGCGTGTTAGTGAGTGCAGGGCACACATCGGCCCATTTCACTGGAGGCACACCAAAGTTGGAGCGGGTGGAATGCCGTGTCGACGGCTTGATTTCCACCACATCGCTCGAAGAACTGTCTCCAGACGACTCCCCTGCAGCTTCGCCGATGACCTCCACAACGTCGCTCGACGTGCTGTCGCTAATCTGCTCCCCTGTCACCTGCTCCCCTGCCGGTTTCTGCATACCAGGCGCCGGTTTCTGCATATCAGGCGCACCAACTTCCGGAAATGCGGCAAGTCGCCCGTCGACGATGCCGATGCGCGGCGCCGAAGGTAGCGCGTCATGTCTCCCCTCATCGTCGTCGGCCGACTTGGACGGGGTGTCGGCAGTGGAACGGGAGAAGCTTTCGGCCGGTAGCGAAGAAGCGACGACAGCAGGTACCACACGCGGGTACTGTCAGAATAATGAACGAGAATGAATGAACTAGCAGCAGGATGGGTACAAGTAGGAAACCCTAATTGGGTTGTACCCCTTATGGGCTACCCCACTATAGCCTACACAATAAGCAGCATATAAGTTTGACACACCCCCATAGGCAAAGTGGGGGAGAACAAGAGGTCACAAGACCGGTCAAGAAAAGCAAAGCAAGCTCAGGGTGGATCACGACGTCACCACGCATTCTGAGCACAAGCAAATGGCCACAAGGCCAGTTCACATGCAGAGTTACATAATGGAGAACAAACAGTACAGTTATCAAAACCTAGCAAGTGTAAGCATGCAGGTATATGTATATAGATCACAGTACAAGCAAAGTCAAGAAGTGAGCAAGTGAGGCAAAGTAGGCACAAGGCCTAGAACAGTACAGAAACGCTGATGATCACAAGGCGCAAGTGCCTTGGTGAAGATATCAGCAGTGTTGGCCCGAGAGGCCACGTAAGCAAGACGAAGCTGACCACGCTGCTGCAACTATCGAGCAAGGAAGTAGCACAGAGCGATGTGCTTCGTTCTGTGCTCCAGTCTGTGCTCCTGACACAAGGCAAGCATTGCCTTATTGTCGACGTACAGAACTGGAGGAGAATGAGGCGGCTCTCCCAAGTTGGTCAGCAGGTAGGTGAGCCAGCGTAACTCCTGTGCAGACATGGCCCCTGCGTATATCTCAGCCTCACAACTGAAGACGAGCGGGTAGACCGCCACGAAACAGAGCCGGAGCCAAGACTGAAGGTGTAACCCTGTGACGACCGCTGCGTAGCCAAGTCGTCAACCCAAGAAGCGTCAGCGTGTCCAGTGAGGACAACACGAGCCCGACCTCCAAGCACGAGCCCCATGCCCGACGTACTGCACAAGTAGCGCATCACCCTCTTAGCGGCCTTCCAGTGATCTGGTCGGTGTCTCCCGGGCGCAACGTAGCGTGCCAGGATGCTAAGAGGGTAAGCAAGGTCAGGTCGAGTGCAGGTCATCAGGTACATGAGGCAGCCCACAAGCTCTGGATACGGGCCACTCGGCTCTACGGACTCATCCCGAAGGCAGAGCTGAGAGCAAGTGACAGGTAGGCAGAGGAGTGGACTGTGGCGAGGAGTACTAGAAGTCGAAGTGCTGAAGGACCTGCTGCACCATGTGTGACTGAGTTAAGGTAATGGTGCACTGTGCTCTGTCCCGGGTGATCTGCAAGCCAAGATAGCTGCGCAGCTCACCCAGGTCTGTGCACGTGTGTCTCTTCTGAAGCTCCGACTTCACAGAGGCCAGTCCAGCAGTGTCAGCAGTGGCAAAGACCAAGTCGTCGACGTACACGAGGATGTAGAACAGCGGCAGAGAAGTGTCGGTGCGTAGAAACAGCGACGGGTCAGCAGTCGAAGGAGCAAACCCAAGAGCCGCAAGCGTCGTCCTCAGTGTGTCGTGCCATTCACGAGGCGCCTGGCGGAGACCGTAGACTGGCCGCCGGAGGCTCCACTGGGTACCTACAGGAAACGACCCAGTGAAGCCGAGTTGGCGGCGCAGCCAGATCTCCTCGTGCAGGCTGCCCTGTAGGAAGGCTGTGCTCAAATCAGGAGAGTGAAGCTCGTAGTCACGCTGTGCGGCAACGTGCAGCAGCACCCGAAGAGTGGTCATCTTCGGGGTAGGGGAGAAGGTCTGAAAGAAGTCAACTCCCTGTCGCTGACTGAAGCCTCGAGCAACGTAACGCGCCTTGAAGACAGGCGGAGAACCCGGCGGCCGCTTCACCCTGAAAATCCACATGCCACTGACGATGTTCGCCCCAGGTGGGGGAAACCTCGTCAACGTAGGTGCCTGTGGACTTCCAGGAAGCCATCTCTGCGTCCATAGCTGTCTGCCACTGAGAGGAGTAGGGACCCTCTATCGCCTCTGCGTAAGAGCGCGGGGTCGGGATGTCTGGTGCATCCGGGTCTCCCTCAGGTGCAATCAGCATGGACACGAGATGAGGTAAAGCAGCTGCAAAACACTCAAAGTCCTCCTGCCTGTCCTCAAGAACGTCCGTGCCAAGAGCACACTCACCCCCGACGGACGGAGGACAGATAGACTCAGACTCAGCAACAAGACTAGCGGCGTAGTCGAGGCGACAGGCGGCAGCAAAGTCAACAAGCTCAGCAACTAGAGCAGACGCAGCAGTGGACGCAAACGAAGGGTTAGTGACCACTGTGGCGAGAAGACGTGTGACAGTAGGACTGGCAGCACGAGCAAGGTGTGACGGCGGGTCAGGAACGTCAGGAAGAGAGGACACAGGAGGAGACGGCAGAGGGACACCCTGTGGAATAGAGGAAGGACGAAGTACCATCTGGTGCGTGCCTGGGACAGGAGGAGGACGCGGACGCGGAACACGACGACCAGTGCGAACAGCGCGAACAGGCGACGCAGGACGAGACTCAGGCTCACGACGCTCCGCAAGACCTCCTGTCGGCCCAGTGTAAGGAGAAGGAGCAGGCAGTGGGGAGGCTGGCTGGAACTGCGACTGCGACTGGTCAGGCGGTGGACACAGTAAGGGAGGAGTAGGGCCAGTAGAAGGCGAGAGACCAAGAACCTGCTGAAGCAGTGGAACGAAGTACGGTCGCGGCCGCACAGCGCTTCCAGAACCAGCACCGACAGCACCAGTACCCCCAGCTCCAGGGTCTCCAGCTCCAACGCCAGCAGTACCACCAGCTCCAGCACCTCCAGCAGCTCCAGCTCCAACGCCTCCAGCTCCAACTCCTGCAGCACCTCCAGCTCCAGTAGCTCCAGTACCTCTAGTACGAGCACCTCCGGGACCAGCGGCTAAAGCACCACCAGCAGCGCCAACTCCAGCGCCTCCAGCTCCAACTCCTGTAGTACCTCCAGCTCCAGCAGCTCCAGTACGTCTAGTACGAGCACCTCCGGGACCAGCGGCTCCAGCACCTCCAGCAGCGCCAGCTCCAACGCCGGCAGCACCTCCAGCTCCAGCAGCTCCAGTACCTCCAGCGCCACCAGGACTAGGGCCTCCAGCGGCAGGCCCCCCAGCTCCAGCAGCGCCACTCTGAAGACTCCAGCGCCGAGCAAACCACTCGCGCAGCTGCGGTGGGGATAGAGGCTCCCGCTGTGACGAGGCACCCGGAGAACCTCTAGTACCTCCAGTAACTCCAAGACCAGCAGCTCCAGCACCTCCGGCTCCAACGCCCGCAGCACCACCAGCACCAGCAGCTCCAATACCTCCAGTACGAGCACCTCCGGGACCAGTGGCTCCAGCAACTCCAGCTCCAACGCCGGCAGCACCTCCAGCTCCAGTAGCTCCAGTACCTCCAGCTCCAGGGCCTCCAGCGGGAGCCCCCCCGGCTCCAGCGGCGCCGATCCGAAGGCTCCAGCGCAGAGCAAACCACTCGCGCAGCTGTGGTGGAGAGAGAGACTCCCGCCGGGACGAGGCACCTGTAGGACCTCCAGCAGACTCAGCACCCCCAGGCTCAGCACCCCCAGGCTCCGCACCCGCATGCTCAGCACCCCCAGTCTCAGCACCCCCAGGCTCTGCACCCCCAGACTTAGCAACCTCAGGCTCAAGGTCCTAGGTGGGAAGGTGTCAGTGAAGCCAGGAGGGCGGCGCAGCCAGATCTCCTCGTGTAGTCGGCCCTGGAGAAACACAGTAGAGAAGTCAAGGGAGTGCAGCCCGTAGTCTCGCTGTGCTGCTACGTGCAGTAACACCCGAAGAGTAGTCATCTTCGGGGTCGGGGCGAAGGTCTGGAAGAAGTCAACTCCCTCATGCTGACTGAAACCCCTAGCCACGTAGCGCGCCTTGAACACAGGCGGTGAACCAGGCGGCCGCTTCACCTTGAAGAGCCACATGCCATCGACTACGTTCGCCCTGGGAGGGGGAACTGCGTCGACGTAGGTGCCTGTGGATCTCCAAGACGCTAACTCCGAGGCCATAACCGCTTTCCACTGAGAGGCCCACGCCCCTGACACTGCCTCGCGGTAAGTACGAGGAGTCGGTATGTCAAGGGCGTCGGGGTCTCCCTCAGGGGATAGCAGCATGGCACAGACAGAGGGAGAAGCAGCTGCCCAGTACTCCAGCTCAGACTCTCTGTCCTCTAGGACGTCACAGCCAAGGGCAAACTCACCCCCGACGGACAGAGGACGGGAGGGAGGAGCAGGCACCACACGGGTGGTGTAGTCAAGGCGACTGGCGGCAGCAAACTCAGCGACAGCGGCAGTGAGAGCCGAGACAGACGACGGAGGGAAACGAGAGTCGGTGACAAGAGTGGCGAGGACACGAGAGACAACAGGACGAACAGCGCGGTAGTAGTCAGTGACAGGAGAAGGGGGGAAAGGGAGAGAGGACGGAGGCGGAGACGGGAGAACGGACTCAGGAGGAGGACGACGAAGAGACGAACAAAGGAGGGCAGTGCGGAGGTCGGTAACGGGAGACAGTGACGAGCACGCGGAGGACAGGGACGGACACGAGAGTGTGGGACACCAGGTGGAGGAGACTGCGGTGGAGGAGAAGACCAGACCGCCGGACTGTCGTCAGGAGGAGGAAACGTGGGACCAAACGCTGGAGGGGACGGAGTATGAGCAGGAGGAGAGGAGGGAAGACCAAGGGCCCGAAGGCCACTCACGGGTGGGAACAACTGCCGCTCCAGAGGGAGCTGCGGTGGGCGTGGCTGCGGCGGCGGTGTCTGCTGCTGCGGCGGCTGCTGCTGCTGCTGCTGCTCCAGCAGGTCCAACTGCCGCAACTCCTGCCGCTCCCTCTCCAACAGCACCTGCTCCTCACGCTCACGCCGACGGGCCGCCTGGAGACGTGTGTCGTGGCGGTGGGGAGGCGGAGTGGACTCCGCAGAACTAGTGTCTCCAGCTCCAGTCTCCTCAGAACCAGCACCTCCAGTGCCAGCGCCTCCAGCACCAGCACCCCCAGAACCAGCACCTCCAGGACCAGCACCCCCAGAACCAGCACCTCCTGTGCCAGCACCTCCAACTCCAGCACCCCCAGAACCAGTACCGCCAGTGCCGGGACCTCCAACTCCAGCACCCCCAGAACTAGCACCTCCAGTGCCAGCACCTCCAGCTCCAGCACCCCCGGAGCTAGCGCCACCTGCGCCAGCACCTCCAGCTCCAGCACCCCCAGGACTAGCACCTCCAGTGCCAGGACCTCCAGCTCCAGCACCCCCAGGGCTAGCGCCACCTGCGCCAGCACCTCCAACTCCAGCACCCCTCGAACGAGCACCCCCGGACCGAGTACCGCCAGTGGCTGCACCTCCAGCTCCAACACGAACCGAGTCCACAGTAGCCTGTCGCGGAAGTACCGAAGGCTGCTGAGGGGACTGTGAGGAGGACTGCGGGGAGGGAGACGCTACCTGACGCGCGACCGAAGGTAGAGGGGTAGCGTGAGACACACCTGACGGGGCAAGACCAGGGGGGGGTGGGGGTACCGGAGGAGCGGGAGCAGGGGGAAGAGAGGGTGCGAGGAAAAGGGGGGGAGGGGGAACCGGGAGACCTCGACAGGGGTACCGGGCGTAGTAGGACACTGACTCGTCGAACCGGACGTCACGGGAGTCTAGGAACTGGTGGAGGGGAGGGTGGTAAAAGGACCAGTCGGCCGAGGCTACCGGGAAACCAAGGAAGACACAGGGGACGGCGCGAGCCGAGAGCTTGTCCGCAGAGGTGTCGCGAACAAGCGCAAGGCAGCCCCAGACACGAAAAGCTGACCCAACACCAGGGGACCCGGTCCAAAGACTGGTCGGTGAAGCCTCTGGCCGCGAGATGCGTGGCTGGAGGTTCAGCTGGTGAGCGGCGTAGCGAACCGCGTAGGGCCACAGAAAATGGGGCGCACGGGCATGAATCATGGACGTGCGGGCGATGTCCATGACCAAGCCAATGCGGCGCTCAACAACCCCATTCTACTGCGGGGACTCCGGCAGCGTCCAGGACTGTACGATGCCCTGCTCGCCGCAGAATCCGGCAAGAATGCCTGAGCGAAACTCACCCCCATGGTCAGAGTGGAGACAGGAGACACGACGGCCACGAGTGCCCTCAGTGGCTAGAAGCCACCGGTTCAGCGTAGAAGTCACCTCGGACTTCTTCGCGAGAGGAAACACCGTGGTGTACCTGGAGAAGTCGTCGACGACCACCAGAAAGTAGCGCTCCCTCTCAGGTCCCTGCGTAGGTGCAGGGCCCCAGACATCCAAGTGGAGTGTCTGGAAGGGAGCAGTGGCTGGACGAAGGGAGGAGGAGTGCGGAGTGGCACGAAGACGGCCGGCGACGCAAGGAGTGCACGGCGGCGCAGGCGAGGGAGGGAGCGACGGGAAGACGCGAGGGAGACCTGAAACAAGACGGTGACTAGCCATAGTGTGGAGGCGGGGGATCGACGCGTGGCCAACACGGTGGTGCCACAAGACGGTCCGGTGGGTGAAAGACCGACACGAGCAAGACGCAGCAACTAGACCAGACACAGCAACCTGACCGGACACAGCAACCTGACCGGACACAGCAACCGGTGGGGACGCAGTAACCTGACCGGACTCTGCTACCGGGGGGGACGAAGCAACCTGACCAGACGCAGCTACCTTTGGGGGCGGAGTGTGCCGGACGAAGAGACCTGAGTGAGGCTCTCTGGTGAACGTGGCAAGAACTGCCCCGGTGGAAGAGTCCGTACAGATCGCAGTCCTCCCATGCGCAGGAAAAGTGACTGTGATCCCCCGGTCTTGAAGGTATCCAACACCCACCAAGTTCCGAGAGAACGAGGGGATGTAGAGACCAGTGAGGAAACCAGAGGGGACAGCTGGACACGGGAGGGTGGTCGAGCTGCGAGCAACTGCTGGTCCTGAAGTAGGATCAGCCAGTGCAACTGGGACTGGAGCCGAAAGAGGTGTGACAGTGGTGTGGTCGCGGAAGAAGCACTGAGACGCGCCGGAGTCCAGCGTGAAGGAGAGCGACGCAACAGCACTCGTCACGGCTGGGCTAGTGACTACACAAGCACCTACACTAAAAGCACAAGTACTGACACTAGCAACAGGCAAAGGTCCTAAGCTAGGTACACGTAAGCCAAGAGATCCGTACGTGACAGAATAAACAGCATCCATAGACATATCAAACACAGGGTAACCACTACGAAACAGACCGGGCCAGATCGGGGGAGCCGACTAAGGCCTAAAACGCTCACGGTAAAGGTCGTCGAGGCGGCTGTAGCAGCGCTGTGCAGAGTGGTCAGGACGCCAGCAGGTAGTGCCAGCACCAGGGCCGGTCAGGATCCGGTACTGGCAGGGGCCGACGTCGCGGCCACCGCGACGAGCCCCCCAGCTGGCTGGGCCGCTGCCGCAGCCAACGCGACCTGAACCACCAGGCCCCCACGGCTGCTGAGGGCGCCACAGCTGCTAAGGGCGCCCCTGCTGCTGCGGAAGCCACTGCTGAAACGGCCGCTGCTGCTGTCCCTGCTGCTGGAGAACCCTAGTGGACTCCATGATAAAAGCTAGCGGGGTGCAGGAGCGGCAGGCTAGGAGCGACAGGAGCTAGGGACGGCTGCAGTTAAAAACGAGAACAACTAGGAGCGCCAGGTGAACCTAGGCGAGTAACTGCTGGAGCACGCAGCGAACTAAGCTAGGAGCGCCAGGTGAAACTAGGCGAGGAACGGTTGGAGCACGGAGCAAACTGAGCTAGAAGCGCCAGGTGAAACTAGGCGAGGAACGGCCGGAGCACGGAGCAAACTGAGCTACGAGCGAGGAGCGAGAACGGCTGGAGCGAGAACGGCTGGAGCTAGAACGGCTGGAGCACAACTGGCTGGAGCTAGAAACGGCGAGCTAGGGCTGGCTGGAGGTAGGAACGGCCGGAGCTAGAGACCGTAAGTGCGGCTGTCGGCTGCCGCTAGTAGAGCCACTGGCAGTGGAAAGTAAGTGCGACAGTAGGGGCTGCAGTACTGACGGCTGCGGGATGTAGGCAACTGTGCAGGTCGTCCGGCAAGCAGGAACGCGACCGACAGTTGCAGGCCCCCAACCTAAACCCTTTCCTCTCCTCTCCTCTCCTTTTCTCTCTTCTCCCCTCCTCTCCTCTCTTTTTTTTTTTTTTTTTGTAAGGGTTTAATGTATTTATTTATTTTCTGGCACTAAAACGCTCCGGGGCGCGCTGCCGGCAGGGTGTGCTGCCTGCGGGGCGCGCTACCCGCGGGGCGCGCCGCCTGCGGGGCGCGCTACCCGCGGGGCGCGCTACCCGCGCGGCGCGCTGCCTGCGGGGCTGGGGCGACGGGCCAGGGCGTGGGCTGGGGCGACGGGCTAGGGCGCGGGCTGGGGCGACGGGCTAGGGCGCGGGCTCGGGCGACGGGCCAGGGCGGGCGCCTGGGCGACGGGCTAGGGTGGGCGCCTGGGCGACGGGCTAGGGCGCGGGCCTGGGCGACGGGCTAGGGCGGGCGCCTGGGCGACGGGCTAGGGCGGGCGCCTGGGCGACGGGCTGGGGCGGGCGCCTGGGCAACAGGCTAGGGCGGGCGCCTGGGGGACGGGCTAGGGCGGGCGCCTGGGCGACGGGCTAGGGCGGGCGCCTGGGCGACGGGCTAGGGCGAGCGCCTGGGCGACGGGCTAGGGCGGGCGCCTGGGCGACGGGCTGGGGCGGGCGCCTGGGCGACGGGCTGGGGCGGGCGCCTGGGCGACGGGCTGGGGCGGGCGCCTGGGCGACGGGCTAGGGCGGGCGCCTGGGCGACGGGCTAGGGCGAGCGCCTGGGCGACGGGCTGGGGCGGGCGCCTGGGCGACGGGCTAGGGCGGGCGCCTGGGCGTCGGGCTAGGGCGTGGGCCTGGGCGACGGGCTAGGGGCGCAGGCTAGGGGCGCGGAGGGCGCTAACGCGCGGAGGAGGAGGGCGCTAAGGCGCGGAGATGGCGCGGAGGGCGCGGAGGCGAAGGCGCGGAGGGCGCGGAGGGTGCTAGGGCGCAAGGGCGCGGAGGGCGCTAGGGCGCGAGCTAGGCTAGGCTAGGCGAGAGGATCGACACCTACTCATGATACCATCTCAAAGTTAGCGAACAACGGAATGCTTGACTAGAAAGGAGTTGGGGTACAACTAGGAAACCCTAACATGTTTGTACTCACTAAGGAGCACCTCACTACAGCCTATCACAAACATCAACATTTGACAGAAATCTACAAACTCGCTCTCCCGCATGCCTTCAAGGTCCTCCACCCACAGGGCCTGGCGACGCCTCCTAAGCGCCGCGCGGCGTCTCCTTTCAATCATGCAATCCGACCCACTGCTGGACTGCATCTCTTCATCGTCGCTAAAAACGTCGGCATCGACGAGCCCTGCTACTAATCTGGCGATAGAGCCGAGGAAGATGGCGCAGTACTGTAGTAAGATATCCAGGCTACTAGCAGTCTTGTGAAAAACGAGCCCTGATGGGGCGCAGGCATCGCGGCGGTAAGATGAAAATGCCTGCCTGTGTTGGATGTCTTGTGTGTTTATAGATGTTTGCATAGGGATCTTCAAGGGTCAGAATGGAGCTGTGTTTGTTACCGTAGTAACTAATCGTAATAATCACACCCAAAAGATTTGACGGGCCCCCGCTTGCGCACCTGAACTAAGCACTCTGCCCGTTACTGCATCATGGCGCACAACCTAAACGTAATGGTAAAATTGCAGCAACCATTCAGTTCAGATTGTGACACTTTCCTTGGTCGCAGGGCCCAAAATATCAGGGTAAAACGCCCTGATTACCCTGGGGGCCGGCCGCTTTTTCAGGATTACCCTGCCAAAATCAGGAGTGCACAATAGTTACCCTTCTCGTAAAAGAGCATGTTTTATTTTACCCTGATAGGTTTTTAGGTTACCCTGCCGGAATCAGGGTTTGGTGTACACTACCCTTTTACCGAATCTTTTCTAACGCGAATCTGTCCATAGTCCGCGTGGTGACAAAACGTACAACACCCCCACTAACACCCGTTTGTCAAATGTTGAACATTGATATGATAGGCTGTAGTGAGTTGCACTCTAGGGGGTACAGCTTCTAGGGTTGCTTATTTGTACCCCATTCGTTTCTATTCCAATCATTCCGTTGCGTTCACTGTTTGAGATGGTATCACGAGCACTTACGTTCGTAGCCTAGCCCTCCGTGCGCCTAGCGCCCTCCGCGCCCTCCGTCGCGCCTAGCGCCCTCCGCGCCCTCCGCGCCCTCCGAGTTTGTTGCGCACTCGCACTCCTAGCCCGCACCCCTTAGCGCGCCCCTTAGCGTGGCCCTCAGCCCGCCCCCTCGTCGCGCCCCTTAGCGCGACCCTCTGCCCGCCCTTAGCGAGCCCCTGCGCACGGCCCTCCGCCCGCCCTAGGCCCGCCCCTTCGTCGCGCCCCTTCGCGCGACCCTCGGCCCGCCCTTAGCGAGCCCCTTAGAGCGGCCCTCCGCCCGCCCGTAACGCGCCCCTTAGGGCGGCCCTCCGCCCGCCCCTCCGCGCGCCCCTTCGTCGCACCCCTTAGTGCGGCCCAAGGCCCGCCCCTCGTGCGCCCCTTAGCGCGGCCCTCCGCCCGCCCCTCCGTGCGCCCCTATACGCGGCCCCTCGCCCGCCCCTTAGCGCCCCTTACGGCCGCCTCACTGCGCCTCTGCACCTCTGCACCTCCGCCTTCGCTCGCGCGCGCCCCTCGGTTGCACCCTAGCCCGCCCGATCCGCACCTACCCTCGGCACGTGGCCGGTTTCACCCCTCCTCCGCCCTGTTTCCCGGGCCCTCCCCATTCTCCCGGTCACTGGCCTTCACCTCAGCGGCTGGCAGCCGCTCATACCTCCGGTAGCTAGCCGTAGCGCCGAATCCTCCCTAGCTCCTAGTCGCTCCGTCCCTGGCGTCCCTAGCCGTTCTCCGCCTCACCTCGTTTGCTCCCTCCGCTATCGGTTCACTCGTAGCTTTCCAGCTGGCGTCTCTCGCCCTCAGTAGCCGTCCTCCTCGTTCTTAGCTCAGCCTCCGCTGTGCTCCAGCCGCCTCGAGCATGTCTTCCGTTATGGAGTCCCGTCGCCTCCGCTTCGACGCGGAGGGACGCCCGATAGAGTTCGGCACCTGGCAGCGCCAGACCACGCGCTTCCTCACCAGCCAGCGACAGGACGGCGCCACTCTGTGGGCACACGCGTCTGGTGCCCTACAGGCCCCCCCGTCCCCCGCCGCCCTGCCGACCACCCCGGAGCCGACCCCTACGGCCCAGGCGGAGTACGACCGTCGGGTCCTGGCCAGGGACGTGTGGCTCTCGCGTGACGCTGCCGCCGCTCTCACACTGTCGGAGCTTCTCCCCCCGACTGAGGCCGCCCACTTTGACCAGGTGGAGACAGCCCAGGGGGTGTGGGATGCTATTGTTGCCCGCTACTCCACCCCCTCCTCTGCCTCCCTCAGTCGCCTCCTCATGCCGTTTGTGTTTCCCGACCTAGGCTCGTTTGCGACTGTTTCCGACCTAGTGACTCACCTCCGCTCGCTTGACGCCGGTTTCCGTGCTGCCTGTACTGACGCACAGCTCCTTGTTGCTCCCCCCCCCCCATGTGGCTCACTGTGCACTGGTTAGTCACCCGCCTCCCTGACCGCCTTGCCACTGCCCGCGACACGCTTCTTCAGAAGCACCCCACTGAGCTCACTATAGACCTCCTTCAGACTGCTCTCGGGACCATCGAGAGCAGCCTCCTCACCGTTGCCTCCGCCACTGATGCGGTGGCCCCCCGTCTCTTTGCGGGGTGTGCCGCCCCTCAGCTTCCCACTTTCACCTCTACCCGCGCTTCTGCTGCTGTGTCGGTCTCTGAGGACACCGCTGCCGTTTCTGCCGCAGACTGGCAGAAATGGGGCAAGAGTGGCAAGAAGGGCGGGAAGGGGGGAGGTGGGGGCGGTGGAGGCGTCGGTGGAGGTGGCGGTGGAGGTGGGAGCGGCGGTGGTGGCGGAGGCGGCGGCGGCGGCGGCGGTGGTGCACCAGGGGGAGGGGGCCTTGGAGGAGGTGCTGGACAGACAGGCCCACCCACAGGTGGTGGCCCGACCGGTGGGGGCGTTGCCCCCCAGCAGCAGCAGCCACAGCAGCACCAGTCACAGCAGGGACAGCAGCAGCAGCAGGGACAGCAGCAGCAGGGACAGCAGCAGCAGCAGGCACCGCAGCAGTTCCAGCAGCGGGGGCCCCCGCTGCAGTGGGGTCCGCAGCAGCACTGGGGTCCCCCGCCGCAGTGGGGTCCGGGAGGCCCTGGGAGCACCGGCCGCAGCAGCAGCTCTTCCAGCTGGGCCCCTCGCCCCCCTCGCCGTGACGCTGGCCCCTGCACCCACTAGTACCTCACCGGGCCGGGCAGCCCCTGTCTCTGTGGTCGCGACGACCACTCTGCCGCGCGGTGCTTCCGCCGCCTCGACGACCTCTACCGGGCTCGTTGGGGCCCTCTGGCGGTCACGCCTCGCTGGTCTCGTCTGTTAGCCCGTAAGATTGATGTCTTTGATCTGTCCATGGACGATGCGCGTCAGCATGCTTTGTATGTTGATGCTGACTTTAGTGCTGATGGATCTGTGTGCTCGCGTGTTCGTAGATTAGCCTGCTTGCCTCCTGCTAGTGTAGCCTTGTGCCTGTCTAGCTTAGGTGCTTGTGTTGCTGCTCTAGGTGCTTGTGTAGCGACTGGGTCAGGTGACCCTCCGGCTGAGGCCTCTCTGTCGTTCACGCTGGACTCGGGCGCGTCTCAGTGCTTCTTCCGCGACCACACGACCCTTACGCCACTCCTCACACCTGTGTCGGTGGCTCTGGCTGATCCTACCTCTGGACCAGCCGTTGCGCGTAGCTCCACCACCCTCCCGTGCCCTGTGGTCCCCTCTGGTGTCCTGCGCGGCCTCCACATCCCCTCGTTCACTCGGAACTTGGTGGGTGTTGGATACCTCCAGGACAGGGGGATCACGGTTACCTTCGTGGGGGGTGGGCGGACTGCAGTCTATACTGACGCTACCACAGGTGCTGTTCTGGCCACGTTCACCAGGGAGCCCCGCTCCGATCTCTACGTTCTCCACACCGAGCGCTCCCCGGTCACGTCCTCCCCTCAGGTCGTTGCGTCCCCTCCGGCCCAGGTCCCCAGTCCAGTTGCTGTGTCTAGCCAGGTAGTCGTGTCCAGTCCGGTCGATGTGTCCAGTCCAGTCGCTGCGTCTTGCTCCTGTCGCTCTCTCGCCCACCGCACCGTCCTGTGGCACCACCGTCTTGGCCACCCGTCGATCCCTCGCCTTCGTGGCATGCTCAGTCAGGGACTTGTCACAGGTCTCCCACGCACCTTCCCGTCGCTCCCTCTCTCGCTTGCCCCTCCTTGCTCTCCGTGCGTCGCCGGTTGCTTACGCGCCACTCCCCACTCCTCCTCCCTTCGTCCGGCCACCGCTCCCTTCGAGAATCTCCACTTGGACGTCCGGGGCCCTGCCCCGACGCAGGGGTCTGGGAGGGAGCGTTACTTTCTGGTGGTCGTCGACGACTTCTCCAGGTACACCACAGTGTTCTCTCTTGCGAAGAAGTCCGAGGTGACTGCTACGCTGATCAGGTTGCTTCTAGCCACTGAGGGCACTCGTGGTCGTCGAGTCAGTTGTCTCCACTCCGACCGTGGGGGCGAGTTTCGCTCCGGCATTCTCGGCGGATTCTGCGGCGAACAAGGCATCACCCAGTCCTGGACGCTGCCAGAGTCCCCACAGCAGAATGGGGTTGCTGAGCGCCGCATAGGCTTGGTCATGGACATCGCCCGCACGTCCATGATCCATGCCCGTGCGCCCCATTTTCTGTGGCCCCACGCGGTTCGCTATGTCGCACACCAGCTTAACCTCCAGCCGCGTGTCTCGCGGCCCGAGGCTTCACCGACCAGTCTTTGGACTGGTTCCCCTGGTGTCGGGTTGGCCTTTCGAGTCTGGGGCTGCCTTGCGCTTGTTCGCGACACCTCCGCGGACAAGCTCTCGGCACGCGCCGTCCCCTGTGTCTTCCTTGGTTTCCCAGTGGACTCCGCCGACTGGTCCTTTTACCACCCTCCCCTCCACCAGTTCCTAGACTCCCGTGACGTCCGGTTTGACGAGTCTGTGTCCTACTACACCCGGTACCCCTGTCGAGGTCTCCCGGTACCCCCTCCCCCCCTTTTCCTCGCACCCTCTCCTCCCCCTGCTCCCGCTCCTCCGGTACCCCCGCCCCCCCTGGTCCTGCCCCGTCTGGTGTGTCCCGCGCTACCCCTCTACCCTCGGTCGCGCGTCAGGTAGCGTCTCCCTCCCCGCAGTCCTCCTCACAGTCCCCTCAGCAGCCTTCGGCACTTCCGCGACAGGTTACTGTGGACTCGGTTGGTGTTGGAGCTGGAGGTGCAGCCGCTGGCGGTGCTCGGTCTGGAGGTGCTCGGTCGCGGGGTGCTGGAGCTGGAGGTGCTGGCGCAGGTGGCGCTAGCTCTGGGGGTGCTGGAGCTGGAGGTGCTGGCACTGGAGGTGCTAGTTCTGGGGGTGCTGGAGTTGGAGGTGCTGGCACTGGCGGTGCTAGTTCTGGGGGTGCTGGAGTTGGAGGTCCTGGCACTGGAGGTGCTGGTTCTGGGGGTGCTGAGTCTGAGGAGACTGACGCTGGAGACCTGGTTCTGCGAAGTCCACTCCGCCTCCCCACCGCCACGACACGCGTCTCCAGGCTGCCCGTCGGCGTGAGCGTGAGGAGCAGGAGCGGTTGGAGAGGGAGCGGCAGGAGCTGCGGGTGCTGGACCTTCTGGAGCAGCAGCGGCAGCAGCAGCAGCCGCAGCCGCAGCCGCAGCAGCAGCAGCCGCATCCGCCGCCGCAGCAGCAGCAGCCGCAGCCGCCACCGCAGCTTCCTCTGGAGCGGCGGTTGTTCCCACCTGTGAGTGGCCTGCGGGCCCTTGGCCTTTCCTCCTCTCCTCTTGTCCGCTCCCAGTCTCCTCCTGTGTTGGTCCCTCCGTTGCCTCCTCCTGACGACCGTCCGGCGGTCTGGTCTTCTCCTCCTCTTCAATCTCCTCCTCCTTCTGTCCGTCACGACTTGATCACTCGTTGTCCTCCACGTGCTCGTCACTCGTCCCCTGTCGTTCCCCTGTGTCCATTCTCCCGTCTCCTCCTCCGTCCTCTCTCCCAGCCCTCCCCACTCCTATCTCTGACTACTACCGCGCTGTTCCTCCTGTTGCCGCACGTGTCCTCGCCACTCTTGTCACCGACTCTCGTTTCCCTCCGTCGTCTTTCTCGGCTCTTACTGCCGCTGTCGCTGAGTTTGCTGCCGCCAGCCGCCTTGACTACGCCACCCGTGTGGTGCCAGCTCCTCCCTACCGTCCTCTGTCCGTCGGGGGTGGGTTTGCCCTTGGCTGTGACGTCCTAGAGGACAGAGAGTCTGAGCTGGAGTACTGGGCAGCCGCTTCTCCCTCTGTGTGTGACATGTTGCTCTCCCCTGAGGGAGACCCCGACGCCCTTGACATATCGACTCCTCGCACTTACCGCGAGGCAGTGTCAGGGGCGTGGGCCTCTCAGTAGAAAGCGGCTATGGACTCAGAGTTGGCGTCTTGGAGATCCACAGGCACCTACGTCGACGCAGTTCCCCCTCCCAGGGCGAACGTAGTCGATGGCATGTGGCTCTTCAAGGTGAAGCGGCCGCCTGGAGAACCGCCGGTGTTCAAGGCGCGCTACGTGGCTAGGGGCTTCAGTCAGCGTGAGGGAGTTGACTTCTTCCAGACCTTCGCCCCGACCCCGAAGATGACTACTCTTCGGGTGTTACTCCACATAGCAGCGCAGCGAGACTACGAGCTGCACTCCCTCGACTTCTCCACTGCGTTCCTCCAGGGCCGACTGCACGAGGAGATCTGGCTGCGCCGTCCTCCTGGCTTCACTGACACCTTCCCACCTGGGACCCAGTGGAGCCTGAGGCGACCAGTCTACGGTCTCCGCCAGTCGCCCCGTGAGTGGCACGACACTCTTCGCTCCACGCTTCGTGACCTTGGGTTCAGCCCGTCCTCCGCCGACCCGTCGCTGTTTGTTCGAGCGGGTTCTACTCCTTTCTTTATCCTTGTCTACGTCGACGACTTGGTGTTTGCTACAGCAGACAGGGCAGCCCTGGCTCAGGTGAAGTCCGAACTGCAGAAGAGACACAAGTGCACTGACCTGGGTGAGCTGCAGCGTTACCTTGGCTTGCAGATCACCCGGGACAGAGCCGCTCGCACCATCACACTGACGCAATCACACATGGTGCAGCAGGTCCTTCGGCGGTTCGACTTCCAGTTCTCCACCACTCAGCCCACTCCTCTTGCTGTTGACCACAGACTCACGTGCCCCTTTCCTGACGAGCCCTTTGAGTCCAGTGGACCCTACGCAGAGCTGGTGGGCTGCCTCATGTACCTGATGACTTGTACTCGACCGGACCTCGCCTTTCCCCTCAGCATCCTTTCTCGCTTTGTTGCGACTGGGAGACACCGCCCTGTCCACTGGATAGCTGCTGTGAGGGTGGCGAAGTACTTGGCGACTACATCAGGCATGGGGCTTGTGCTTGGAGGGACTCAGCCAGTGGCGTTGACTGGTCACTGTGACTCTTCCTACGCTGACGACGTGGAGACTCAGCGCTCGACTCAGGGCCACTGCTTCAGTCTGGGAGCTGGTGCTGTGTCGTGGAGGTCTACACGGTCGTCGTCTGTGGCTACTTCCAGTGCAGAGGCAGAGATCTACGCGGGTGCCATGGCGGCACAGGAGCTTCGCTGGTTGACCTTCTTGCTCGCCGACCTTGGTGAGCGGCCTCGCTCTGCACCGACCTTGTACGCTGACAACAAGGCCATGATCCTCCTGTGTCGAGAGCCTCGACTGGAGAGCAGAGTGAAGCATATTGACGTGAGGTACTTCCTCCTGCGAGAGCTGCAGCAACGCGGTCAGGCACGTCTGGACTTTGTGGCCTCAGAGGCCAACACTGCAGACGTCTTCACCAAGGCCTTGGCGCTTGGTGACCACCACAGGTTCTGTGTGCAGTTGGGGCTTGTTGAGGTAGGCCCTCGGTTGCTGTAGTCCTGTTGCTTGCTCTGCTTGTTGTGCTTTGTATTTATATCCTAGTGAACTCTTGAACTGGCCGTCCTTGAGATCCACCCTGAGCTTGCCTTGGTTCTTGCTTTGACTGGTCTTGTGACCGTTTGTTCACCTTGCTTGCTTTGATGCCCCTCACTTAGCCTATGGGGGTGTGTCAAATGTTGAACATTGATATGATAGGCTGTAGTGAGTTGCACTCTAGGGGGTACAGCTTCTAGGGTTGCTTATTTGTACCCCATTCGTTTCTATTCCAATCATTCCGTTGCGTTCACTGTTTGAGACCGTTGTCGATTGTGACCACGCGCAGGACTGCCAACACATTCTTGAATCTCGCCACTTGTCAACACGCCCACCGCCATCACAGCAGAATTGCATGTCAAGGACAGCTTCAAGCTGTCCTTAACAACAACTTGCAGGCCCAGTCCTGCCTTGCTGGCCATACACTTCCTGCCCCGTGGAAGAAACGGCCCTTTCGAGGCTGCCAGAGGGTCGTTCTCTACGAGGGGGTCTCTCGCTTGGCCCTCATTCTCAACCTTTCTCAACTATGTTGTGCATGTGTTGCTTGTGTAAACTCCATGGACTCTGAATGTGCTACTTGTTTATGTCAATAAAAATAACTTAACTCTCAAAACAGGAACAGAAACAGGCTTAGCCTAAAACTACCCTGCTCAAATCAGGCTAGTGGTTGATTTACCCTGCTGAAAACAGGGTATGAAAATTTTTACCCTAGGGGTCTAGTTCAGGAGGGGCTGGAACCCTGATTTGTAAGGGTAGGCCTAAACCAATTTTGGGCCCTGCTTGGTCGCCAGCAGGCCCCAAAATGTCAGGGTAAAATACCCTGATTGCCCTGACTGGCGGCTCCTTTTTTTGGGGTTACCCTGACCCAGTCAGCCTCCGGGATTTCTCCCCTGACTCATAAAGAGTTTGTTTTTTTGTACCCTTATGAAATCCGAGTTACAGATTGTTTCCCCTGACTTTCATCAGTGTTTTGAACCTGTTACACCGATACCGAGTCTTTCGTAGCGAGGATACGGTGGATGATGCGCAAAACGGCGCCAGCGAGTATTGCACTACGTTCATTTCCCGATATGAGTATCGAACCCGCAACCTTCATAATCGTAGTATCACCTCTAAACCAGTGAGGCATTCAAGCTTGTAATGAGCCAGTTCGTTGCTTCCTATACTATTACTTACGTAATCAGCTTACCGTCATGCCCCGGATATACCCCCAGGTGGGGGTATAAAAAAACCTGGAAAAATGGTGGGTGGGCTTATAATGTGGTTTTTTATATAACTCCATGGGGGAAATAAATGTCACTTAGAGAAATATGATTTTAAAACATAGAATTGTAGATCTCAGCCTTGCGGTTTCAATCGAGACTACCACAAAACAGTTTGCTTCGAAATTCACCTAGAATCTGCCACCCTGGCAAAAATCCCTGCCATCATGTGCTAAAATGTTGCTAACACGTGCGCGCCTGTGGCAGTTTCGCAAGGCGGGCCACATAAGACTTCGCCAGGCACGTCAGCGACGATTGCTCCTGACGCGTTAGTGGCGGATTCACTAGAAAAAACACAGATTTGAGTAAAATTTCATAGGGTGCGCTTATACGAAGATGATCCAAATTTAGGGTGGGGTTATAATCGGCACCCGGCTATAAGCCCACTGGTACGATTATAAGCCCATGGGTGTAACATAGGCCTGGGGGTATATCCGGGGTATGACGGTAAGTTTTTTTTTTTACCCTGTTTCCATCAGGGTACGAGATTTTTTTCCCTAGGAGTCAGGGTTGGCCCACCCTGGAACTCTGATTTGACAGGGTGGGCCAAAACCAATTTTGGGCCCTGGTCGCCAGGTCGCAAAAATTCGCAATACATTCACTCTTTGTGACGCGCGGAAATGCACACATTTGGGCGCGACTCGAGAAACAGGAGATTGTGACACCAAAATTCCAGACATGTCTTTGCAGGATGTGCCCTCAATGTCAAAAAAATTGCAACACTTTCTTCATTCTGCATTCAGTGTGCCATGCCATCATTCAGTAACATCATTTACTGCTAGTCATTCTAGGCCTTGAATTGGGAACTCCAATCTTTATTGCAATTGGAAAGCAAACAGTTATGGTACTAATGATTCTAGTACAAGACATTTCTAGCTAGCCATGTACCCCGTGGGGTACATTTCCTTATTGAGATGTAACCAACGATTGTAACCGGCCCTATAGGAAACAAACAGAAGCAAACGACATGACACACACCATGACCAGCCAAAACACCCAGAAAAACAACAAAGGAAGCCCGTGGCTGACGCCTTGTGCCCTGGTGCATGGAGATCTTTCCCCCTTGTAAGGACACACAAGGGTCAAACCTCTTCTATCTATCCTCCCTTCTAGAGGCACTCAAGCAGGGATTGTCCTGATGCACGCAAATCATGCCTTCATTCTCTTTGGCCATTGTGTGATACTTTGCAAGAAAAACATCTTGAAAATTAGCTGATGGGATGACGAGGCTGGCTGATGAGGGTGAGGCTTCACAGGAATGATGCAGGTGCGCCGTCACGAGAGCGATGAGGGTGTTCCATCAGTAGAGTAGACAATCCTCTCCTCACGGGCTATGCTGAGGGCACCTTGCCTGATGAGGGGGGAAACGAACAAGGGGATGAATATGCAAGGGACAAGCTGAAGTGGGTGGAAATCAACTGGGGAAGAAGCTCTTGGAAAAAAGAGGAAGAGGAAGACGGAAGAAAGAAAGAGGATGACGGAAGTATTGGATAAGCGACGGGGGACGGGGATGAAGTGGGGAGTGTGATAGAGTAGGAGAGAGACGTGGGGAGGGGGGTGAGGGGGTGGGGGAAGAGGGGGAGGGAAGAGGGGGGGGGGGGGGGGGGGGGGGTTGGATGGAAGGAAGAGGAGGGATATTGTAAGACACACGCAGGAGGAATTAGTAGGTTCTTACCAACGCAGCTCTTGGTGGTGAGCGGGACCCCCTTGTTGCAAATGCAGAAGGGAATCCCGTCCAGCCTCCTCACGCACGTGGAGAGGCTCGTGTCACAGCTCTTGAAGGGGCACCAATCTGGAGGGGGGGGTATTACGAGAGAAACAGTTTGGGGTTGAAAAAGCAATTTAAAGTTGGAGGAAAAAGCAGTACTCCTCCACAAGAACAGCAGGCTGCCACATATCAACAGCAGGACTGGGAGGTGCGAAGAGGTGTAAGGGAAATAGAAAGGGCGAGCTAAGCGAAGGAGAGAAGATAGGCAAACGAGTGAAGCAGCTGCTGCAGGGCACGTACCCTGGCAAAAGCCGCCAACTGCCCTGTGGTAGTAATCATCGCACTTGCAGAATGCCACGCCAGTGGTGACGTTTTTGGCGCAGTGCTCCTTGGGACCACTGCAGCTCAGGATCTCGCAGTTATCTGAGGTTTGGAGGGAAGGGTTGAGGAAAGGGCCCGAAAGAAAGGTTAGAGGTTGGTTGAGGGTTATATATATAAAGAAAAAAGTCGCCCTAAAGAATAGGCCAGTAGGAAACACCATGCTGAGCGCCTACCTTTGCACGTGGTGCCATCAGCCTGCAGCGTGAAGCCCAGATCGCAAACACAGGATGCCTCTCCTGTGGTGCTGTCCTTGCGGCACTTGCCGTTTACGCCACACCCCTTCAGCTCGCATGTGTCTGGAAGGGCAGGGTTGAAGGAAAAGTGGAAGCAGGGGTGGGGCAAAGGTGGCTTCCGATAACGGGGAAATGGCGTGGGCATACAAACACACACAAACACACAAGAAATGCGAAAGCACAAATGCGCAGAGAAACACACATACGCCGAGGAAGCGAGAGCAAAAGAAGCAGTAAACGCAAACGGCCTATTATGTACTACCAGCCCCTGAGCCGGCAGGGAAAGGGGCAAGGGGAGGGGTGGTGGCAGGAAGGGCAAGCATACCAATGCATTTGCCCTCAAACAGCTTGAACCCAGTCTTGCAGACACAGGTTGCATCGATGCCATTCTTGACACACGTGGAATTGGCATCACTGCCTTCACAGTCCTTGATGATGCACACATCTGCACGGAGGGTGAAACAGAGATGAACAAGACGATACAGTTCGGGAAATAGGAGATGACTGCAGCACATAACAGCGTTGGAAACACAGTGGCACCTACCTACCATTGTCAGCATCGACAAACGAGGGCCATTACCTTTGCACGTCCTGTCGTCCTCTAACAGTACAAAGCCAGCCTCGGCATCGCAATGGCAGGATGCCGCTCCAGTGATGCTGTTCTGGCGGCACAAGCCATTCACACACGCCTTCACCTCGCACGTGTCTGGGAGGGCAGGGGCGGGGGGGACGTGGAAGGAGGGGTAAAGAGGAGTAAGCGAAAGGTAGTTTGAGAGGAGAAAAGAGTGGACGAGTCAATGAAAAGCAGACTCACATACGCACCCACAGAGAGACACACACCCAGGGCAGGGCACAGAGAAAGTGAGTCGGGGAAGCGTACCAGTGCATACGCCCTGGAACAGCTCGTAGTTGATCACGCATTCACAGTGAGCCACGTCCCGATTCCTCACACATGTGGACTTGGCGTCCTTGCCCTCACAGTCCGCGACGAGGCACACGTCTGAAAGGCGGGCGGGAGAGAAGAGGGAGAGAGACAAGACGGCAATGTTAGGAACCAGCCACACAGTCGTACAGCAGTTGCAATCGGCACAACACACATGAGATTGAGCCCACAGCAGCACACCACGGTGTTTAAACACAGAGGGGCCTAGCCCACTCAGCAGCAACAAATGGCAGCCCATACCTTTGCACGTGCGCGTGTCATCCAGCAGAACAAGGCCAGCGTCGGCGTCACAATGGCAGGATGCCGCTCCGTTGACGTCCTGGCTGCACGTGCCATCCACACACGCCTTCACCTCACACGTGTCTGTGAGGGCAGGCGCGAGGGGGAAGTGGAAGGAGGGGTGATTCAGCAAAAGGTTGATTGGGAAAGAAGAGAAATGTGACAAAAACGAACATATGCATGCATAGAGAGACAGACCCAGTCACCCAGGCATACCAGTGCATTTGCCCTCAAACATCTCGAATCCAGTCTTGCAGACACAGGTGGCAACGATGCCATCTCTCACACACGTGGAATTGGCATCACTGCCCTCACAGTCCTTGATGACGCACACATCTGCACGGAGGGTGAACCAGAAACGGAAAGATGACAAAGTTTGGAAGGTAGGAGATGACTGCACCACAACAGCACATAACAGAGTTGAAAACACAGTGGCACCTACCATTGCCAGCATCAACAAATGCCAGCCCATACCTTTGCACGTCCTCTCATCAGCCAGCAGTACGAGGCCAGCGTCGGCGTCACAATGGCAGGATGCCACTCCGTCGGCGTCCTTGGTGCACGTGCCATCACACGCCTTCACCTCACACGTGTCTGGGAGGGCAGGGGCGGAGGGGGGGTGGAAGGAGGGGTGGAGGGGATTAAGCAAAAGGCCAATTCAGAGTGGACAAAGCAACAAAAAGCAGAGACACAGACGCACGCACAGAGAGGCAGACCCAGGCACACAGAAAGTTAGAGCAGGGAGCATACCAGTGCATTTGCCGTCAAACAGCTCGAATCCAGTCTTGCAGACACAGGTGGCAACGGTACCGTTCTTGACACACGTGGAATTGGCGTCACTGCCTTCACAGTCCTTGATGATGCACACATCTGCACGGAGGGTGAACCAGAGATGAACAAGAAAGATGAGAAAGTTAGGAAAGTAGGACACAGTGGCACGGACCATGATAGTCAGCATCGACAACAAACGCCGGCCCTTACCTTTGCACGTCCTGCCGTCCTCCAGCAGTACCAAGCCAGCGTCGGCGTCACAATGGCAGGATGCCGCTCCGTCGGCGTAATGGGTGCACGCGCCATCACACGCCTTCACCACACACGTGTCTGGGAGGGCAGGGGCGGAGGGGATGTGGAAGGAGGGTTGGAGCGGAGTCAGCAAAATGCAGTTTGAGAATGCAGAGAAACGTGGACAAAACGAAAAGGAGACACACAGATGCACGCAGAGAGACAGAGCGAGGCGCACACGGAGTGAGTCGGGGAAGCATACCAGTGCAAATGCCCTGGAAGAGCTGGAAGGTGGTCTTGCATTCACAGTGGGCCTCGTCCAGATTCCTCACACACTCGGAATTGGCGTCTTTGCCCCCACAGTCCTCGATGACGCACACGTCTGAAAGGCGGGCGGGAGAGACGAGGGGAAGAGCCGAGATGGCAAAGTTAGAATCTACAGTTCAGCACATACAGAAGTTGCAATTACAGAGTTTAAGCCAACAGCAGCAGAACCTACCGCAGCAGCGCACAGCATATTGAATTGAGCACGTACCCTTGCACGTCCTGCCGTCAAGCTGCAGCTTGAGCCCAGCCTCGGCGTCACAGGAACAGGCGGCCGCCCCAGTCACGCTGTCCTTGCTGCACGTGCCGTCCACACAGGCCTTCAGCGTGCACGTGTCTGCCCAGGGAGGGCAGAGAGGGAGGGGGGGGAGGGAGGTGGGTGAGACGAGAGCAGGGAGAAACGGAAGAGAGATACAGAAGGAGCAGGCAGCAGAAGGAAGCGGAGCGGGTGAGAGTTGAAGATGCTTGAATCAGACAGGCAGATGCGAAGTGCAGCGGAGGCACAGAGCAGCACTGAAGCAGGCAGATGCTGAGCGCAGCGGAGCGGAGCAGCACTGACCGACGCAGCCTTGGTCGGACGTCATGGCGAAGCCCCAGTTGCAGACGCACGTGGCCAGCTGGCCCACCTCCTTCACGCACGAGGCATGGGCGTCGCACACCATCACACTGCACGGGTCTGCAAGGGCATGGGGCAGGGGCAAAGGTGGGGGGGAGAGAAGGACAATGAGATTCAGCCACCAAGAAAGAACACAAACGCTCCAGCTAAGGGAGGGGGCACGCTTCCAGAATGCTCAAAGTCTTGAAATAACAAAAGGAGGGGGCTTCAACCCGAAGCAAAGGGGTGATGTGTCGTACGTGCGCATGAGTTGTCGGGCTGCAGCACGTATTCGGGATTGATGCACACGCAGATTGCCTCGCCCGTCTCGTTCTTCTTGCACACCGCGTCGACGCCACATTTGTTCTTGCACTTGTCTGGAGCAGGCAGGCAACACGTGGAGGACACACGCAGACACACGGAGAACACACGTGGCCACGTGAGGAGAACATGTGCAGGCATGTAAGACGCACAAAAAACACGAAACGAGGAGCCACATCTTGGGCTCAAGAGATGTTGGTGACATGTACGGCGTGTAGTAGAAGGTAGGGAATACAGGAATTCAGGATGCAGGAATTCACAGATCAGGCAGAGAGATTTCAGAAGGTAGGGAATACAGGAATTTAGGATGCAGCCATGTGTAGGAATTCAGAGAGAGGGGTGGAGCACACACACCAGCGCAGTTGCCGTCTATCCTTTCCTGCCCCCACGGGCAGGGCGGCGGATTGATGTCGCGGACGGCCTCCGCCATGGGCGCACACGCTGGCGCGCAGGGGGAGTGGGGGGAAAGGGGGGAGAGGGGGAGGAGAGGAATAAGGAGAGAAGGCGGAAGAGCAAGGATGGCAGCCGTTTCAAAGTTAACTGAGAGTGCATGAGAGCATACCGAGGATGTGAGCCACGAGCGCAGGGAGCACGAGCTCACGAGAACCCAAGATGCATACCTGAGAGCAGGAGAGCAAACAGTGCCGCGAGCACGAGTCCACGGGAGCCCATGATGCTGCTGATGACGAGTCTGGTGAGTCTGGTGCCGCAATTGGCGCTGACGAAACTGATGACGAGCAGTCTCGACGCTGGAGCCTGATGAATGGCTGAGGAGCACGCGTCTGATGATGTCAGTGATAGGTAGCTAGTAAGCGGATAGCTAAGCAGGAACCGGAAAGGGGTGAATCGCGAGCAGCGAAAGGCGATAATATGTGCATTGAGCGCCAAGCGCGGGCTTATATACTATGAGAACTCTCGCCTCCCTCCCCCTTTCTCCCCCCACCCCTCCCCTCCCCTTCCCCTTCCCGCTCTCATGGGGACCTTTTCCCCAGAGAGATCTCCCCCCTCGCTCAAGCAGCGCCAGGACCATCGGGGAAAGTCAAGCCCTTGACCTAGCGACTGGGTGTCCAGCGTAGCGGGGGAGAGCTTATCCCTATCATCCCGGGGGAGAGGTTATCCTTATCCTCGGCGGGGAGAGCCTATCTTCCGGGGGGGGGTCGCGCATCGACCCGTTGCCAGGGGGGAAAAGCGTGGAGCGGGAGGGTGGGAAGAGGGAAATTGACCTTTGACCGCGCATCGGCGGTTCTTGGGGTCGAAAGCGAGCGTTATGTCATGCGCGGGAATGAACGTGAGCCTCTATGCGCCGCGCGGAAAAGTACCTCTCCGCGGAGACGGCGTCACCGGGCCAGCGAGGCATAATTCTGATTCTGTGTGAAATATCGAGAAGGGCTTGCGACGCGTGTAAGCCAGCGCGGCAACCCTCTGGCAAACTGTATGAATTTGGAAGACACTATGGCGACGCGAATGAGCCAACGAGGCATAATTTGCTTCGAAATAGAGAGCCTGTTTTGCCAGCGATTCACGGCAAGGCAGGGTGGATCCACTAGCGACACATCCCCACACTCTCTCGCCTTGTTGGTAGCTTGACAGCGATGCGGGTTTATGCGGAGTAGGATAATGGGTCAATGCAAGTCTCTCGCTTTTCACGTGCCGCCGAGGGATCTAATTCGGTAAAATACCCGGCTGAAAGAGCCACTTGCGAGGTCTGGTTCTGTCTAGATGGAGAGAGACAAAAAGGCGGGAATTGGCGGCGATAGTGACAAATGCACTTTCCCTCGCGAGGCGCGGACTTCGTCGTGCGGAGCGGAGTCTTGGGGAAGCATTTCGTGTGAAAATGCCTCTGATAGACGTGCGGCGTGGAATGCAGGGTCGTGGGCATTGGCAAATTCTGTGTCACGCTGCTGGGAGGAGGGGAGCGCTGTCCAGTTCACTCTCTGTTGCGATACGTGCGCCAGGTAGGAAAACGTGCAGGGAAGAGCTTGCGTGCTGCGCTGGGATGGGATGGGAAGAAGGGCCAAGACTGGCGTCCATCCAGGAGAGAACTCAGCTTTCAGATGGCTCTCCTGTCTTTTCCTGCGAGGGACTTGGCAATGCACCGCCGCATTCTGCTTGCCGCTCTGCTGACGAGGCGGAGAGTCAGACAAATAAAGGGCACATTCTTGCCTCGTGTCTGACATCAGGTCATCCGCCCTTGGAGGCTCGGAAGACCCGAAGTGGCTCGAAATAGGGGCAAATCAACTTGGGAAGAGGCGAATCAGAGACTAAGGGCGGATGACCTGATGTCAGACACGAGGCAAGAATGTACCCAAAGTCAGGCAACCATGGTACTGAGAAGAATGAACAGTTTTTTACAGACTAGTCACTGGGGCAAGGCTGAAATTTAATGCACGACTTTACTCCTTACACCTGGAAGGGAGTGATGTGGATTGGAGTGACTGTTTTGCCAACTGGAAACAAGTGAAAAGACACTCCTTACACACACTTTCGAAGCCGAGAAATTCCAAAACAAAATGTACACTTGCTCACCCAGAAAAAAACACATTACAAACGGTCACAAACATGTGTCTCTACAAATGCTGTTGCTGCTGACGCGGCATCGGAAGTTCAGGATGCGTGAAGGAACAGCTCAGCAAGGATTTTTGCTCCTCCCTCAAGTCACCGGCCTGACGTGGACGCAGAAAGTCACACCATGCTGTGTTGGAAATTTTATGTCGTGGTGGTCAGTCCTCCGATAACTGGATGAGGAGAGTAATCTCTAACAATTGCTCCATTACAGGTTCTCTAACATAAACTGTTCGCTAACAATTGCTAACGTAGGATCTCTCCCACGTCTTCTTTCGTGATCCACGAAGTCTTCAACGATACCTTCTCTTCGCTTCTACACTCGTAATCTCCCTTATATTTTAGCCAATCGTGGCCTCCAGTAATATCTCACTTTAGCGACGATTTCACATATCTTGTATGGCTGCAAGGGCCGCGTCCCAAGCCCTGCGTTCGGTCGATCGTCGTCATCTAGGTCTCTCTCTTTCGGTGGGACGTGCTTAATTTCCCTCTCTTGAAGGGCTAGCCAATCTGCCCATTGGCGCGTCTGTCGAAGTGAGAGGCCCCGCTCTCGCTTGAGCTCAGGCGTTCTCTGCGGCTACATGGAAATTTCGACGAAGTGGTCGTCGAATTGGCTCTTGGATTTATACGACAGATATCGTCGACGAACCCGTCCTCTGATCGACGGGTGGTTTTCAACGAGGCCGTCCTGTGATCGGCTAGCCCGTCGACGAGCTCTGATCGACAGGGTCTTGTTCAGCGAGCCTCGTCTCTGCGAACTGGTCGGTCGAATTCGCTCGACTGCAAAACTCTGTAGAGGTGTGCAAATTTTGTCCATGAGGTTTTGGCGAAGTCGACATCCAGAACGGCATCACGTGCTCGACGGTGGACATGCAAAGTTTGCCCTGCAAAATGCTTGCTAAGGGTTGCATGCCATTCTTGCTATATCGATTTGCATGCCTCATTTTGTAATGTAATGTTCAATGTTCTTTTCGATCTCCTTAATGAAACTCTTGCGAAACTTCTCTGTGAACAAAGCAAGTAGTAAGAACGCTAGTGCAGCGCTACGATCATTCGCACAACCCCGTGCCCTCCTCCGTAGTCCACGCTCGTTGTGTAGTGACTCTTCGAATGGTGCGATGAGCGTGGACGGCCCCGCGTTAGAACCTTTATATTAGACGACTTTGCCCCATACCAAAGTTGTTGTTAGGCCGGCAGCCGTCTTAGTCGCCATGGTCGACCCCGTAGTCAAAGCAGGCGTAGAAGATACCCTGCAGGCGAGAGAGGCTGATGTTCGGCGGCGCCACGCAGCTGGCGAGTACGGTGGTGCCGACTTGGAGATGATGCTCCTAGGAACTCGTGCACGGTGAGCGCGCGAGCATCCCCCTCCCCATGCAGAAGCGGACGGTGCATCCGCCTCTCCACAACTCGTGCACAAGGAAGGCGACAGCGGCAACGTTGTCAGCGAAGGAGGCACGATGATGCCTCATGGAGTGATTTGAGCCGCCGACATCAGCGTCGACGGAGTGCAGGCGCGAGTTCAGCGTTTGGCGGCAGCAGGGAGCTCGAGTGACAACATTGAAGGTCGACGTCGTTCTCCCCAGCAGAGTGGAGTCAGACCGACTTCGGCGACTCGCGTGTCGGCTGGTCGGGATGGAGGCATCGCGCCTGCGTACGGCTATTTCAAAACTTCGACGGATAAGATCGTTGTGCCGAAGCCGCTCGAAGGTCGAAACGATTTGATCACGTGGACGGAGTCCATCGAACCTCGGCTGGAGATCGCCGGATTGAAGAAGTTCGTTGATGGAGATGTGTTGGCGCCGTACGAGGAGGATGTCGAGCTTTGGTCGAAATTTCGCGCTTCTCACCTTCTGACCTTCATGATCATTTTGAGGTGATGCTCGCCGCTGGTGCAAGTCGCATTGAAGCCGTGCAGACTTTGGGTGGATCCTTGCTACCAAGCGTGGCAGTACATCATGCGCACTTACAAGGCGACCGACAACCTCTACATCGGCCAACTAGAGCAGAGGCTGACGATCATCAAGATGGGCGAGCAGGAGTCGGCGACCGAGTACTGCAATCGTGCTCGGCAAATTTTGGCCGAACTGCGGATGGCTGGTGTCGACTACTCTACAGCGTCCTACATTATGCACGTCATCAAGGGTCTGCCAACGGGCTACAATTTGATGCGCCGAAAGCTGGCGATGCCTGGCGCGCGTGAGTCGCTCAACGAGGACACGCTGTCGAGCCAGATCATCAACGACGAGTTCATGCAGGAGTCCGAGAGGCCCGCAGAACTGCTTCCGCATGCCAACTATGTCGCCCCACCGAAGAAGGGACGCAAAAAGGGGCAGCGAGGGACATCTGGCGGAGGCGGTGGCGGGAAGCCGTCAAACACGAAGTCGTTGGAGGGCGCTGACCACAAAACGTTGGCGAAAGGAGGAGACCACTGCAGCAATGACTCGCTTCGAGAAGGGCGTCGCTGCTACATCTGCGATGCTCCCGACCACATCTCGTACAACTGCCACGACCAAGATGAGTCTGACGACAACCGGGACGCCAACCGCAGAAAGTCGAATGGTGGCCGTCGTCGTCGAGACAACCAGCCGCGCAAAGAGAAGCATGAGTCGAAGACGTCGTCGGCGAAGGACGCCGACTCTTCCAGCGGCAATGCACGTGGCGAGAATGAGGCTTCGTGCTCGATGGTCGACTTGGTAGAGCCGACGATCTTGCTGGCGCTGGAGGCTGGCAAGGACTTCAAGGCCGTCGCCGCCGCGGTGCAGGCGAACTCAACGGTGGTGCTGCTCGACAATGGCTGCTCCCATCACCTGATGGGGACGAAGGAGGAATTCGTCGACATGCAGCCGAGCGGCGACGTGCGCCACGTACGCAACTTCAACGGGCCACTTCAGAGCGTCCAAGGCAAAGGCACCGTCGCTCTGCAAGGGGAGGCCGGGAAGCAGGTCCTCGTCCCCGACGTGCTCTACGTTCCGGGTGTGCAGGCGAACCTGCTGTCTGCCAGCCAACTCCAGGAGAATTGTGTGAAACTGCAGGACGACGGCGAAGAGATGCTACTGGTGTCCTCTGCCGGCGATGTCCTTGGTCGAGCACACTACTCCAGCAGAGTTCTGTGCACCGACCTACGGCCCTGCTCGACGAAGCGGACGACGATCGCCGACCTGCAGGTTGTGGCTCTACGGACGATCGCGTCGGCGACGAAGTCGACCCCAGACATGTGGCACGCACGGCTCGCGCAAGTTGGCGTCGACACGATCAAGAGCTCGGCGAAGCATGAGGTATGGACATCAAGAAGTCAACCGCAGATGATCTGCCGTGTGCCTCCTGCGTCGGTGGCAAGCTTGCGCGGCACACCTTCCCCGACCAAGGATCGGACGCTGAGAATGCGCTTGATGTGGTGCATATCGACCTCTGCGGGCCGTTTCGGGTGGCCGCCAACGATGGCAACCTCTTTTTTCTCCTGCTGAAGGACACGAATACTCGCTACGTGTGGGTGATACCGGTCGCGAAGAAGAGCGAGGTGCTGGTCGTCTTCGCAAAGTGGCTGAAGGTGGTGGAGCGGCAGACGTCGAAGACGGTGAGTTCCTCGGTCGAGCCTTCACCGACCTCGTCGATGACAAAGACATCCTCCACAATGTGACGTGCCCCTACACTCCGCAGCAGAACGGCATGGCCGAGCGGGAGATGCGCACGGTCGTCGAGACCGTGCGGACGATGCTTCTGCACATGGGCGTGAAGCATCACTGGGCACCTTGCTCTGCGACAGGCCGTCTGGGTGCGCAATTGCCTCGAACGGGCTTCTCTACCTTCGGGGACGACGCCGCACGAGTTTCTGTTCGAGAAGAAACCTAATCTGACGCTGGCACGGGTGTGGGGCTGCATGGTGCAGTTCATGGTCCCCGAGCAGCAGCGCGGCGGGAAGTTGGCGCCGAAGGCCCGTTGGGGTCTTCACCTCAGAGTGTTGCCAGACAGCAAGGGCTGGGAGGTGCTCGACCTGACTGACGATAAGGTCGTCACAACGGTCGAAGCGATCTTCTACGGGAAATGGAAGGCCGAGAACGGACTAGCATCGACGAGGATGCCCTCTACCCCGCCGACCGATTCCTCCTCGGTGCACCCTCCCCTGCTCGCCGCGGACGGCGAGCTTGATGAAGAAGACACAGATGAAGTCCCGCGACCCCTCCCTCCCCCTGTTCCCGCTCTATCACCGTCGGCGGCTACGCCGCCCTCCCCTTCACCGCTCGTCGTCGACCTTCCTAAGGAGGGTTCCTCGTCGGCCTCCTGCGATGAGGGGAGACTTGGTGCGTCGCCTGCGGCGCCGACTGGTTGCATCGCCGGTGGCCGACGTGACGCCGAGAAGGTCGTAGACGGGCAGCGGCAGACGACAGGGGAGCAGATGACCGGGAAGTTGTCGGCGTCGAAGCCGACTTCAGAGAAACCATCAGCAGAGGCGCCAACTTCAGGGGAGCCATCGGCATAGAAGTCGGCTCTGAGGGAGCGGTCGGTAGAGGAGCTGTCGACAGGGGAGCAGCTCGGCAACGACTCGTCGAGCGATGTAGTGGAAGTCATCGGTGAGGTCGGCGGCGATGCATGGGAGCTGTCAACAGGGGAGCAGTCTGACGACATCGACGTGGTGGAGGTCACGATCGAAGAGGCGAAACCGCGACGGTCTTCGTGTTCCAACATTGGCAAGCCGCCGGAGAAGCTGAGCTACCACGATTGTCTGCCAACGACCTCCTACAGCACGCTGCTAGGGCGGCCCGTTTTTTCTCGCGCGCGCCAGTAGGCCGTCGCCCGTAGGCCCCGCTCGCCCCTAGGCCGACGCCCCACCTGCAGCAACTGCTGTTCCTGTTCCTGCTACAGCTACAACTGCTGCTACTGCTACTGCTGCCGCTACTCCTACTACTGTTCGTACTGCTCCTACTGAAACTATGGCTAGTCCTGCAGTGCTAGCTTTCGATGCAGAGGGCCGCCCGCTGCGTTTTGACACCTGGCTCGAGGACCTCCATCTGTTCCTCCAGCTCACTGCTAAGGAGGATATTTCACTGTATGACCATGCGTTAGGCCTCGCTCCTGCCCCTGCTGACAGTACTGCCCGCTCACAGTGGCAGAGTCGTGATGCCCACTCTCGCTTCGCCATTCGCAACTCCCTGCCGGTAGATGAACGCGAGCACTTTAGCCAGCAGAAGACTGCTCAGTCACTGTACACTGCTGTAGTTGCGCGTTACTCCTCGCCTGCCTCTGCTTCGCTAGGCCGCCTCTCACTGCCCTATCTGTTCCCAGACCTGTCCACCTTCTCTACCGTCGCTGACCTCGTTACTCACCTCCGCACTAGTGAGATCCGCTTCCGTGCTGCTATGCCCGCTGAGTTTCTTGCCAAGAACCCCCCCCCGCTATGGCTCACTCTTTACCACCTGGTCACCCGTCTCCCTGACTCCCTTCGTGCGGTCAGGGACACCTTCCTTGCTCTCTGCCCCACCGAGCTCACCATTGACCTGCTTGAGAAGCACCTGCTGGCAGCTGAGACTAGCATAATCGCTGTCGGTGCGTCTCGCGGCGACCCCCGCACCCCTTTCTTTGAGGGGTGTTCCCCCTCCCCTCTTCTCCCCTCTGTCGCCTCTGCTGCTGCTGTCGACCTTCTTGGTGCTGAGAAGGTCGGGACTGCGTCCACTGCGAGTACGTGGCGCCGCAGCGGCAAGGGGAAAGGGGGCAAGGGGGGCGGCGGTGATGATGGGGGAGGCGGTGGTGGGGGCGGTGGCGGCGGTGGGGGTGGTGGCGGGGCTGGAGGGGCCAGTGGCAGCGGCGGGGGTGGTGGCGGCAGTGGTGGAGGAGGTGGCCGGGGTTGGGGCGGTGGTGGTGGCGGCAGTGGACGCGGTGGCGGTGGTGGCGGTGGTGGTCGTGGTGGCGGCGGCGGCGGTGGAGCTCGTGGAGGCTCTGGCGGTGGCCAGCGCCAGCAGCATACCCTGTCGCCCCAGGAGCTTCGTGAGTGGTACTCTCAGCGTGGGGGGGGTGGCCTTAGCTGCCCGTACGTCATCCGCACAGGTGACTGCACTGGTCAGACGTGTGGGAGGGCGCACACCCAGCAGCGCTGCTTCTCCCGCCTCGACGACGCCTGGCGCACTCAGTTTCCTGCTGCTACTGAGCTGCCCCGCTGGTTTGATCTGATCAAGAAGAACATTGATGTCTATGCTCTTGACTTTGATGCTATCCTTGGTGCCATGTATATGTTGTCTGCTAGTGGAGAGGGTGACTGTTACCTGCGTGTCCCGCCCGACCCGGGCATTAGGACCAGTGAGGCTGCCGCACTAGGTGCTAGTGTGTCTGCTGCCCCAGGTACTGGTGAGCTTTCCGCTCTAGGTGCTAGTGTGTCTGCTGCCCCAGGTGCTGGTGAGGCTGCTGCTCTAGGTGCTAGTGAGTCTGCGCCCACTGGTACTGCGTCTACTGAGGCACTGCACACCTTCACACTAGACTCAGGTGCTTCCTGCTGTTTCTTTCGTGACCGCACTGCCCTTGAGCAGCTTGCTCGGCCAGTTGCAGTCTCCCTCGCTGACCCCTCTGGGGGTCCGGTCATTGCGACCTCCTCCACTGTCCTCCCTTGTCCTGCGGTTCCGTCGGGCACACTGTCAGGTCTCTACCTCCCCTTGTTCTCTACGAACTTTTGGCGGGTCGTGCGCTCCAGGACGGGGGTGTCCACCAGTTCACCCCTGCCTACGAGCGCGTGACACACTGCACGTGTGCTCGGACGGGTCGCCACCTGGCTACCTTCACTCGGCAGCCGGGGTCGGACCTGTACACACTAACCACTGAGTCCCCTCAGGTAGCTGCGTCTGCGTCTGCGTCAGGTCAGCTGTCTGCCCCCTGCTCGTGTTGCTCCCTGGCGCACGAGACCGTCCTCTGGCACCACCGCCTTGGTCACCCGTCAGTGCAGCGCCTTCGTGGCATGCACTCCCGGTACCTTGTCTCTGGTCTTCCCAGGGTTCTCCCTCCCCTCCCACCCTCGCCTGCTCCTCCCTGTCTTCCCTGTGTCGAGGGGCGGCAGCGCGCCGCTCCTCACTCCTCCTCGTTTCCCACGACGACTGCTCCCTTGCAGACGCTCCACATGGACGTGTGGGGCCCAGCCCGCGTCCGTGGACAGGGTCACGAGAGGTACTTCTTGATAGTTGTTGACGACTACTCGCGCTACACCACGGTCTTCCCCTTGCGCACCAAGGGTGAAGTCCCTGATGTTTTGATCCCCTGGATCCGCGCTGCCCGTCTCCAGCTCAGCGAGAGGTTCCACTCCGACTTTCCTGTCCTGCGTCTGCACTCTGACAGAGGTGGGGAGTTTTCCTCCGACCTCTTGAGGGCCTTCTGTCAGGGGGAGGGCATTGAGCAGTCGTTCACGCTTCCGGCCTCTCCATAGCATTGCTGAGCGCCGCATTGGCTTGGTCATGGAGGTCGCTCGTACCTCCTTGATCCATGCGGCTGCCCCCCACTTTCTGTGGCCGTTTGCGGTCCGATACGCTGCGCATCAGCTCAACCTCTGGCCCCGTGTCTCCGTTCCGGAGACTTCGCCGACACTGCGTTGGACGGGAGAGGTCGGTGATGCGTCAGTGTTCCGGGTCTGGGGATCTCGTGCGTTTGTCCGCGATACGTCCGCGGACAAGCTCTCCTCCCGCGCTGTTCCTTGTGTCTTCCTTGGCTTTGTCCCGGACGCGTCTGGTTGGCAGTTTTACCACGCCACCTCGCGCCGTGTCCTGCCCTCTCAGGACGTCACTTTCGACGAGTCGGTCCCCTACTACCGCCTCTTCTCCTACCGCACTGCCCTGCTCCCCCCCCCGCCTCTCTTCCTCGCACCAGGTGCTGCTGTGGTAGACCCCCTCCCCCCTCAGGGTGCCGCTCCCTCAGGTGTGTCCCAGGTAGACCCGGTTGAGCCTGTCGAGGTAGCTGTCGACTCTTGTCCTGCTGGGGGTGCGGAGCCTGGGGGTGCTGAGCCTGAGCGTGCGGAGTCTGGGGGTGCTGAGCCTGAGCGTGCGGAGCCTGGGGGTGCTGAGTCTGGGGGTGCTGAGCCTGAGAGTGCTACGTCTGAGGGTACTGAGCCTGGGGGTGCTGCGACTGGCCGTGCTGTGCCTGGAGGCGCTCCCTCTTCCCAGCAGCTGCGTGAGTGGTACTCACGGTACTGCAGCCTCAGGAGGGGCACTTCTGGGGCTAGGGGTGCTGCTGGAGCTGGTGCTCGTGGTTCCCCGCCTAGACGGGAGCCGCCATCTCCCCAGCGGCTCCGAGAGTGGTACGCTCGGCGCTGCAGTCTCCGGAGTGGCGCTGCTGGTGCTTTGGACCCTGGAGCTGCTGCTGCTGCTGGTCCCGCAGACCCTGGAGCTGGTGCTGGTGCTGGTGCTGCTGGCGCAGGAGCTGCTGGTGGTGCTGCTGGAGGTGCTGCTGGTTCTGGAGCTGCTGGAGGTGCTGCTGGTGCTGGAGGTGCTGCAGACGCTGCTGGTGCTGGAGGTGCTGCTGGTGCTGGAGCTCCTGGAGGCGCTGCTGGTGCTGGAGGTGCTGCTGGAGCTACTGGAGGTACTGCTGGTGCTGGAGCTGCTGGAGTTGCTGGTGGTGCTGCGGGAGTTGTAGCTGGAGACCCTGGGGCTGAGGGTGCTGGTGCTGTCTCTGCTGGTTCAGGAGGTGCTGAGCGGCCGCGATCGTACTACGTTCCGCTCCTTCAGCAGGTTCTTGGCCTCCCGCCCTCCACTGGTCCTTCTCCTCCCCTACTGAGTCCACCACCTGTCCTGTCGCAGTCACAGTTACCGCTTGCCTCTCCGCTGCCTGGTCCTTCTCCTTACGCTGGGCCGACCAGAGGTCTTACGGAGCGTCGTGAGCCTGAGTCTCGTCCTGCGTTGCCTGAGTCTCGTCCTGAGTCACCTGAGTCTCGTCCAGAGTCGCCTGTCCGCACTGTCCGAGCTGGTCATCGTGCTCCGCGTCAGCGTCCTCCTCCTGTACTTGGCACTCACTATATGACTCTGCGTCCTTCCACTGCTCCACAGCGTGTCCCTCTGCCGTCTCCTCCTGCGTCCTCTCTTCCTGACGGTCCGGACCCGGAGTCTGACTCTCTTCGTGCTGCCAGTCCTACTGTCACGCGTTTCCTCGCCACTGTTGTCACTCACCCTACCTTTGAGTCCTCTGCTGCGTCTGCTCTAGTCGCTGAGCTTGTTGACTTTGCTGCCGCCTATCGTCTAGACTACGCCGCTAGCCTTGTTGCTGAGTCTGAGTCTGTCTGTCCTCCGTCCGTCGGGGGTGAGTGTGCTCTTGGCACGGACGTCCTTGAGGACAGACAGGAGGAGTTTGAGTGCTTTGCCGCTGCTTTACCTCATCTCGTGTCCATGCTGATTGCCCCTGAGGGAGACCCGGATGCACCAGACATCCCGACCCCACGCTCTTACGCAGAGGCAATGGAGGGTCCCTACTCCTCTCAGTGGCAGACAGCCATGGACGCAGAGATGGCTTCCTGGAAGTCCACAGGCACCTACGTCGACGAGGTTCCCCCACGTGGGGCGAACATCGTCAGTGGCATGTGGATTTTCAGGGTGAAGCGACCGCCGGGTTCTCTGCCTGTCTTCAAGGCGCGTTACGTTGCACGAGGCTTCAGTCAGCGAGAGGGAGTTGACTTCTTCCAGACCTTCTCCCCGACCCCGAAGATGACCACTCTTCGGGTTCTGCTGCACGTAGCCGCTCAGCGTGACTACGAGCTCCACCCTCTTGACTTCAGCACTGCGTTCCTACAGGGCAGCCTGCACGAGGAGATATGGCTGCGCCGCCCACCTGGCTTCACTGGGTCGTTCCCTCCTGGTACCCAGTGGAGCCTTCGGCGGCCAGTCTACGGTCTCTGCCAGGCACCCTGTGAGTGGCACGACACACTAAGGACTACTCTTGCGGCTCTTGGGTTTGCTCCTTCTACTGCTGACCCGTCGCTGTTTCTACGCACCGACGCCACTCTGCCGACGTTCTACGTTCTCGTGTACGTAGACGACTTGGTCTTTGCTACTGCTGACACTGAGGCACTCGCCCACGTGAAGTCGGAGCTGCAGAAGAGACACACGTGCACAGACCTGGGTGAGCTGACAAGCTATCTTGGCTTGCGGATCACCCGGGACAGAGCACAGCGCACCATCACTTTGACTCAGTCACACATGGTGCAGCAGGTCCTTCAGCGCTTCCGCTTCACGTACTCCTCGCCTCAGCCCACTCCTCTGCCTACCGGTCACTCGCTCTCAGCTCTGCCTTCGGATGAGTCCGTAGAGCCGAGTGGCCCGTATCCAGAGCTTGTGGGCTGCCTCATGTACCTGATGACCTGCACTCGACCTGACCTTGCATACCCTCTTAGCATCCTAGCACGCTATGTCGCTCCTGGCCGTCACCGGAAGGAGCACATGGATGCCGCTAAGAGGGTGTTGCGCTACTTGTGCAGTACGTCGGGCATGGGGCTTGTGCTTGGAGGACGGAGCGACGTTGTCCTCACTGGGCACTCAGACGCTTCTTGGGCTGACGACCAGGCTACGCAGCGGTCGTCTCAGGGTTACACCTTCAGCCTTGGCTCTGGTTCAGTTTCTTGGCGTTCTACACGCTCGTCTTCAGTTCTCAGCTCCAGTTGTGAGGCTGAGATCTACGCCACAGCCATGGCTGCACAGGAGTTACGCTGGCTCACCTACCTGCTGACCGACCTGGGAGAGCGGCCTCGTTCTCCTCCAGTGCTGTACGTCGACAACAAGGCCGCCCTTGCCTTGTGTCAGGAGCACAGACTGGAGCACAGAACGAAGCACATCGCTCTGCGCTACTTCCTTGCTCGAGAGCTGCAGCAGCTTGGTCAGCTTCGTCTTGCGTACGTGGCCACTCGGGCCAACACTGCTGATGTGTTCACCAAGGCGCTTCAGCCTTGTGATCATCAGCGTTTCTGTACTGTTCTAGGCCTTGTGCCTACTGTCCCTCACTTGCTCACTTCTTGACTCTGCTTGTACTGTGATCTCTATATATATACCTGCATGCTTACACTTGCTAGGTTGTGATCACTGTACCTCTTGTTATATTATCAAACTGCATGTGAACTGGTCTTGTGACCGCTTGCTTGTGCTCGGAATTTGTGTGGTATCCTTGAGATCCACCCTGAGCTTGTTTTGCTTTGCTTTGACTGGTCTTGTGACCCCTTGCTCTCCCCCACTTAGCCTATGGGGGTGTGTCAAACATTATATATGTTCTAGCTGTGTAGGCTACAATGGGTTAGCCTTTAGGGGGTACACTAGTTTAGGGTTTGGTACTTGTACTCTCATTTGTTCCTAGTTCAAACACTTCTCATTTCTGACAGCTGCTTGACAACGCAGAGGCCGGCGTCGATCTGACCGAGCTCGACCCCGACATGCACGCCGACCCGGAGCACCGCTGGGACATCGCCAACATGAAGGGCAAGGTGGTGAAGGCCGCTATGGACGAGGAGATCCGAATTCTTATTGTCAGAATCCCAACCACTAGACCATTGGGATAAAAGGGCTTGTTAAGTAGCGGGTCAGTGCGCCCATAATCCCCCAGGCCAACATGCCTGTAACCCTTCCCTAGGATCAATCGGGGATCACTAGTGGACCTCTGACAACCCCCCGCACTGGGATGCCCGAAGTGCACACAATGGGATACGAACCCGAGACCTTCGCTCTGATAACATGTCAGAATCCCAACCACTAGACCATTGGGATAAAAGGGCTTGTTAAGTAGCGGGTCAGTGCGGAGGTGCGTAATGAGGTCAGCGACTGTGGGAAAGGCAGGTTCTTGGTCTCCCGCCTTCTACTGGTCCTCCTCCTCCCTTAGAGTGTCCACAGCCTGTCATGTCACAGTTACAGTTACAGCCGGCCTCCCCACTGCCCGCTCCTTCTCCCTACACTGGTCCTACTGGAGGTCTTGCTGAGCGTCGTGAGCCTGCGTCGCGTCCTGCGTCGCCTGTCCGTACTGCTCGCGCTAGTGGTCGTGGTTCGCGTCAGCGTCCTCCTCCTGTCCCTGGCACGCACCGGATGTCTCTGCGTCCGTCCACTGCTCCTCTGCGTGCCCCTTTGCCTTCTCCTCCTGAGTCCTCTCTTCCTGCTCTTCCCGACCCGGAGTCGGACTCTCTTCATGCTGCCAGTCCTACTGTCACGCGTCTCCTTGCTACTGTCGTCACTGACCCTTCCTTTGCGTCCACTGCTGCGTCTGCCCTAGTTGCTGAGCTCGTCGACTTTGCTGCTCGCTGTCGTCTAGACTACGCTGCTTGTCTTGTCGCTGAGTCTGAGTCTGTCTGTCCTCCGTCCGTCGGGGGTGAGTGTGCCCTTGGCACGGACGTCCTTGAGGACAGGCAGGAGGAGTTCCAGTGTTTGGCTGCTGCTTCACCTCATCTCGTGTCCGTACTGCTTACCCCTGAGGGAGACCCGGATGCACTTGACATCCCGACTCCGCGCTCTTACGCGGAGGCGATAGAGGGTCCCTACTCCTCTCAGTGGCAGGCAGCTATGGACACAGAGATGGCTTCCTGGAAGTCCACAGGCACCTACGTTGACGAGGTTCCCCCGCCTGGGGCGAACATCGTCAGTGGCATGTGGATTTTCAGGGTGAAGCGGCCGCCGGGTTCTCCGCCTGTCTTCAAGGCGGGTTCTCCTCTGACACTTATCTCTAATGGGACGTGGGAGCTGGTCGAGCGTCCGCGCGGTGTCATCATCATTAAGAACCGATGGGTTCTTTTGACGAAGTCTCACGCCGACGACACAGTCGCCCGCGAGAAGGCCCGCCTGGTCGTGAAAAGCTTAACGCAGATCTACCGCAGACTACGACGAAACGTACTCTGCGAATCTTCCTTAGTATCGTAGCCGTCCTCGATCTGCATCTGATGCAGCTCGACATGAAGAACGCGTTTCTGTAGAGTAAGCTGTCACAATATGAAATTGACTAAAACAGAAAAGTACAAACAAGATATATGCAAAACCTAACCCTAGTGCAAGTACAAAATAACACAAGGGAAAACACCTAGACTAGAACTACACAAACTATAGAATTATAGTTTGACATAAGCTGGATCGCGTCCTCTACATGTACCAGCCCGACTACTACAATGATGGCACCGGTCGCGTCTGCAAGCTGCTGAAGATCCTCTACGGGCTGAAGCAGTCGCCGCTGCTGTGGTACAAGGCGCTCGACGACGTGCTGACTGGCGCGGACTGGAAGAAGAGTCAGGTCGACGAGGCTCTCTACTTCAAGGTCGGCGACGACGGAGTGGCGTGCTGGGTGCTGGTCTACGTCGACGACCTGCTCGCCGCAAGCAGCACCACTACGATGCTGAAGGAGCTGAAGGAGCTGCTGGAGGCCGCCTTTGAGCTGCGCGAAATCAGCCCGGTTGAGAAGTACCTCGGGCTGGAAATCGTGCGCGACCGACCTGCGCGGAAGTTGTGCTTCACCAGCAAGTTTACGTCGACAAACTGCGTCGGCGCTTTATCGAAGAGGAGCAGACTGGTCGAGTGCCGAAGACGCCGGTCTCCGTCGACGCCTACGCAGAGCTGACTTTTGACGACGAGGAGGCGCAGTCGCGCGTAGAGGAGGAGTATCGGCAGAAGGTCGGTTCGCTGCAGTTTGCAGCGACGACGACAATGCCGGACATTGCCTTCGCGTGCTGCAAGTTGGGGAGCTGCCTGACAGTGCGAAGCGACAACCACTGGCGCGAGGTCGACCGCTTTCTGCTCTACCTCGCTGACACCCGTGACGCCGCTCTGGAGTTCGGCGGCGGACCAGAGTCGATGTGTCTGGTCGGCTATGCAGACGCCGACGACGCTGGTGACAAGCATAATCGGACGAGCACGGGCGGCTACGTGTTCGTCTTCGGAGGGGCTGCAGTCAACGTATCAAGTGCGCGACGCTTTCATCGACCGAATTGGAGTACGTCGCGGCCACTGAAGCCGGCAAGGAGGCTCGCCGTCTGCGCTTCCTCCTTGCAGATTTCCAACTGCTCGATGCAGAGAAGCCGACTGTACTGCACGTGGACAACCAGTTGACAATCACGGTCGCAGAGGGCTTGGGGCTCAAGGGCAACCTCAAGCACATGGATCGATGCTACGCCTGGCTGCATCCTATATGGTGAAGCACGGAAAGATTGCTCTGCCGTACATCCCGACCACCTAGCAGCCGGCCGACTTTCTGACGAAGGCGCTGCATTTTCCGGCTTTCAACCGGTGCTCCGTCGCAATCGGCCAAGTGCGTCTGGCCGACGTTGACGACGGGGATGACGAGGTGCAGCAGTAGGTGCCGTGCCCTTCTGCATGGGTGGTGCGGTCATTTGCGTGCTATGTGTTGGATGCATGCAGATGGAATTTTCTCCTTGTATTCTATCCCTCTGGGTTCTGGGTGGACCTTGTGTGTGGATGTCCAAGCGTGAGCTGGGCAGGGGAGTGGTAAAGAGAAAGGCCTCGCCCTCGCTTGGGCGCAGCCGATCTCGCCGTCGACGAGAAGTTATCAACAGAGTGGTCGACGAATGGGCTTCTGCTGTTCGACAGAGGTAGCGATTGAGCAGGCTCTGCTCGACGGAATCTGGTCGATATCGTCGACGGGCAGCGCTTGTCGAAGGCAGCGATCGAGGAGGCCCGTCGAGGAGCGGTGGTCGACGAGGTCCGTCGAGGAGCGCTGGTCGACGGCAGTGGTTGACGAGCTCATCGAGCAGTGCTGGTCGACGAGGCCCGTCGAAGAACTTTGGTCGAAGAGCTCTGGTCGAGGAGCTCTGCTCCACGAGCTCTGCTTGGCAAACGCTGTCGACCGAGCGGCGTCGAGCTGGTCGACTGAATTCGCAGAGGAGTGCGAAACTCTGCGGAGGTGTGCGAAATTCGCTTAGGAGGTTTTGGCGAAGTTTGACATGCAGAAACCTGGCACCTGCGCAATGTGCTTGGCGATGAAACCGTCAACCTGCACCTAGGTGTGCACATGTGCGCAGATAGACATCTGCGACTGCAGATAGTCACGTGCGACTGCAGTGCTGGCAGACCGCGTGCAGTGCAACGCTGGCAGATCGCTCTGCTGCAGCGTTGGCAAGCCACTCTTCTGCTGCGCTGGCAGAGTTTGCCCTGCAGAATGTTGATTTGCATGCCATTCTTGCTATATCGAATTGCATGCCTCATTTTGTAATCTAATGTTCAATGTTCTTTTCGATTTCCACAGTGAAACTCTTGCCAAACTTCTCTGTGAAGACAGCAAATAGTAAGAACGCTAGTGCAACGCTACGATCACTCGCACAACCCCGTTTCCTCCGTACTCCACTCCCATTGTGTAGTGACTCTCTGAATGCTCAACATGGAACAGCCCGATTACTACGACGATGGCACAAGCCTCGTGAGCAAGCTGCTAAAGAGCTTGTACGGGCTCAAACCGATCCCGCTGCTGTGGTAGTCGGCGCTCGACGCAGTGCTGACCGACGCCGTCTGGAGCAAGAGCCAAGTCTACCAAGCCCTCTACTTCAGGGTCGGCGACGACATCGTGACGTGCTGGGTGCTCGCCTACGTTGACAACCTTCTCGCCGGCAGCAGCGATTTGATGATGCTAAAGGAGTTGCGCGAGCTGTAGGAGAGCGCTTTTGAGCTGCGCGAGATCAGCCCGGTCGAGAAGTATTTGGGGCTTAAGATAGTGCGCGATCGACCTGCGAGGAAGTTGTGGCTGCAATAGTCGTACGTCGATAAGCTGTCCAGATGCTTGATCGACAAAGAGCATACTGGTCGACGACCGAATACGCCTGTTTCCGTCAGTGCCTACTGACTTTCGACAACGCGGACTTCCAGTCACGCGTAGAAGAGGAGTACAGTTAGAAGGTCGGTTCGCTGCAGTTCGTCACCACGACAACTTGGCCCGAAATCGCCTTCGCCTACAACAAGCTGGGCTCCGGCTTGACGGTGCGGAGTGACCAGCATTGGCGCGAGGTCGATCGCTGCCTCGACTACTTGATGTCGCTATGGAGTTTGGCGGCGGGCAGGAAACTCTGAAACTGGTTGGCTACATGGACGCCCACAACGCTGGCAACAAGCAGACGCACAGCAGCACGAATGGCTACGTTTCAGTCTTAGACGGCGCAACTGTCTCCTAGACAAGCCAGCGCATCAAGTGCTGAATCTGTCCTCGACCAAGTCGGAGTACATTGCGACCACCGAAGACGACAAGGAGGCTCGTAAACTTCGCTTCTGAGAAGATTTGAACAAGAATGAATGAACTATGAAATGAAGTGAGTACAAATATGAAACCCTAATTGGTTGTACCCCCTATGGGATACCCCACTATAGCCTACACAACAGCATAAGCTATAATGTTCTGACACACCCCCATAGGCAAAGTGGGGGAGAACAAGGGGTCACAAGACCAGTCAAGCAAAGTAAAGCAAAGCAAGCTCAGGGTGGATCACAAAGTCACCACACAGTCCGAGCACAGGGTCAAGGCCACACGGCCAGTTCACATGCAAGAGTACACACATATATATAAAACTAGACAAGCAAGAGCAGGTATATATATATGTGAGAGTACAGGCAAGGTCAAGAGGAGAGCAAGTGAGGCAAGACGGGCACAAGACCCAGCTGAGTGCAGAAGCGCTGATGATCACAAGGCGGAAGTGCCTTGGTGAAGACATCAGCAGTGTTGGCCTCAGAGGCCACGTACGCAAGCCGCAACTGACCACGTTGCTGTAGCTCACGAGCAAGGAAGTAGCGGAGAGCAATGTGCTTTGTTCTGTGCTCCAGTCGCTGCTCTCGACACAAGGCCAGCATGGCCTTGTTGTCTACGTACAGGACTGGAGGAGAACGAGGCGGCTCTCCAAGGTCGGTCAGCAGGTAGGTGAGCCAGCGAAGCTCCTGTGCAGCCATGGCCCCGGCGTAGATCTCAGCCTCACAACTCGAGCCAAGAACAGAAGACGAGCGAGTAGCCCGCCACGAAACAGAGCCGGAACCAAGGCTGAAGGTGTAACCCTGTGACGACCGCTGCGTAGCCTGGTCGTCAGCCCAAGAAGCGTCCGCGTGCCCAGTGAGGACCACTGGACTCCGCCCTCCAAGCACTAGCCCCATGCCCGACGTACTGCACAAGTAGCGCAACACCCTCTTCGCTGCAGCCATGTGCTCTGGTCTGTGTCTCCCAGGAGCAACATAGCGTGCGAGAATGCTAAGAGGGTATGCAAGGTCAGGTCGTGTGCAGGTCATCAGGTACATGAGGCAGCCAACAAGCTCTGGGTACGGGCCACTCGACTCTACGGACTCATCCGAAGGCAGAGCTGAGAGCGAGTGGCGAGTAGACAGAGGAGTGGCCTGAGGCGAGGAGTACGTGAAGCCGAAGCGCTGAAGGACCTGCTGCACCATGTGTGACTGAGTCAGGGTAATGGTGCGGCGTGCTCTGTCCCGGGTGATCTGCAAGCCAAGGTAGCTGCGCAGTTCACCCAGGTCTGTGCACGTGTGTCTCTTCTGCAGCTCGGACTTCACGTAGGCGAGTCCAGCAGTGTCAGCTGTGGCAAAGACCAAGTCGTCGACGTACACGAGGATGTAGAACGGCGGCAGAGAGGTGTCGGTGCGTAGAAACAGCGACGGGTCGGCAGTAGAAGGAGCAAACCCAAGAGCCGCAAGTGTAGTCCTCAGTGTGTCGTGCCACTCACGTGGCGCCTGGCGGAGACCGTAGACTGGACGCCGGAGACTCCACTGGGTACCAGAAGGGAAAGACCCAGTGAAGCCAGGTGGGCGACGCAGCCAGATCTCCTCGTGCAGGCTGCCCTGCAAGAAAGCTGTGCTGAAGTCAAGAGAGTGCAGCTCGTAGTCACGGTGAGCAGCAACGTGCAGCAGTACCCGAAGAGTGGTCATCTTCGGGGTGGGGGAGAAGGTCTGAAAGTAGTCAACTCCCTGCCGCTGACTGAAGCCACGAGCCACGTAACGCGCCTTGAAGACAGGCGGAGAACCCGGCGGCCGCTTCACCCTGAAGATCCACATGCCACTGACGATGTTCGCCCCAGGAGGGGGGACAGCATCAACGTAGGTGCCTGTGGACTTCCAGGAAGCCATCTCTGCATCCATAGCTGCCTGCCACTGAGAGGAGTAGGGACCCTCTATCGCCTCCGCGTAAGAGCGCGGAGTCGGGATGTCAAGTGCATCCGGGTCTCCCTCAGGGGTAAGCAGTACGGACACGAGATGAGGTGAGGCAGCTGCCAGACACTGGAACTCCTCCTGCCTGTCCTCAAGGACGTCCGTGCCAAGGGCACACTCACCCCCGACGGACGGAGGACAGACAGACTCAGACTCAGCGACAAGACTAGCAGCGTAGTCTAAGCGACAGCGAGCAGCAAAGTCGACGAGCTCAGTAACGAGAGCAGACGCAGCAGTAGACTCGAAAGAAGGGTCAGTGACAACAGTAGCAAGGAGACGCGTGACAGTAGGACTGGCAGCACGAAGAGAGTCCGACTCCGGGTCGGCAAGAGCAGGAAGAGAGGACTCAGGAGGAGAAGGCAAAGGGGCACGCAGAGGAGCAGTGGACGGACGCAGAGACATCCGGTGCGTGCCAGGGACAGGAGGAGGACGCTGACGCGAACCGCGACCACTAGTGCGAGCAGCACGGACAGGCGACGCAGGGCGAGACGCAGGCTCACGACGCTCAGCCAGACCTCCAGTAGGACCAGTGTAGGGAGAAGGAGCAGGCAAAGGGGAGGTAGGCTGCAACTGTAGCTGGGACGAGACAGGCTGTGGGCACTCTAAGGGAGGAGGAGGACCAGTAGAGGGTGGAAGACCAAGAACCTGCTGCAGGAGTGGCACGAAGTACGGTCGAGGCCGCGCGGCGACGCTAGAAGCAGCCGGGACAGCACCAGAACCCTCAGCAGGAGCACCCGCTCCAGCAGCACCACCAGTAGCTCCAGAACCTCCAGCAGCACCAGGAGCACCCCCAGTAGGACTGCCAGCAGTAGTCTCAGCGCCAGCACCCTCAGCAGCACCAGCTCCAGTGCACCCAGGACGAGCACCTCTGGGACCCGCGACCGCAGCACCCTCAGCAGCCGAAGGACCTCCAGCACCAGCAGCACGCCTCCAGCGCCGGGCAAACCACTCACGCAGCTCCTGTGGAGAAAGTGGCTCCCGGCGAGACGAAGGACTCGGAGAACCTCCAGGCGAAGCACCTCCAGGCTCAGCACCCCCAGGCGTAGCACCCCTAGGCTCAGCACCCCCAGACGTAGCACCCCTAGGCTCAGCACCCCCAGGCTCAGCACCCCCAGGCTCAGCACCCCCAGGCTCAGCACCCCTAGGCTCAGCACCCCCAGGCGTAGCACCCCTAGGCTCAGCACCCCCAGACGTAGCACCCCCAGGCTCAGCACCCCCAGGCTCAGCACCCCTAGGCTCAGCACCCCCAGACGTAGCACCCCCAGGCCCAGCACCCCTAGGCTCCGCACCCCCAGGTACAGCACCCCCAGCCTCAGCACCCTCAGCAGCACCAGAGTCACCAGTGACCTCGACAGGCTCGACCGCGTCTACCTGGGACACACCTGAAGGGGCAGGACCCTGAGGGGGGAGGGGGTCTACCTGGGGGGGACCTGGTACCAGGAAGAGTGGGGGTGGGGGGAGGGACGGAGTGCGGTAGGGGAAGAGGCGGTAGTAGGGGACCGACTCGTCAAACGTGACGTCCTGGGAGGACAGAACACGGCGAGAGGTGGGGTGGTAAAACTGCCACCCAGGCGCGTCAGGGGGGAACCCCAGGAAGACGCAAGGAGCAGCACGAGGGGATAGTTTGTCCGCAGACAGGTCGCGGACAAACGCCCGAGATCCCCAGACCCGGAACGCCGACGCATCGCCAACCTTCCCCGTCCACAGCAGGGCTGGGGAGGTCTCCGGCCTGGAGACCCTGGGGTGGAGGTTGATCTGATGCGCCGCGTACCGAACCGCAAACGGCCACAGAAAATGGGGGGCAGCCGCATGCATCATAGACGTACGAGCGACGTCCATGACCATGCCAATGCGGCGCTCAGCAATCCCATTTTGCTGCGGTGAGTCCGGAAGCGTGAAGGTCTGACGGATGCCCCGTGCACGACAGTAGGCACGCAGAAGGCCAGAGGAGAACTCTCCGCCTCTGTCCGAGTGCAGACGCAGAACAGGAAAGTCCGAGCCGAAGCTCTGCCTGAGCTGGAGACGAGCTGCGCGGATCCAGTCGATCAGCACCTCAGTGACATCACCCTTGCTGCGCAAGGGGAAGACTGTGGTGTAACGCGAGTAGTCGTCAACAACGAGCAGGAAGTAGCGCTCGTGACCCTGTCCACGGACGCGGGCTGGGCCCCACACGTCCATGTGAAGTGTCTGCAACGGGGCCTCTGTCGGAGGAAACTGGGAGGAGTGAGGGGCAGCACGCAGGCGCCCCTCGACACAGGGGACACAGGCAGGGCCAGGGCCCTGAGGAAGGGGAGGGAGGGACCGGGGGAGACCGGACACAAGAAGACGGGAGGCCATACCTCTGAGCCGAAGCAGAGAGGGGTGGCCAAGGCGGTGGTGCCAGAGGAGAGTCTCGTGAGACAGGAGACGACACGAACAGGGGGCAGACTCAGGACCAGACCTGGACGCCGCAGCAAACACCTGACCCGACGTAACTACCCTACCAGACTCAGCAACTGGAGGAGACGCAGTGGTCAGAGTGTACAGGCTCGACCCCGGCTGACGGGTGAACGTAGCCAGGTGTCGGCCTGTGCCAGCCTCTGTACAGTGGGTCACTCTCTGACGTGCAGGAGTGAACTGGTGGACCCCCGCATCCTGTAGGTCAGCACCACTCACCAGGTTCGTAGAGAACGAGGGGAGGTAGAGACCAGACAGGGTGCCAGAGGGAGCCGCCGGACACGGGAGGACTGTGGAGAAGCGAGACAGGACAGGACCCCCAGAGGGGTCAGCCAGAGACACTGCAACCGGTCGACTCAGCGGTGTGAGTGTGGTGCGGTCCCGAAAGAAGGAGCGAGACGCCCCAGAGTCAAGGGTGAAGGTGAGGGAGGCCGAAGCCGACGCAGTACCTGAGAGCGCAGACTCACCAGTACCTGAGGACGCAGACACACGAGCACCTAGAGCAGCAGCGTCGCAAGCACCTAGGGCAGCAGCCTCACCAGGACCTAGAGCAGCAGTCTCAATGCCCGGATCGGGCGGGAAACACCGGTAACAGTCACCCTCATCACTAATAGACACAGCATACATGGCAGAGAGAATAGCATCAAAGTCAAGATCATAGATGGCAACACCCGCCCTAGACAGCTCGCCCCAGCGAGGGATCTCGGAGGCCTCCGGGAACTGGTGACGCCACGCGTCCGTCAGGCGGCCAAAGCAGCGCTGGGTGGGGTGGGGACCCCCACACTGCTCACCCGCACGGTCGCCGGTGCGCAAAACGTAGGAGCACGGACCAAAACCCCCACCCCGCTGACGCGCAGTGTACCACTCACGAAGCTGCTGAGGGGACAGGGTGTCACGACCACGCTGCTGCTGCTGGCGCGAGCCACCACCGGAGCCACTCCTCTGCGAAGACCCGCGACCAGCACCACCGCCACCCCCGCCGCCTCCGACGCCTCCGCCGCCTCCGCTACTGCCGCCGCCTCCGCCTCCGCCGCCGCCTCCACCTCCGCCACCTCCACCACCTCCGCTCCCACCGCCACCGCCGCCGCCACCTCCACCTCCACTGCCGCCACCGACCCCTCCACCCCCACCTCCACTCCCACCGCCACCCCCACTCCCCCAACTGCCGCCACCTCCACCTCCACCGCCCCCGCTCGCTCCTCCAGCGCCCTTGCCCCCCTTGCCCTTGCCAGAGCGGCGTCTCCCGCTAGGGGCAGACGCCGCACCGACCGACTCAAGAACAAGGAGGTCGGCCACAGCAGCAGAGGCAACAGAGGGCAGAAGGGGGGAGGGGGAACACCCCTCAAAGATGGGGGTGCGCGGGTCACCACGAGAGGCCCCTACAGCGACTATGCTCTTCTCGGCCGCTAGGAGGGACTTCTCGAGGAGGTCAACAGTGAGAGTGGTGGGACAGACAGAGAGAAAGTGGTCCCTGACTACGCGAAGGGAGTCAGGAAGGCGAGTGACTATGTAGTAAAGAGTGATGTACATGGGGGGGGGGTTCCTGGCGCAGAAGTCAGGAGGGAGTGCAGCGCGGTAGCGAGTGTCACTAGTGCGGAGGTGCGTAATGAGGTCAGTGACTGTGGGAAAGGCAGTAAGATCAGGAAAGAGGTACGGTAGCATGAGACGGCTCAGTGCAGCAGTGGCAGGGGAGGAGTAGCGCGCAACTACAGCGTCGTACAAGGTCTGAGCACTCTTGTACTGACTAAAGTGCGCACGCTCGGAGGTAGGGAGGTGGCGACGCACAGCAAGACGTGCAGCAGCGTCGCGCGTGGCCCACTGGGAGCGAACAGTGGCGTCAGCATCAGCAGCAGGGGCAGTGGAGGTGCCAGAGGTGAGGTCAAAGAGAGAGAGGCCGTCTGCCCTATCGCACTGTAAGAACAGCTGCAGGTCATCTACCCAGACCTCAAAGTCAATGGCCCTACCCTCAGCGTCAAAGGCGAGAACACTAGGGGTAGCCATGACCCTAGACGACTAGTAGCGCAAACAGTGGGGTGAGGACAGTGCAGTGAAAAGGCGCTGTGCTCACCAGACTGGGCAGGTCGGGCGGCCCTGAAGGAGGGCGGCGCGGCGGCTCGGCGGCTCAGCTGCTGGGCGGCCCGGCGGCTCGGCGGCGCGGCCGCTGGGCGGCTCGGCTGCTGGGCGGCTCGGCTGCTGGGCAGCTCGGCTGCTGGGCGGCTCGGCGGCTCGGCTGCTGGGCGGCTCGGCGGCTCGGCTGCTGGGCGGCTCGGCTGTGCTGCTGCAGGGCACGGGGCCGCAGGTAAGGGCGGCGGGGCCGCTGGTAAGGGCGGCGTGGCCGCGGGTAGGGTGGCGGGGCCGCAGATAGGGTGGCGGGGCCGCAGGTAAGGTGGCGGGGCCGCAGGTAAGGTGGCGGGGCCGCAGGTAAGGTGGCGGGGCCGCAGCAGAGGGCGGCGGGGCCGCAGGTAAGGGCGGGGCCGCAGGTAAGGTGGCGGGGCCGCGAGGAAGGGCGGCGGGGCTGCTAGGTAGGGCGGCGGGGCCGCGCGATGGGGCGGCGGGGCCGCGCGATGGGGTGGCGGGGCCGCGAGGAAGGGCGGCGGGGCCGCGCGATGGGGCGGCGGGGCCGCGCGATGGGGTGGCGGGGCCGCGAGGAAGGGCGGCGGGGCCGCGCGATGGGGCGGCGGGGCCGCGCGATGGGGCGGCGGGGCCGCGCGATGGGGCGGCGGGGCCGCTAGGTAGGGCGGCGGGGCCGCTAGATAGGGCGGCGGGGCCGCGCGATGGGGCGGCGGGGCCGCGAGGTAGGGCGGCGGGGCCGCGCAATGGGGCGGCGAGGCCGCGAGGTAGGGCGGCGGGGCCGCGGAGACGGGTGGCGGGGCCGCAGTGCAGGGCCGCTAGGGCGGCTCGACGAAGTGAGGGCCCGGAGCGCGACTCGGGCTGAGCGCGCTTCGGGCAGGAAAAAAAATCGATGTGGTGGGCCCTAAGCACAGTTCCCAAGGGGGAACCTGCTCTATACCATGAGAAGATTTGAACAAGAATGAATGAACTATGAAATGAAGTGAGTACAAATATGAAACCCTAATTGGTTGTACCCCCTATGGGATACCCCACTATAGCCTACACAACAGCATAAGCTATAATGTTCTGACAGCTTCCTCCTCGCCGAGTTCCAACTCCTCGACGCTGGGACGCCGACTGTTCTGGACGTGGACAATCAGTCCGCCATCGAGGTCGCTGAAAGCTTGAGGCTCAATGGCAACCTCAAGCACATGGAGCAATGCTATGCATGTCTGCAGCAGATGGTGAAGCGCATGAAGATTGCGCTGGAATACATGCCGACAACCGAGCAGCCGGCAGACTTCCTTACGACCTTCAACCCGTGCTCCGTCACGGTCGGCCAAGTTCGCCTTGCCGACGCAATGATGACGACGACGTGCAGCAGTAGGCACCATGTCCTCTAACATGGTTGGTGCGGTGATCGGCGTGCGGGGGTGTGCACGCCGATCAAATATCCCATTGTATTATATTACGTAGGTTCTGGGTGGGCCTTGTGTGGGTGCCCAAGCTTGTGCTGGGCAGGGGAGTGTCAAAGTGAGAGGCCCCGCTCTCGCTTGGGCGCGTGTGTGCTCTGTGGCGACATGGTGAATTCGACGAAGTGGTCGTCAAATTGGCTCTCGTATTTAGTGGCCTTGGTCGGGTGGCAGGTGGGGTGAACCCTGAAATGGAAGAGTGCATCAAAACGAAAAGAGAGGCCTGGTTGGCAAGTTCCAAGCTGTGCTGCTGGATGTCTTTGATGCGAAACTGTAGAGTACAGTACGTGCGTGCGTGTCCCGTCCGTGCGTTTGCTTTTACAGTGAGAACGCAACACACCCACATTCTCGCGAAACTGTATATATACAAATATGTATATATACATATATGTATATATATGGCGTAAGTATGCCAATGGTAACAAAACAAATGGTTCTAAAACGCGTACGGTAACTATTAGAGTATGTTTTTAAGCGTTAGGTAACTCGTTTCATGCATTTGGCAATTCAGCACGGGCGAGTGATCACACGAATGGTAAGTAAAAAAAGTCTCGCCTAAAATGATCATGGCTTAGAGATATTTGTTACATTTCAAAGAATTTTGGGAAAATATGTCATTTGTAACAAACAGGGGGCCGCCTTAAAATGTTTGGTTAAAAAAACCCGGGTACGGTCACCACAAGGGTGTTTTCATGTGTCTGATAAGACGTTTCATGAAATCAGTCACTCTTAAGCGACGAGCTTCGGAAGCGATGGCGACGACGCAGGCGACAGAGAGCGGAAGCGTGGGACCTAGGTGTTGAGGTGAAGCCCTGCACGCACATGGTTTTGCGTGTAGCAGCCCTATGCAGAGTAGCGAGGTTTCGCTTACCGCATAGTACCTGTGTTGCGGAATTTGCCGAGTACACTCCAATCTGTGCACTTCGTTATGCACATTTCAACATTGGACTAACTTGGAGGGAAGTGACGACATTGCACAAACGAGTATGTGCAACTGTCAGTATTGCAAGAATCTGCGCAATTACTCCTGGGCAGGTAGAAATCCACCTGATGGTAATTTCACGTGATGGTATTTTCACCTGGCGGTGCCAACCTGGAAACCGCATACTAGAGTAGGTGCTTGCACGTTCTCCTTGAACTACGTTCTTCATGAACAAAGTTATCGTAGAACGTTCTTTCTCTATAAGGTTCATGTTGTTTCTGTTGTAATTAGTCAATCAATTTCGTTCCTTCAGTTACTATATACCAGGCTGTGGTTTCTGAATACCAGTATTTTGGTTTCCAACAAGTCCGTATCCAGTTTACACCAAGTATCCAGTTTGCAATTCTGCGCCTAGGCTCTCCCATAATCGCCTATCTTCGCACTAGGGGCACCAAATTGTACATATCATTCTTCCTATTTCAATCGAATCGAAATGTTAGAGCGTCACAAACAAGAATCACGTGCCGGTGATTCTCTGCCATCACACAGGGGCAAAGATACGTCACTTTGCAGGAATGCCAGCCTATACTGATTGGACGGCGCAGGATGTAAGACCCTCAAGAATCAAACGAAATGAATGGATGTGGAGTAGCTGCAAAATTGAATCCGTTACCGTTTTAAACAAGATTTAACATTAAAATTATACATGCGCTTATAATAAATCAGGGTTTATAGGGGGGGCACTTATAATTGAGGTCCGACCATAAGCGCAGTGCTCAAGTTAGAAGCGTATGCGCTTAACATAGGCCTTGGCTTATGTATGGGGCCATACGGTACCACGTGATAAGACCCCACTAAGTTTTCATAAGACCTTAGGGTCTTATATCCGGGTGATTACGGTTAAAAAAATAATACGAACCTAACGCGTTTGTCTGTGGGAGATGGAAATATTGTCTCTAAATCAGATGAACCCCAAAAAGTAAGTATGAAAATGAGCCCATCATACCAAGTTGGACCGATAACAAGGGCTCTGGATGAGAGCCTGCACGCTGCATTGGCATTCAGATTAACGTGGCAAAACAGGCAAGGCAAGTTAACGGTATTGAGTTATGTAAGGAAAAACATTTTCTTTACTTCGTGCCCCTGCTTATCGCGTACCCAACTGCTCCCGCCAACAGTACCCAAACAGTGCACCGTTACCACTCGCTACATTCGCCTTGACTACTATTACCGCCACTGTTCATATCGCGGCCCAACCTCAAAGCTCGGTTGGTAACCCGTGTGAAAATAAAAGCGAGGAATGAAACAGAGAAGAGGGTTTGCACTAGCAGGCAGTTGAGTACATATAGGAAACCCTAATTTGGGCTGTACTTGCTATAGAGTACCCCACTGCAGGCTAGACAAATATAACATTCTGACACACCCCCATAGTCAAAGTGGGGTATAATCAGCATAGCAAGCAGTCACAGAATAGTTCACAAGCACAAGTAAAGCTAGAGGCAATCACAGAGGGCAAGTGAGGAGGAGGAGGGACTGTGAGAGGAGAGGAGATGGGAGACGTGAGAGGCCACGTAAGCAAGACGAAGCTGACCACGCTGCTGCAACTCTCGAGCAGGGAAGTAGCTCAGAGCGATGTGCTTCGTTCTGTGCTCCAGTCTGTGTGCCTGACACAAGGCAATCATGGCCTTGTTGTCGACGTACAGAACTGGAGGAGAACGAGGCGGCTCTCCCAGGTTGGTCAGCAGGTAGGTGAGCCAGCGTAACTCCTGTGCAGCCATGGCCCCTGCATAGATCTCAGCCTCACAACTGGAGCTGAGAACAGAAGACGAGCGGGTAGACCGCCACGAAACAGAGCCGGAGCCAAGGTTGAAAGTGTAACCCTGTGACGACCGCTGCGTAGCCAAGTCGTCAGCCCAGGAAGTGTATGCGTGACCAGTGAGGACAACTCGAACCGTCCTCCAAGCACGAGCCCCATGCCCGACGTACTGCACAAGTAGCGCAACACCCTCTTAGCGGCATCCATGTGCTCCTTCCGATGTCTCCCAGGAGCGACATAGCGTGCCAGAATGCTAAGAGGGTAGGCAAGGTCAGGTCGAGTGCAGGTCATCAGGTACATGAGGCAGCCCACAAGCTCTGGGTACGAACCACTCGGCTCTACGGACTCGTCTGAAGGTGGAGCTGAGAGCGAGTGGCGAGTAGGCGGAGGAGTGTGCTGTGGCGAGGAGTACGTGAAGCCGAAGCGCTGAAGGACCTGCTGCACCATGTGTGACTGAGTCAAGGTAATGGTGCGCTGTGCTCTGTCCCGGGTGATCCGCAAACCAAGATAGCTGGTCAGCCCACCCTGGTCTGTGCACGTGTGTCTCTTCTGCAGCTCCGACTTCACGTGGGCGAGTCCCTCAGTGTCAGCAGTAGCAAAGACCAAGTCGTCGACGTACACGAGAACGTAGAATGGCGGCAGAGAGGTGTCGGTGCGTAGAAACAGTGACGGGTCAGCAGTAGAAGGAGCAAACCCAAGAGCCGCAAGAGTCGTCCTCAGTGTGTCGTGCCACTCACGGGGCGCCTGGCGGAGACCGTAGACTGGCCGCCGGAGGCTCCACTGGGTACCAGGAGGAAACGACCCAGTGAAGCCAGGTGGGCGGCGCAGCCAGATCTCCTCGTGCAAGCTGCCTTGTAGGAAAGCAGTGCTGAAGTCAAGAGAGTGAAGCTCGTAGTCACACTGAGCGGCGACGTGCAGCAGAACCCGAAGAGTGGTCATCTTCGGGGTAGGGGAGAAGGTATGGAAGAAGTCAACTCCTTCTCGCTGACAGAAGCCTCGTGCAACGTAACGCGCCTTGAAGACAGGCGGAGAACCCGGCGGCCGCTTCACCCTGAAAATCCACATGCCACTGACGATGTTCGCCCCAGGCGGGGGAACCTCGTCGACGTAGGTGCCTGTGGACTTCCAGGAAGCCATCTCTGCGTCCATGGCTGTCTGCCACTGAGAGGAGTAGGGACCCTCTATCGCCTCTACGTAAGAGCGCGGGGTCGGGATGTCTGGTGCATCCGGGTCTCCCTCACATGCAAGCAGCATGGACACGAGATGAGGTAAAGCAGCGGCAAAGCACTCAAACTCCTCCTGTCTGTCCTCAAGAACGTCCGTGCCAAGAGCACACTCACCTCCGACGGACGGAGGACAGACAGACTCAGACTCAGACTCAGCAACAAGGCTAGCGGCGTAGTCTAGACGACAGGCGGCAGCAAAGTCAACCAGCTCAGCAACTAGGGCAGACGCAGCAATGGACTCAAACGGAGGGTCAGTGACAACAGTGGCCAGGAGACGTGTGACAGTAGGACTGTCAAACATACTAGCAGACGGGCCTAGGCTTAGTAGCCTAGGCCACGCTAAGACTAGGAAGGAGGCGTCAAGTGAGAGCGAGAGTTGTGTGCACGAACAGAATTGAGAAAGGAATGGGTTTCACTAGCAGCAGTTGGGATACAAATAGCAAACCCTTACTGGGTTGTACTCGCTATAGAGCACCCCACTGCAGGCTAGATAATATAACATTCTAACACACCCCCATAGCCAAAGTGGGGTGTAATCAGCACAATGAGTAGGCATAGCAGTAGTTCAAAATTATAAGCAAAGCTAGAGGTAGTCACAGCGGGCAAGTGAGGAGGAGGAGGGACTGTGAGAGGAGAGAAGATGGGAGACGACGGCCGAAGCTGCAGACACACGGGCAACAGGAGTGCTCTCTGCGACTCAGTGGCTACCGGGAGCTAGTGCCCCGGAATACAGGAGTAACAGGCTCTGCGGCTGCGACGAGCGGCAGGAGCAACGGACCCACGGGCGACAGGTGCAGAAGTCTCTTTAAGCTACCGGGAGCAAGTGCCCTGGAATACAGGCGCTGCGGACGACACGACGGCAGCCTCCTCTCAGCCTCCCCAAACAGTCCCACCCCCCTGACACACACCCCCTGCTGCACCCCTAGCTCCACTCCCACGTCACCCCCCTAGCTCCACTCCCCACGGCTCCCACACCTCCACCCCCCTCAGCAGCAGCTGCAGCAGTGGGAGACGAAAAAGGAGGAGGGGAAAGGGAAGGGGAGCACCCACACCTCGCACCCCCATGCTCGCCACCCCACACCCCCACCACCGCGGAACGCACGGCGGAATGGGAGCAATGGGCAGCACGGGGGGGGGGGGGGGGGGGGGGGGGGGGGACGGGACGGGCTTCTGCAGGGGCGGCTCGCGCGGGTCCTGGGGCGACCGCTGCATGCACGGGCTGCTCCAGGGGCGGCTGCTGCAGGTGCGGGCTGCTCCAGGGGCGGCTGCTGCAGTGGCGGGCGGCTCCAGGGGCGGCCGCTGCAGGTGAAAGGTAGGAGGGAGGGGGGGGGGGGGGGGGAGGAGCGCGGCCCCCAGGGCGCCCTGACGGGCGACGAGAAAGGGAGCCGCGCGGCCCCCCAGGGCCTTCGCGACGGGCGACGGGAAGGGCGCCGCGCGGGCCCCCAGAGCCGCCGCGACGGGCGACGGGAGGGGACCGCGCGCGGGCCCCCGTGGGCGCCACGACGGGCGACGGGAGGGGAGGCCGCGCGGGCCCCCGAGTGCGCCTCGACGGGCGACGGGAGGGGACCGCGCGCGGGCCCCCGTGGTCGCCACGACGGGCGACGGGAGGGGAGGCCGCGCGGGCCCCCGAGTGCGCCTCGACGGGCGACGGGAGGGGACCGCGCGCGGGCCCCCGTGGTCGCCACGACGGGCGACGGGAGGGGAGGCCGCGCGGGCCCCCGAGAGCGCCACGACGGGCGACGGGAGGGGAGGCCGCGCGGGCCCCCGAGAGCGCCTCGACGGGCAACGGGAGGGGACCGCGCATGCCCCCCAAGGGCACCACGACGGGCGCCACGGAAGGGTAAACCGCCACGCGCCCCGAGCGCGCGGCGGGCAGAAATTAGGGTTTCTGCGCCGCGCACCACGGGGCGTGCGGCGGACAGTACGGCAGCGGAAGCAGGTGGTGGGCCCATACAGGAAGGCGGCAGGGACACGCCGCCCTCTGATACCATGTCAAACATACTAGCAGACGGGCCTAGGCTTAGTAGCCTAGGCCACGCTAAGACTAGGAAGGAGGCGTCAAGTGAGAGCGAGAGTTGTGTGCACGAACAGAATTGAGAAATGAATGGGTTTCACTAGCAGCAGTTGGGATACAAATAGCAAACCCTAACTGTGTTGTACTCGCTATAGAGCACCCCACTGCAGGCTAGATAATATAACATTCTGAGAAGGACTAGCAGCACGAAGGGAGTCAGACTCCGGGTCCGGACCGTCAGGAAGAGAGGACGCAGGAGGAGACGGCAGAGGGACACGCTGCGGAGCAGTGGAAGGACGAAGTGCCATCAGGTGTGTGCCGAGGACAGCAGGAGGACGCTGACGCGGAACAGGACGACCAGTGCGGGCAGCGCGAACAAGCAACGCAGGACGAGACTCAGGCGACGCAGGACGAGACTCAGGCGATGCAGGACGAGACTCATGCTCACGACGCTCCGTAAGACCTCTAGTCGGCCCAGAGTAAGGAGAAGGACCAGGCAGCGGAGAGGCTGGCTGTAACTGTGACTGCGACTGGTCAGGCGGTGGACTCAGTAAGGGAGGAGTAGGACCAGTAGAAGGCGGGAGGCCAAGAACCTGCTGAAGGAGCGGAACGTAGTACGGCCGCGGCCGCGCAGCGCCTCCAGAAACAGCAGAGACAGCACCAGTACCCCCAGCTCCAGGGTCTCCAGCTACAACTCCCGCAGCACCACCAGCTCCAGCACCTCCAGTAGCTCCAGCTCCAGCAGCACCTCCAGCAGCAACAGCTCCAGCACCTCCAGCTCGACCTCCCGCAGCACCACCAGGCCCAGCAGCTCCAGTACCTCCAGTACGAGCACCTCCAGGACCAGCGGCTCCAGCACCTCCAGCTCCAGCAGCACCCCCAGCAGCTCCAGCAGCTCTAGCTCCAGCAGCACCCCCAGCAGCTCTAGCTCCAGCAGCACCTCGCTGAAGTCTCCAGCGGCGAGCAAACCACTCGCGCAGCTGCGGTGGAGAGAGAGGCTCCCGCCGCGACGAGGCACATGCAGGAACTCCAGTAGACTCAGCATCCCCTGTCTCAGCAACCGCAGGCTCAGAACCCTCAGGCTCAGCACCTCCAGGCTCAGTACCCTCAGGCTCAGCACCCCCAGGCTCAGCACCCCCAGACTCAGCAACCCCAGGCTCAGCACCCCTAGGCTCCACACGCTCAGGCTCAACACCCCCAGGCTCCGCATGCTCAGGCTCAGCACCCCCAGGCTCCGCACGCTCAGGCTCAGCACCCCCAGCAGCACCACCCCCAGTAGCAGCACCAGAGTCAACCGCTACCTCGACAGGCTCGACAGCGTCTACCTGAGACACACCTGAGGGAGCAGGACCCTGAGGGGGAAGGGGGTCTACCGGAGGAAGACCTGGTGCAAGGAAGAGCGGCGGGGGGGGGGGAGAGGCAGTGCGGTAGGGGAAGAGACGGTAAAAGGGAACCGACTCGTCAAACGTGACGTCCTAAGAGGGGAGGACACGGCGCGAGGTGGGGTGGCAAAAATTGCCAGCCAGGTGCGTCAGGGACAAAGCCAAGGAAGACGCAGGGAATTGCACGGGCGGAGAGCTTGTCCGCGGTAGTATCGCGGACAAAGGCACGAGAACCCCAGACCCGAAACACTGACGCATAACCAACCTTCCCCGTCCAACGCAGTGTGGGCGAGGTCTCCGGCAAGGAGACACGGGGCCAGAGGTTGAGCTGATGCGCAGCGTATCGGACCGCAAACGGCCACAGAAAATGGGGGGCAGCCGCATGTATCATGGAGGTACGAGCGACCTCCATGACTAAGCCAATGCGTCGCTCAGCAACCCCATTCTGCTGCGGTGAGGCCGGGAGCGTGAACGTCTGGCGAATGCCCTTCCCACGACAAAAGTCCCGCAGAAAGTCAGAGGCAAACTCACCACCTCTGTCAGAGTGCAGACGCAGGATGGGAATGTCCGTCCCGAACCGCTCGCGGAGCTGGAGACTGGCAGCGCGGATCCAAGGGATCAAAACATCAGGGACCTCACCCTTGGTGCGCAAGGGGAAGACCGTGGTGTAACACGTGTAGTCGTCAACGACCAGCAAAAAGTACCGCTCGCGGTCCTGTCCACGAACGCGGGCTGGGCCCCACACGTCCATGTGTAGGGTCTGTAGGGGAGCAGTCGTTGGGGGAAACAAGGAGGAGTGAGGTGCGGCGCGCTGCTGCCCCTCGACACAGGGAAGACAGGGAGGAGAAGGCGAGGGTGGGAGGGGAGGGAGAACCCTGGGAAGACCAGAGACAAGGACACGTCGGTGCATGCCACGGAGGCGCTGCACCGAGGGGTGACCAAGACGGTGGTGCCAAAGGACGGTCTGGTGCGACAAAGCGCGACACGAGCAGGGGGCCGCTTGGGTGAACGTGGCAAGGTGCCGACCAGTCCGGGAGCACGTACAGTGGGTCACACGCTGACCTCCAGGGGTGAATTGGTCAACCCACTCATCCTGGAGGTCAGTTTTACTCACCAAGTTCGTAGAGAACGAGGGGAGGTGGAGACCCGACAGTGAGCCAGACGGAACAGCCGGACACGGCAGGACCGTGGAGGAGTGCGCAAGGACGGGGCCCCCAGAGGGGTCCGCCAGGGAGACTGCAACTGGCGGACTGAGCGGCGTGAGTGTGGTGCTGTCGCGAAAGAAGGAGCGGGAAGCACCTGAGTCAAGTGTGAAGGTGTGCAAGGCCTCAGCAGGCGCAGTACCAGAGAGAGCAGACTCACCAGCACCTGGAGCAGCAGACTCACTAGCAACTAGAGCAGCAGCCTCACCAGCACCTAGAGCAGTAGACTCTATACCTGGGTCGGGCGGCACACACAGGTAACAGTCACCCTCAGCACTAACAGTCAACGCATACATGGCAGATAGGATATCATCAAAGTCTAGACCAAAGATATCAACATTCTGCCTAAGAAGCTCCGCCCAGTCGGGTAGCTCAGGTGCATCAAGAAACCCTGCGCGAAAGGCGTCGGTAAGGCGGTAGAAGCAGCGGCGCTGAGTGTGAGGCCTCCCGCATGTCTGACCAGTGCGGTCACCTGTGCGAATGACATACGGGCAGGAACCACTGCCACCAGCCGCCCCACGCTGAGTAAACCACTCACGGAGCTCCTGAGACGAAAGGGGCTGACGCTGGTGTTGCCTCTGGCCACCTCCAAGGCCTCCCCTCTGACTGGTACCACCCCGGCCGCCACCACGCCACCGCCTCCACTCCCACTGCCGCCACCACTGCCGCCCCCACTACCGCCACTGCCGCCACCGCCGCCGCCACCTGCACCTCCACCCCCACCACCACTCCCTCCGCCACCGCCGCCCCCTCCACCGCCTCCACCGCCCCCACCACCGCCGCCACCTCTGCCGCCTCCACCGCCCCTACCTCCCCTGCCTCCCCTGCCGCTGCGGAGCCTCCCACTAGGGGCAGACGCAGCTCCTACCTCCTCAGCACGAAGGTAGTCAACAGCTGCAGCAGAGGCGACTGAGGGGAGAAGGGGGGAGGGCGAACACCTCTCAAAGAAGGGGGTGCGAGGAGTGCCACGAGAAGCGCCTACAGCGACTATGCTAGTCTCAGCTGCGAGGAGGTGCTTCTCGAGCAGGTCGACAGTGAGGTTGGTGGGGTCAAGTGCTAGGAGGAGGTCCCTGACTGCAGTGAGAGAGTCTGGGAGGCGGGTGACTATGAAGTAGAGCGTGATGTACATGGGGGGGGGGGGGGGTTGGTGAGAAACTCGGCGGGGAGCGCAGCACGGTAGCGAGTGTCACTAGTGCGGAGGTGAGTGACTAGGTCGGCTACTGTGGCAAAGGTGGACAGCTCTGGGAACAGGTAGGGCAGGAGAAGGCGGCCTAGAGCAGCAGTGGCCGGGGAGGAGTAACGAGCGACTACAGCGTCGTACAGTGCTTTCGCTGTCTTATGCTGGCCAAAGTGGGCGCGTTCGGCTAACGGCAGGTGGTTGCGAACGGCTAGGCGAGCAGCAGCGTCACGGGTAAGCCACTGTGAACGGGTCGCACTGTCAGCTGTGGCGGCAGGGGCGGGCGAGGCGCCAGAAGTGAGGTCAAACAGCAAAGTACCATCCTTTGAGTCCGTCAGCAGGAACAGCTGTAAATCGTCTAGCCATGCATTGAACTCTATCGGGCAGCCCTCCGAATCGAAGGTGAGAACGTTTAGAGTGGCCATAGTAGGCAGAGCAGTCAGGCAGAGCAGCACGCTAGCAGCAGTGCAGCAGGGAGCGCGCTAGCAGCAGTGCAGCAGTGAACGGCGCACGGTAGGGCAGGGTGCGCACGGCAGGGCAGGGCGCGCGGCAGGGTAGGGCGCGGCGCTCAGTGCAGGGCGCGCGGCGGCGCGGCGCGTGGGCAGGGCACGGCGCGCGGCGGCGCGGCGCGCGGGCAGGGCAGGGCGCGCAGCGGCGCGGCGCGCGGGCAGGGCAGGGCGCGCGGCGGCGCGGCGAGAGGGCAGGGCAGGGCTCGCGGCGGCGCGGCGCGCGGGCAGGGCAGGGCGCGCGGCGGCGCGGCGCGCGGGCAAGGCAGGGCTCGCGGCGGCGCGACGCGCGAGCAGGGCAGTGCGCGCAGCGGCGCGGCGCGCGGGCAGGACAGGGCGCGCGGCGGCGCGGCGCGCGGGCAGGGCAGGGCGCACGTCGGCGCGGGCAGGGCAGGGCGCACGGCGCGGGCAGCGCGAGGGCAGGGCGCGCGAGGCGGCGCGACGCGCGGGCAGGGCAGAGCGCGCTGCAGCAGGTGGCGCGCGACTCAGCAGGGCGCGCTGCAGCAGGCGGCGCGCTAGCAAGGCAGTGCGCGCTATTGCGGGCGGCGCAGGGCAGGGCAGGGCAGGGCAGGGCAGGGCAGTACGACGTGATCACACTGGCGCGACGGGTGGGGTAGCGCTACTCGGTGGGCCCTAAGAGATCGGTCCTAGGCTAGGACCTGCTCTGAAACCATGTCACAAGAATGAACAGAAATGAATGATTGAACTAGCAAGCAGGTGGGTACAAGTAGGAAACCCTAATTGGGTTGTACCCCATATGGGCTACCCCACTACAGCCTACACAAGCTATAGCATATAAGTTTGACAGGGAGGCGACGGCGGAAGCTGCAGACACACAGGAGCGGCTGGCTAAGTGGCTACCGAAGCAATGGCCCGGACTTCAGGAGTAACTCGCTCCGCGGCTACGCCGAGCAGCTGGAGCAACTGACCCATGGGCGACTGGCGACTACCGGAGATTGTAGCCTCTGGACTACTGGCGCTGCTGGCGACACGACTGCTACCTCCGCTCAACCTCCCCCAACTGTCCCACCCCCCTTTCACACACCCCTTGCTGCACCCCTAGCTCCACTCCCACGACACCCCCCCCAGCACCACTCCCTCGTCTCCCACACACCCACCCCCCTCAGCGGCAGCTGCAGCAGTGGGAGACGGAGGAGGAGGAGGAGCAGGGGACGGCTCACACACCCGCCACCCCCATACCCGCCACCCCCACACCCCAAACGCAAGCGGCGTGGGGCAGAAACGCGGGCAGCAGTTGGGGCGGCGTGTGAGCAGAAGCGGGGCAGCGCGCGGCCCCCCCGAGGCGCCGCGACGGGCGACGGGAGGGGGCGATGCGCGGGCCCCCAGGGCGCCGCGACGGGCGACGGGCAGGGCGACTCGCGTCCCCCCAGGGCGCCGCGACGGGCGACGGGAGGGGGGGGAAGCGCGGGCCCCCAGGGCGCCGCGACGGGCGACGGGCAGGGGGACGCGCGGGCCCCCAGGGCGCCGCGACGGGCGACGGGCAGGGCAGCGCGCGGGCCCCTAGGGCGCCGCGACGGGCGACGGGATGGGGGCGGCGCGCGGGCCCCCGGGACGCCGCGACGGATGACAGGAGGGGACAGCGCGCGGGTCCCCAGGGCGCCGCGACGGGCGACGGGAGGGGCCGCCCCTGCTTGATTGACTCTGGCTGGAGGGATGGAGAGGAAAGGTTTGACCCTTGGGCCTTGCACCAGGGGACAAGGTCTCCATGCACCAGGGTACAGGCATCAGCTGCATTCACAGGGGCACAGGGCTTCTTTCTTGTTTTTTGTGGAGTTGGTTACAGCTATAGTACGTCTCCAAAGGGAGTGACTAGTAGATAGAAATGTTTGCTTGTATTTCCCTATTCACCTCCCGAAAATAGGAACCATAGGTGTTACATGAATTGTTGTGAATATTGAATAGGTGAGCAATACTAATCGGCATTTTTTTATTAAAATCCCTTGAACATCATATTGTTTTCAAGAACTCACTCAAATCCAGGTTGGCCCTAGTAGGCCCTCGAATATCAGGCTTCTTACTCTGATTTGATTGATTTTCAGGGGTTTTTGTTGTTATTAAGGCTGATTATTCAGCCTTTTTTTTTTAGCAACACTGATGATTCGACCTTTTTTTTGGGAGTGAACACTGAATTTTCAGGCCTTTCCTAACAGGAACACTGATTGATCAACGTTGTATCGAACCAGTACACTGAATGCAAATCCGACAAGTTGCCTGTAAAATTCCCCTCAAATACAGGGAATCCCAGATTCGCGCGGTGCCAGCACCGCGTGGCAGGGACTACCTGACAAAATCACCTTCACTTTCACTCTGAGAGATGTTTTGCTGGCGCGGTGTGTCACTCCATTGGGCAGTTTCGACACTAACTATGGAGCTGGCCAATGAGAAGATGCCTTAGAAATTCGCGAGGCTTCCAGCACTACTACATGCACCTCCGCCGCGATACGAATTTGGCGTGCTGGCAAGCAGTGATGCTCACACAGTGACGCTGAGAATGCATGCAACGCCGCCTAGGCACCGTCACTGCCATCCAGGAGCCCCTTCTGCTTCGTGCTCTGCATTAGAATAGGGTTTCCCTTTCTTCCTAGTGTACCAAGAGGCAGTTAGCCGTGGGTATTCGCCAGGCCCTCAGATTCGTTTTGGGGCACGCTGATTGCTCAGTGTCCCTTGAAGGCCAACGCTGATTTTCAGTGTCGTCGTGTTGAAAACACTGATTTTTCAGTGTACAAAAAATATAAAGGCTGAACAGTTACATTGATTGTTATCCCTGTACTCGTCAAGGGACTTTGCTTAGCGAGGAATTTGGACAATCATTATCGCTCATGGGCTCAATCATGGCGAAAACGCACTGTAGGTACCGTGGTTGGCTGCCTAGGTAGCAAGTCACGGCGCCAATCACGGCGAAAAGGCAAGACGGGAATTTAGGATTCAGGGTCGCACTCGATATAAACACAGGAAAATCAGAGTTTGAAATAAAAAAACACTGAAACATCAGGGTCGTTAAAAAAAAAAAAAAATGATGCATCAGGGTCATGATAAAAAACGAGGGTCAAACTTCAGGAATTCAGGGTAAAAATCCTGACTTCTGAGGCCCTGGTATTCGCCTGTCATTCTGCTTTCGCTCGTACCTTGGTTCATGTAGTGAAAACTCTAGATGCAGTGTGTAATCGTACATACTATGCCAGGCCTTCATGAGGGCACGGTTAATGCTGGTGACCAGCGAGTGTCAGAATCCCAACCACTAGACCATTGGGATAAAAGGGCTTGTTTCAGTAGCGGGTCAGTGCGCCCATAACCCCCCAGGCGAACGCGCCTGTAACCCTCTCCAGGATCAATCGGGCATCCACAGTGCAAATCTACTGACACCCCCCCACACTGGGAGGCCCAGGACTAAGCACAGCGGCAACGGCCTACATGTGCATACACCGGGAATCGAACCCGAGACCGCTCTGATACCATGTCAGAATCCCAACCACTAGACCATTGGGATAAAAGGGCTTGTTTCAGTAGCGGGTCAGTGCGCCCATATTCCCCCAGGCGAACGCGCCTGTAACCCTCTCCAGGTTCAATCGGGCATCCACAGTGCAGATCTACTGACATGAGAAGAAACGAGGAATGAGAATGACTAAGGGAAAGTTGGGTACAAAATGTAAACCCTAGAAAACTGTACCCCATATGTGCTACCCCGCTATAGCCTACAGTAGCTATGTCATATAAATCTGACACACCCCCATAGGCAAAGTGGGGGAGAACAAGGGGTCACAAGACCAGTCAAGCAAAGCAAAGCAAGCTCAGGGTGGATCACAAAGTCACCACACATTCCGAGCACAAGTTCAAGGCCACAAGGCCAGTTCACATGCAGGATTACATATATATATGCAACAGTACAACAAGGTCAAGGGGTGAGCAAGTGAGGCAAGGTAGGCACAAGACCCAGCTGAGTACAGAAGCGCTGATGATCACAAGGCGCAAGTGCCTTGGTGAAGATATCAGCAGTGTTGGCCTGAGAGGCCACGTACGCAAGCCGCAGCTGACCACGCTGCTGTAGCTCACGAGCAAGGAAGTAGCGGAGAGCAATGTGCATCGTTCTGTGCTCCAGTCTCTGCTCTCGACACAAGGCCAGCATGGCCTTGTTGTCTACGTACAGCACTGGAGGAGAACGAGGCGGCTCTTCGAGGTCAGTCAGCAGGTAGGTGAGCCAGCGAAGCTCCTGTGCAGCCATGGCCCCGGCGTAGATCTCAGCCTCACAACTGGAGCCGAGAACAGAAGACGAGCGGGTAGCCCGCCACGAAACAGAGCCGGAACCAAGGCTGAAGGTGTAACCCTGTGACGACAACTGCGTAGCCTGGTCGTCAGCCCAAGAAGCGTCTGCGTGCCCAGTGAGGACCACTGGACTCTGCCCTCCAAGCACAAGCCCCATGCCCGACGTACTGCACAAGTAAAGCAACACCCTCTTCGCTGCAGCCATGTGCTCCGGTCTGTGTCTCCCAGGAGCAACATAGCGTGCGAGAATGCTAAGAGGGTATGCGAGGTCAGGTCGTGTGCAGGTCATCAGGTACATGAGGCAGCCAACAAGCTCTGGGTACGGGCCACTCGACTCTACGGACTCATCCGAAGGCAGAGCTGAGAGCGAGTGGCGAGTAGGCAGAGGAGTGGCCTGAGGCGAGGAGTACGTGAAGCGGAAGCGCTGAAGGACCTGCTGCACCATGTGTGACTGAGTCAGGGTAATGGTGCGGCGTGCTCTGTCCCGGGTGATCTGCAAGCCAAGGTAGCTGCGCAGTTCACCCAGGTCTGTGCACGTGTGTCTCTTCTGCAGCTCGGACTTCACGTGGGCGAGTCCAGCAGTGTCAGCTGTGGCAAAGACCAAGTCGTCGACGTACACGAGGATGTAGAACGGCGGCAAAGAAGTGTCGGTGCGCAGAAACAGCGACGGGTCGGCAGTAGAGGGAGCAAACCCAAGAGCCGCAAGTGTAGTCCTCAGTGTGTCGTGCCACTCACGCGGTGCCTGGCGGAGACCGTAGACTGGCCGCCGGAGGCTCCACTGGGTGCCAGGAGGAAAAGACCCAGTGAAGCCAGGTGGGCGACGCAGCCAGATCTCCTCGTGCAGGCTGCCCTGCAAGAAAGCAGTGCTGAAGTCAAGAGAGTGCAGCTCGTAGTCGCGGTGAGCAGCTATGTGCAGCAGTACCCGAAGAGTGGTCATCTTCGGGGTGGGAGAGAAGGTCTGAAAGTAGTCAACTCCCTGCCGCTGACTGAAGCCACGAGCCACGTAACGCGCCTTGAAGACAGGCGGAGAACCCGGCGGTCGCTTCACCCTGAAAATCCACATGCCACTGACGATGTTCGCCCCAGGCGGGGGAACCTCGTCAACGTAGGTGCCTGTGGACTTCCAGGAAGCCATCTCTGTGTCCATAGCTGCCTGCCACTGAGAGGAGTAGGGACCCTCTATCGCCTCCGCGTAAGAGCGCGGAGTCGGGATGTCAAGTGCATCCGGGTCTCCCTCAGGGGTAAGCAGTACGGACACGAGATGAGGTGAAGCAGCAGCCAAACACTGGAACTCCTCCTGCCTGTCCTCAAGGACGTCCGTGCCAAGGGCACACTCACCCCCGACGGACGGAGGACAGACAGACTCAGACTCAACGACAAGACTAGCAACGTAGTCTAGACGACAGCGAGCAGCAAAGTCGACGAGCTCAGCAACTAGGGCAGACGCAGCAGTGAACTCAAAGGAAGCGTCAGTGACGACAGTAGCAAGGAGACGCGTGACAGTAGGACTGGCAGCACGAAGAGAGTCCGACTCCGGGTCGGGAAGAGCAGGAAGAGAGGACTCAGGAGGAGAAGGCAAAGGGGCACGCAGAGGAGCAGTGGACGGACGCAGAGACATCCGGTGCGTGCCAGGGACAGGAGGAGGACGCTGACGCGAACTACGACCACTAGTGCGAGCAAGACGGACAGGCGACGCAGGGCGAGACGCAGGCTCACGACGCTCAGTCAGACCTCCAGTAGGACCAGTGTAGGGAGAAGGAGCGGGCAGTGGGGAGGCCGGCTGTAACTGTAACTGTGACGGGACAGGCTGTGGACACTCTAAGGGAGGAGGAGGACCAGTAGAAGGCGGGAGACCAAGAACCTGCTGAAGGAGCGGAACGAAGTTCGGCCGAGGCCGCGCGGCGACTCCAGACACAGCAGGGACAGCACCAGTACCCCTAGCGGCAGCACCAGCGCCAGCAGCACCTCCAGCTCCAGTACCTCCAGCAGCACCAGTAGCACCCCCAGTAGGACCGCCTCCAGGACCGACAGCAGTAGCCTCAGCGCCAACACCCTCAGCAGCTCCAGCTCCAGGCGTACCCGCAGGCCCAGCAGCTCCAGTACTCCCAGTACGAGCACCTCCGGGACCCGCGGCACCAGCACCCGCAGCAGTCGAAGAACCTCCAGCTCCAGCAGCACGCCGCCAGCGTCGGGCAAACCACTCTCGCAGCTCCTGTGGAGAGAGTGGCTCCCGCCGAGACGAAGCACCCGGAGAACCTCCAGGCTCAGCACCTCCAGACGCCACACGAGCAGGCCCAGCTCCCTCAGGCTCTGCACCCCCAGGCTCAGCACCTCCAGGCGTAGCACCCCCAGGCTCAGCACCCCCAGGCGTAGCACCCCCAGGCTCAGCACCCCCAGGCTCAGCACCCCCAGTAGTAGCACCCCCAGGCTCAGCACCCCCAGGCTCAGCACCCCCAGTAGTAGCACCCTCAGGCTCAGCACCCCCAGGCGTAGCACCCACACGCTCAGCACCCCCAGAGTCAGCACCCCCAGGCTCAGCACCCTCAGCAGCACCAGAGTCACCAGTAACCTCGACAGGCTCGACTGCGTCTACCTGGGACACACCTGAAGGGGCAGGACCCTGAGGGGGGAGGGGGTCTACCGGGGGGGGACCTGGCACAAGGAAGAGCGGTGGCGGGGGGAGGGACGGAGTGCGGTAGGGGAAGAGGCGGTAGTAGGGGACCGACTCGTCAAACGTGACGTCCTGGGAGGACAGAACACGGCGAGAGGTGGGGTGGTAGAACTGCCACCCTGGCGCGTCAGGGGGGAAGCCAAGGAAGACGCAAGGAGCAGCACGAGGGGACAGCTTGTCCGCAGACAAGTCGCGGACAAACGCCCGAGATCCCCAGACACGGAACGCAGACGCATCGCCAACCTTCCCCGTCCACAGCAAGGCTGGGGAGGTCTCCGGCATGGAGACCCTGGGGTGAAGGTTGATCTGATGCGCCGCGTACCGAACCGCAAACGGCCACAGAAAATGGGGGGCAGCCGCATGCATCATGGACGTACGGGCGACGTCCATGACCATGCCAATGCGGCGCTCAGCAATCCCATTTTGCTGTGGAGAGTCCGGAAGCGTGAAGGTCTGGCGGATGCCTCGTGCACGACAGTAGGCTCGCAGAAGGCCAGAGGAGAACGCTCCACCTCTCTCAGAGTGCAGACGCAGAACAGGAAAGTCCGAGCCGAAGCTCTGCCTGAGCTGGAGACGAGCTGCGCGGATCCAGTCGATCAACACCTCAGTGACATCACCCTTGCTGCGCAAGGGGAAGACTGTGGTGTAACGCGAGTAGTCGTCAACCACCAGCAGGAAGTAGCGCTCGTGACCCTGTCCACGGACGCGGGCCGGGCCCCACACGTCCATGTGAAGCGTCTGCAGCGGGGCCTCTGTCGGAGGAAACTGGGAGGAGTGAGGGGCAGCCCGCTGCCGCCCCTCGACACAGGGGACGCAGGTAGGGCCAGGCCCCGAAGGAAGGGGAGGGAGGGACCGGGGAAGACCAGAGACAAGGACACGGGAGGCCATGCCTCGGAGACGAAGCAGGGAGGGGTGACCAAGGCGGTGGTGCCAGAGGAGAGTCTCGTGAGACAGGAGGCGACACGAACAGGGGGCAGACTCAGGACCAGACCTGGACGCTGCAGCAAATACCTGACCCGACGCAGCTACCTGACCAGACGCAGTGACTGGAGGAGACGCAGTGGTCAGGGTGTACAGGCTCGACCCCGGCCGACGGGTAAACGTGGCCAGGTGTCGGCCAGTCCGAGCGTCCGTGCAGTGGGTCACCCGCTGACTCGCAGGAGTGAACTGGTGAACCCCCGCATCCTGTAGGTCAGCACCACTCACCAAGTTCGTAGAGAACGAGGGGAGGTAAAGACCAGACAGGGTGCCAGAGGGGGCCGCCGGACACGGGAGGATAGTGGAGAAGTGAGCAAGGACAGGACCCCCAGAGGGGTCTGCCAGAGAGACCGCAACTGGCCGGCCAAGCGGCGTGAGTGTGGTGCGGTCTCGAAAGAAGGAGCGAGAAGCCCCCGAGTCAAGGGTGAAGGTGTGGGAGGCCGAAGCCGACGCAGAACCTGAGAGAGCAGACTCACCAGCACCTGAGGGAGCAGACGCACCTAGAGCAGCAGCCTCGCTAGCACCTAGAGCAGCAGCCTCACCAGGACCTAGAGCAGCAGTCTCAATGCCCGGGTCGGGCGGAAAACACCGGTAACAGTCACCCTCATCACTAATAGTCACAGTATACATGGCAGCAAGAATAGCATCAAAGTCAAGGTCAAAGACAGCGACACCCGCCCTAGACAGCTCACCCCAGCGGGGGATCTCAGTGGCCTCAGGGAACTGGTGACGCCAAGCGTCCGTCAGGCGGCCAAAGCAGCGCTGGGTGGAGTGCGCACCCCCGCACTGGTCACCCGCGCGGTCGCCGGTGCGTAGGACGTAGGTGCACGGACCAGTACCCCCACCCCGCTGGCGTGCAGCGTACCACTCACGGAGCTGCTGAGGGGGGGGGATGTCACGAGTGCGCTGCTGCTGCTGCTGCTGCTGGCGCTGACCACCACCGGAGCCGACCCTCTGCGCAGCGCCACCCCGACCAGCTCCACCTCCTCCGCCGCCGCCTCCTCCACCGCCGCCACCTCCGCTCCCACCGCCACCGCCGCCGCCGCCTCCGCCTCCACCGCCGCCACCGACACCTCCACCCCCACCACCACCCCCACCGCCACCCCCACCCCCTCCACTGCCTCCACCGCCGCCTCCACCGCCCCCGCTAGCTCCTCCAGTGCCCCTGCCCCCCTTGCCCTTGCCAGGGCGGCGTCTCCCGCTAGGGGTAGACGCCTTACCGACCGACTCAAGCCCAACGAGGTCGGCCGCAGCAGCAGAGGCAACAGAGGGCAAAAGGGGGGAGGGGGAACACCCCTCAAAGATGGGGGTGCGAGGGTCACCACGAGAGGCTCCTACAGCTACTATGCTCTTCTCTGCTGCGAGGAGGGACTTCTCGAGGAGGTCAACGGTGAGAGTGGTGGGGCAAACTGAGAGGAAGTGGTCCCTGACTACGCGAAGGGAGTCAGGGAGCCGGGTGACTATGTAGTAGAGGGTGATGTACATGGGGGGGGGGTTCTTGGCGCAGAACTCAGCAGGAAGCGCAGCGCGGTAGCGAGTGTCACTAGTGCGGAGGTGCGTAATGAGGTCAGCGACTGTGGGAAAGGCAGCAAGGTCAGGGAAGAGGTACGGTAGCATGAGGCGGCTCAGTGCAGCAGTGGCAGGGGAGGAGTAGCGCGCAACTACAGCGTCGTACAAGGTCTGAGCACTCTTGTACTGGCTAAAGTGCGCACGCTCAGAGGTAGGCAGGTGGCGACGCACAGCAAGACGTGCAGCAGCATCGCGCGTGGCCCACTGTGAGCGAACAGTGGCGTCAGCATCAGCAGCGGGGGCAGGAGAGGCACCAGAAGTGAGGTCAAAGAGGGAGAGGCCGTCTGCTCTGTCGCACTGTAAGAAAAGCTGCAGGTCATCTATCCAGACGTCAAAGTCAATGGCCCGACCCTCAGCGTCAAAAGCGAGGACACTAGGGGTAGCCATGACAGCAGTAGACTAGCAGCGCAAACAGTAGGGTGAGGGCAGTGCTGTGAAGGAGACACTGCTCTTACCGGACAGGGCGGCTTGGGTGGTTCGGCTGCAGGGCGGCTCGGCGGCTCGGCTGCTGGGCGGCTCGGCGGCTCGGCTGCTGGGCGGCTCGGCGGCTCGGCTGCTGGGCGGCTCGGCGGCTCGGCTGTTGGGCGGCTCGGCGGCTCGGCTTCTGGGCGGCTCGGCTGCTGGGCGGCTCGGCGGCTGGGCGGCTCGGCTGCTGGGCGGCTCGGCGGGGCCGCTGAGAGGGCGGCGTCCGGGGCCGCTGGGAGGAGGTGGCGGGGCCGCTGAGAGGAGGCGGCGGGGCCGCAAAGGTAGGTGGCGGGGCCGCAGGTAGGTGGCGGGGCCGCTAGTAGGTGGCGGGGCCGCAGGTAGGTGGCGGGGCCGCTGGTAGGTGGCGGGGCCGCAGGTAGGTGGCGGGGCCAGCAGGAAGGTGGCGGGGCCGCACAGGTAGGTGGCGGGGCCGCGGGTAGGTGGCGGGGCCGCTGGTAGGTGGCGGGGCCGCAGGTAGGTGGCGGGGCCGCACAGGTAGGTGGCGGAGCCGCATAGGTAGGTGGCGGGGCCGCGGAGGGCGGCGACGAGCCGTAGGGGGCCGTGAGAGGCCGCGGGAGGGGCCGTAAGGGGCGTAAGGGGCCGCGCGAGGGGCCGTAAGGGACGGCGCGAGGGGCCGTAAGGGGCGGCACGAGGGGCCGTAAGGGCGGCGCGACGGGCGCGACGGGCCGTAAGGGCGGCACGAAGGGCCGTAAGGGCGGTGCGAAGGGCCGTAGGGGCGGCGCGACGAGCCGTGAGAGGGCCGCTAAGGGCGACGCGACGGGGCCGTGAGGGGCCTAGCGAGGGCGCGACGGTAGGGAGAGCACACAGGGCGCGAATCGGGCCGGAGCGAAGCGCGCTCCGGGCAGGAAAAAAAATTTCGTGGTGGTGGGCCCTAGGAATCGTTCCCACTAGGGAACCTGCTCGATACCATGAGAAGAAACGAGGAATGAGAATGACTAAGGGAAAGTTGGGTACAAAATGTAAACCCTAGAAAACTGTACCCCATATGTGCTACCCCGCTATAGCCTACAGTAGCTATGTCATATAAATCTGACAGCGAGATGATGCGCATCGTCATGCGCCTGGTCATAGCCCTGACGCAGTTTGTGGCCTATATCTGTTTTTTTCTTCCCTAGCCCAGATCGACAACCATGAAAAGCCAGCTGAGACGACCGGCTCGTAACCGAGTTAGTTGCCCTACTAACTGTGGACAAGTGCGATGATGCTTCTTTGCTCTCAGTGTTTCTATCGCACCTGTAGGCACTGGACATTGAGCTCGGCAGGATCGCCGGGGTCAGCATAAATGGCGCGTTGGTCATGATGGGAAGTGGGAACGGCCTTGTCGTGCGATTGTGTCTGCGCATCCCGCATCTTGTTTCATTGCATTGCATCGCCCACAGGTAAGACCATGCCTGCTTGTCGGCTGTAACATGTTAACCCTATAGTACCTTAGAAAAGCCTGAAAGTTCGGTGTTCCTTAGAAGAAAGAGAGGTAAATTGTTCAGTGTCCACATAAAACGTGAGCGAATACAAATGAAGGTCAAACGAGAACAAATGTGAGCGAACATGTGAGCAAACATTTTGCAAAATTAGCAAACGGTAACGCGGTCCGTGCGAGCTAGCTAGTGCGATGCTGGCAGCGAGGTTCGGACTAGTCCCGAATTGTAGGCCGATTCAGCCAAGTCCAGCAGTGCAAGGTTTGGCAAAGGTGATGCGCGAAGGTGACGAAACACCATTATCGGTGGGTTCCAGGCCTGAATCGTCGCGATTTTTTTTCGGGCTATTTCCACGCAGTTGGCCAAAATAATGTGGCCCAAAAACTCCGGTTTGTCTTGTAGAAACTCACTCTTTGATGCCTTGGTAAGCATTCGGTTCTCAGCTAAAATCTTGAAAACAACTTCTATATTCTGAAAGTGCTGTGCTTTGCTGGGGCTCTATATCAGTATGTCAAAGTAGACGATTATGCACTTATCTAAAAGCGGCCGAAATGCTTCGTTCATGGTCATTTGGAAGGTCACGGGGGCGTTGGTTAGTCCAAAGTGCATCACCGTGTATTCGAATGAACCGTAGCGGGTGCAGAATGCGGCTTTCGAACAGTCGGGTGGGTCGACGCGAATTTGGTGGTAATCTCTTCTAAGGTCGATTTTGGAGAAGATGCGGGCAGTGTGAAGTTGGTCGATCAGTTCATCGGCTTGCGGGATGGGGTACCGTTATTTGATCGTAACCATGTTCAATGCGCGGTATTCGATGCACATGCGAAAAACCCCGCTCTTCTTCGGTATGAATCTGATTGGCGCAAAGAATGGTGACGAACTTGGGCGAATGATAATTTTCTCGAGCAGATAATCCAGCTGCTTCGGAAGTTCGCCCATTTCAGGTCAGTCTGAACTGTCCCAGTACTGTCGGCTGTGCCCCCGGTTCTAGCTGATGCTATGGTCACGCGGTTGTTGGGGTAGCAATCCTTCTTGCAAAGCGTCGGGGAAAAAATCTCCCGCTACTGTTTCAACTATGGTGCCAGGTCATCTGGTACATCGGTGAGTAGTTTATGTAAGTCGCTCTGCTGCTTTGCTGCCTCGGATTCCTGGACATCGACCGCGTACACGTCAGCTCCTACAGCTACAACGCGTTTCATCGTGATGGCGTTGTCCCGAATCGACGAAGTTCTAAGCGAGCTCCAGCGAGGTAGGGCGATGTTGTTACCGTTGACTCGCACGCAACAGTGACCCGTCGTCCAATCTATGAGTGGATTCTATCGTCGAAGCCAATTGTGGCCAAGAAAAATGTCGGTTCCGTCGAGGGTTGTCACCAGCATTTCCTGGGCGAATTGAAATTACCCCCGCAGCGAATCCGAACTCAATCCATGCGTTCCTGTATCGCCAGTGGCGTGCTGTCGACCAGTCTTGCGTCGATCTCAGTTCATGGTTTAGGGTTTTCAGGGTTACGGGTTTTCAGGGTTCAGTAAGCGTAAGATCAGCTCCATTTTTAGTTTCCGTGCTGTTGTGGTATTAATTAAGCTGTTACTAGCTCCCCCGTCCACAAATATCTCAACTAAGTGTGTACCCTCCGTACCCTGCTGTCTACCACCGTACCCTCCTTGTTCAACCGAGTGTGGTCAACTGCATAAATCGGCATAGTCACTCGGTGAGGGTCGGTTGGGTCGGGCGAGCAGCGTGTCTTGTCAGTAGATGGTCCTGTCACAATAACGAACGAGAATGAATGAACTAGCAGCAAGATGGGTACAAGTAGGAAACCCTAATTGGGTTGTACCCCATATGGGCTACCCCACTATAGCCTACACAATAAGCAGCATATAAGTTTGACACACCCCCATAGGCAAAGTGGGGGAGAACAAGAGGTCACAAGACCGGTCAAGAAAAGCAAAGCAAGCTCAGGGTGGATCACGAAGTCACCACGCATTCTGAGCACAAACAAACGGCCACAAGGCCAGTTCACACGCAGAGTTATATAAAGGAGAACAAGCAGTACAGTGATCACAACCTAGCAAGTGTAAGCATGCAGGTATATGTATATAGATCATTGTACAAGCAAAGTCAAGAAGTGAGCAAGTGAGACCAAGTAGGCACAAGGCCTAGAACAGTACAGAAACGCTGATGATCACAAGGCTGAAGTGCCTTGGTGAAGATATCAGCAGTGTTGGCCCGAGAGGCCACGTAAGCAAGACGAAGCTGACCACGCTGCTGCAACTCTCGAGCAAGGAAGTAGCGCAGAGCGATGTGCTTCGTTCTGTGCTCCAGTCTGTGCTCCTGACACAAGGCAATCATGGCCTTGTTGTCGACGTACAGAACTGGAGGAGAATGAGGCGGCTCTCCCAAGTCGGTCAGCAGGTAGGTGAGCCAGCGTAAGTCATGTGCAGCTATGGCCCCTGCGTAGATCTCAGCCTCATAACTGGAACTGAGAACAGAAGACGAGCGGGTAGACCGCCACGAAACAGAGCCGGAGCCAAGGCTGAAAGTGTAACCCCGTGACGACCGCTGCGTAGCCAAGTCGTCAACCCAAGAAGCGTCTGCGTGGCCAGTGAGGACAACACGAGCCCGTCCTCCAAGCACGAGCCCCATGCCCGACGTACTGCACAAGTAGCACATCACCCTCTTAGCGGCCTCCCAGTGCTCTGGTCGGTGTCTCCCGGGCGCAACGTAGCGTGCCAGTATGCTAAGAGGGTAAGCAAGGTCAGGACGAGTGCAGGTCATCACGTACATGAGGCAGCCCACAAGCTCTGGATACGGGCCACTCGACTCTACGGACTCATCCGAAGGCAGAGCTGAGAGCGAGTGACTGGTAGGCAGAGGAGTGGACTGTGGCGAGGAGTACGTGAAGCGGAAGCGCCGAAGGACCTGCTGCACCATGTGTGACTGAGTCAAGGTAATGGTGCACTGTGCTCTGTCTCGGGTGATCTGCAAGCCAAGATAGCTGCGCGGCTCACCCAAGTCTATGCACGTGTGTCTCTTCTGCAGCTCCGACTTCAGAAAGGCCAGTCCAGCAGTGTCAGTAGTGGCAAAGACCAAGTCGTCGACGTACACGAGGATGTAGAACGGCGGCAGAGAACTGTTGGTGCATAGAAACAGCGATGGATCAGCAGTCGAAGGAGCAAACCCAAGAGCCGCAAGCGTCGTCCTCAGTGTGTCGTGCCACTCGCGAGGCGCCTGGCGGAGACCGTAGACTGGCCGCCGGAGGCTCCACTGGGTACCTGCAGGTGGGCGGCGCAGCCAGATCTCCTCGTGCAGGCTGCCCTGTAGGAAGGCTGTGCTGAAGTCAAGAGAGTGAAGCTCGTAGTCACGCTGTGCGGCAACGTACAGCAGCACCTGAAGAGTGGTCTGTCAACATATAATTTATATGTGTTGTATAGTTTAGTCTAGGTGTTACATTCACAATCCTTAGGGTTTGCTTATATCTACTTGTACCTTCATTTTCCTTAGTCAATTTTCACGCTCGTTACTCTCTTGACATGGTATAGAGCCCGTAGCGATCCGATGGGCCCACCGCCCCGTGACCCGACCTAGCCCGAAGCGCCCTAAGGCCCGAAGCGCCCCGGTAGTCCCGTAGCCCGTGCGTCACCCGATTTCAGCCCGTCGCGTCACCCGGTTTGCCCCTCGCGTCACCCGTTTCTGCCCCGCGCGTCACCCTTTAGTGCCCCGCGCGATTTGCCCACCAGCCCGCTAGCGCACGTCAGACACGCGCGCGCAGCCCTAGACGCACGCGCAGTCGCCCGCACGTACGTCGCGACGGTTCGAGAGTAGAGGAGGAGCCCGCTACCCGCGCCCGTCGCCTCACCCGTCGATTTTTCGTGCTGAAATCGCGGCCTTATCTAGAACCCGCCGCCACACGTGCGGAAACGTCGCCTCCCCACCGTTTAGAAGTCGCCCCACGTGTCGCCCGTCACCTTACCCGCCGTCCCATGAGTTAGCACCGTTCTAACGCCCTGAAACCGCCGCCCCACCAGTTTGCACTCTCCCCACGCCCTAAAACTCACGTTCCCACCGTTAGAAATCGACCTTACCCGTCGCCCGCCACCTTACCCGCCACCCCAACCGTTAGCACCCTCCACCACGCCCTAAAACCGCCGCCCCACCAGTTATCACCCACTCGTTGACCTAAAAATCGCCGCCCCACCTGGTACCCGCCACCCCACCTGTTGCCCCACCCGCAGCCCCACCGGGAAAGCCTCAAACCGCCGCCTACCTGTCACCTGCACCCTGGAATTGTTAGAATAGAAACGAGAATGGATGGACTAAGGGAAAGTTGGGTACAAATGTAAACCCTAGAAAACTGTACCCCATATGTGACCCCACTATAGCCTACAGTAGCTATGTCATATTAATCTGACACACCCCCATAGGCAAAGTGGGGGAGAACAAGGGGTCACAAGACCAGTCAAGCACAGCAAAGCAAGCTCAGGGTGGATCACAAAGTCACCACACATTCCGAGCACAAGTTCAAGGCCACAAGGCCAGTTCACATGCAGGATTACATATATATATGCAACAGTACAACAAGGTCAAGGGGTGAGCAAGTGAGGCAAGGTAGGCACAAGACCCAGCTGAGTACAGAAGCGCTGATGATCACAAGGCGCAAGTGCCTTGGTGAAGATATCAGCAGTGTTGGCCTGAGAGGCCACGTACGCAAGCCGCAGCTGACCACGCTGCTGTAGCTCACGAGCAAGGAAGTAGCGGAGAGCAATGTGCTTCGTTCTGTGCTCCAGTCTCTGCTCTCGACACAAGGCCAGCATGGCCTTGTTGTCTACGTACAGCACTGGAGGAGAACGAGGCGGCTCTCCGAGGTCAGTCAGCAGGTAGGTGAGCCAGCGAAGCTCCTGTGCAGCCATGGCCCCGGCGTAGATCTCAGCCTCACAACTGGAGCCGAGAACAGAAGACGAGCGGGTACACCGCCACGAAACAGAGCCGGAACCAAGGCTGAAGGTGTAACCCTGTGACGACCGCTGCGTAGCCTGGTCGTCAGCCCAAGAAGCGTCTGCGTGCCCAGTGAGGACCACTGGACTCTGCCCTCCAAGCACAAGCCCCATGCCCGACGTACTGCACAAGTAACGCAACACCCTCTTCGCTGCAGCCATGTGCTCCGGTCCGTGTCTCCCAGGAGCAACATAGCGTGCGAGAATGCTAAGAGGGTATGCGAGGTCAGGTCGTGTGCAGGTCATCAGGTACATGAGGCAGCCAACAAGCTCTGGGTACGGGCCACTCGACTCTACGGACTCATCCGAAGGCAGAGCTGAGAGCGAGTGGCGAGTAGGCAGAGGAGTGGCCTGAGGCGAGGAGTACGTGAAGCGGAAGCGCTGAAGGACCTGCTGCACCATGTGTGACTGAGTCAGGGTAATGGTGCGGCGTGCTCTGTCCCGGGTGATCTGCAAGCCAAGGTAGCTGCGCAGTTCACCCAGGTCTGTGCACGTGTGTCTCTTCTGCAGCTCGGACTTCACGTGGGCGAGTCCAGCAGTGTCAGCTGTGGCAAAGACCAAGTCGTCGACGTACACGAGGATGTAGAACGGCGGCAAAGAAGTGTCGGTGCGCAGAAACAGCGACGGGTCGGCAGTAGAGGGAGCAAACCCAAGAGCCGCAAGTGTAGTCCTCAGTGTGTCGTGCCACTCACGCGGTGCCTGGCGGAGACCGTAGACTGGCCGCCGGAGGCTCCACTGGGTGCCAGGAGGAAAAGACCCAGTGAAGCCAGGTGGGTGACGCAGCCAGATCTCCTCGTGCAGGCTGCCCTGCAAGAAAGCAGTGCTGAAGTCAAGAGAGTGCAGCTCGTAGTCGCGGTGAGCAGCTATGTGCAGCAGTACCCGAAGAGTGGTCATCTTCGGGGTGGGAGAGAAGGTCTGAAAGTAGTCAACTCCCTGCCGCTGACTGAAGCCACGAGCCACGTAACGCGCCTTGAAGACAGGCGGAGAACCCGGCGGTCGCTTCACCCTGAAAATCCACATGCCACTGACGATGTTCGCCCCAGGCGGGGGAACCTCGTCAACGTAGGTGCCTGTGGACTTCCAGGAAGCCATCTCTGTGTCCATAGCTGCCTGCCACTAAGAGGAGTAGGGACCCTCTATCGCCTCCGCGTAAGAGCGCGGAGTCGGGATGTCAAGTGCATCCGGGTCTCCCTCAGGGGTAAGCAGTACGGACACGAGATGAGGTGAAGCAGCAGCCAAACACTGGAACTCCTCCTGCCTGTCCTCAAGGACGTCCGTGCCAAGGGCACACTCACCCCCGACGGACGGAGGACAGACAGACTCAGACTCAACGACAAGACTAGCAACGTAGTCTAGACGACAGCGAGCAGCAAAGTCGACGAGCTCAGCAACTAGGGCAGACGCAGCAGTGGACTCAAAGGAAGCGTCAGTGACGACAGTAGCAAGGAGACGCGTGACAGTAGGACTGGCAGCACGAAGAGAGTCCGACTCCGGGTCGGGAAGAGCAGGAAGAGAGGACTCAGGAGGAGAAGGCAAAGGGGCACGCAGAGGAGCAGTGGACGGACGCAGAGACATCCGGTGCGTGCCAGGGACAGGAGGAGGACGCTGACGCGAACTACGACCACTAGTGCGAGCAAGACGGACAGGCGACGCAGGGCGAGACGCAGGCTCACGACGCTCAGTCAGACCTCCAGTAGGACCAGTATAGGGAGAAGGAGCGGGCAGTGGGGAGGCCGGCTGTAACTGTAACTGTGACGGGACAGGCTGTGGACACTCTAAGGGAGGAGGAGGACCAGTAGAAGGCGGGAGACCAAGAACCTGCTGAAGGAGCGGAACGAAGTTCGGCCGAGGCCGCGCGGCGACTCCAGACACAGCAGGGACAGTACCAGTACCCCCAGTAGCACCAGAGTCACCAGTAACCTCGACAGGCTCGACTGCGTCTACCTGGGACACACCTGAAGGGGCAGGACCCTGAGGGGGGAGGGGGTCTACCGGGGGGGGACCTGGCACAAGGAAGAGCGGTGGCGGGGGGAGGGACGGAGTGCGGTAGGGGAAGAGGCGGTAGTAGGGGACCGACTCGTCAAACGTGACGTCCTGGGAGGATAGAACACGGCGAGAGGTGGGGTGGTAGAACTGCCACCCTGGCGCGTCAGGGGGGAAGCCAAGGAAGACGCAAGGAGCAGCACGAGGGGACAGCTTGTCCGCAGACAAGTCGCGGACAAACGCCCGAGATCCCCAGACACGGAACGCAGACGCATCGCCAACCTTCCCCGTCCACAGCAAGGCTGGGGAGGTCTCCGGCATGGAGACCCTGGGGTGAAGGTTGATCTGATGCGCCGCGTACCGAACCGCAAACGGCCACAGAAAATGGGGGGCAGCCGCATGCATCATGGACGTACGGGCGACGTCCATGACCATGCCAATGCGGCGCTCAGCAATCCCATTTTGCTGTGGAGAGTCCGGAAGCGTGAAGGTCTGGCGGATGCCTCGTGCACGACAGTAGGCTCGCAGAAGGCCAGAGGAGAACTCTCCACCTCTGTCAGAGTGCAGACGCAGAACAGGAAAGTCCGAGCCGAAGCTCTGCCTGAGCTGGAGACGAGCTGCGCGGATCCAGTCGATCAACACCTCAGTGACATCACCCTTGCTGCGCAAGGGGAAGACTGTGGTGTAACGCGAGTAGTCGTCAACCACCAGCAGGAAGTAGCGCTCGTGACCCTGTCCACGGACGCGGGCCGGGCCCCACACGTCCATGTGAAGCGTCTGCAGCGGGGCCTCTGTCGGAGGAAACTGGGAGGAGTGAGGGGCAGCCCGCTGCCGCCCCTCGACACAGGGGACGCAGGTAGGGCCAGGCCCCGGAGGAAGGGGAGGGAGGGACCGGGGAAGACCAGAGACAAGGACACGGGAGGCCATGCCTCGGAGACGAAGCAGGGAGGGGTGACCAAGGCGGTGGTGCCAGAGGAGAGTCTCGTGAGACAGGAGGCGACACGAACAGGGGGCAGACTCAGGACCAGACCTGGACGCTGCAGCAAATACCTGACCCGACGCAGCTACCTGACCAGACGCAGTGACTGGAGGAGACGCAGTGGTCAGGGTGTACAGGCTCGACCCCGGCCGACGGGTAAACGTGGCCAGGTGTCGGCCAGTCCGAGCGTCCGTGCAGTGGGTCACCCGCTGACTCGCAGGAGTGAACTGGTGAACCCCCGCATCCTGTAGGTCAGCACCACTCACCAAGTTCGTAGAGAACGAGGGGAGGTAAAGACCAGACAGGGTGCCAGAGGGGGCCGCCGGACACGGGAGGACAGTGGAGAAGTGAGCAAGGACAGGACCCCCAGAGGGGTCTGCCAGAGAGACCGCAACTAGCCGGCCAAGCGGCGTGAGTGTGGTGCGGTCTCGAAAGAAGGAGCGAGAAGCCCCCGAGTCAAGGGTGAAGGTGTGGGAGGCCGAAGCCGACGCAGAACCTGAGAGAGCAGACTCACCAGCACCTGAGGGAGCAGACGCACCTAGAGCAGCAGCCTCGCTAGCACCTAGAGCAGCAGCCTCACCAGGACCTAGAGCAGCAGTCTCAATGCCCAGGTCGGGCGGAAAACACCGGTAACAGTCACCCTCATCACTAATAGTCACAGTATACATGGCAGCAAGAATAGCATCAAAGTCAAGGTCAAAGACAGCGACACCCGCCCTAGACAGCTCACCCCAGCGGGGGATCTCAGTGGCCTCAGGGAACTGGTGACGCCAAGCGTCCGTCAGGCGGCCAAAGCAGCGCTGGGTGGAGTGCGCACCCCCGCACTGGTCACCCGCGCGGTCGCCGGTGCGTAGGACGTAGGTGCACGGACCAGTACCCCCTCCCCGCTGGCGTGCAGCGTACCACTCACGGAGCTGCTGAGGGGGGGGGATGTCACGAGTGCGCTGCTGCTGCTGCTGCTGCTGGCGCTGACCACCACCGGAGCCGACCCTCTGCGCAGCGCCACCCCGACCAGCTCCACCTCCTCCGCCGCCGCCTCCTCCACCGCCGCCACCTCCGCTCCCACCGCCACCGCCGCCGCCGCCTCCGCCTCCACCGCCGCCACCGACACCTCCACCCCCACCACCACCCCCACCGCCACCCCCACCCCCTCCACTGCCTCCACCGCCGCCTCCACCGCCCCCGCTAGCTCCTCCAGTGCCCCTGCCCCCCTTGCCCTTGCCAGGGCGGCGTCTCCCGCTAGGGGTAGACACCTTACCGACCGACTCAAGCCCAACGAGGTCGGCCGCAGCAGCAGAGGCAACAGAGGGCAAAAGGGGGGAGGGGGAACACCCCTCAAAGATGGGGGTGCGAGGGTCACCACGAGAGGCTCCTACAGCTACTATGCTCTTCTCTGCTGCGAGGAGGGACTTCTCGAGGAGGTCAACGGTGAGAGTGGTGGGGCAAACTGAGAGGAAGTGGTCCCTGACTACGCGAAGGGAGTCAGGGAGCCGGGTGACTATGTAGTAGAGGGTGATGTACATGGGGGGGGGGGTTCTTGGCGCAGAACTCAGCAGGAAGCGCAGCGCGGTAGCGAGTGTCACTAGTGCGGAGGTGCGTAATGAGGTCAGCGACTGTGGGAAAGGCAGCAAGGTCAGGGAAGAGGTACGGTAGCATGAGGCGGCTCAGTGCAGCAGTGGCAGGGGAGGAGTAGCGCGCAACTACAGCGTCGTACAAGGTCTGAGCACTCTTGTACTGGCTAAAGTGCGCACGCTCAGAGGTAGGCAGGTGGCGACGCACAGCAAGACGTGCAGCAGCATCGCGCGTGGCCCACTGTGAGCGAACAGTGGCGTCAGCATCAGCAGCGGGGGCAGGAGAGGCACCAGAAGTGAGGTCAAAGAGGGAGAGGCCGTTTGCTCTGTCGCACTGTAAGAAAAGCTGCAGGTCATCTATCCAGACGTCAAAGTCAATGGCCCGACCCTCAGCGTCAAAAGCGAGGATACTAGGGGTAGCCATGACAGCAGTAGACTAGCAGCGCAAACAGTAGGGTGAGGGCAGTGCTGTGAAGGAGACGCTGCTCTTACCGGACAGGGCGGCTCGGGTAGTTCGGCTGCAGGGCGGCTCGGCGGCTCGGCTGCTGGGCGGCTTGGCGGCTCGGCTGCTGGGCGGCTCGGCGGCTCGGCTGTTGGGCGGCTCGGCGGCTCGGCTTCTGGGCGGCTCGGCTGCTGGGCGGCTCGGCGGCTGGGCGGCTCGGCTGCTGGGCAGCTCGGCTGCTGGGCGGCTCGGCGGGGCCGCTGAGAGGGCGGCGTCCGGGGCCGCTGGGAGGAGGCGGCGGGGCCGCTGAGAGGAGGCGGCGGGGCCGCAAAGGTAGGTGGCGGGGCCGCAGGTAGGTGGCGGGGCCGCTAGTAGGTGGCGGGGCCGCAGGTAGGTGGCGGGGACGCTGGTAGGTGGCGGGGCCGCAGGTAGGTGGCGGGGCCAGCAGGAAGGTGGCGGGGCCGCACAGGTAGGTGGCGGGGCCGCGGGTAGGTGGCGGGGCCGCTGGTAGGTGGCGGGGCCGCAGGTAGGTGGCGGGGCCGCACAGGTAGGTGGCGGAGCCGCACAGGTAGGTGGCGGGGCCGCGGAGGGCGGCGACGAGCCGTAGGGGGCCGTGAGAGGCCGCGGGAGGGGCCGTAAGGGGCGTAAGGGGCCGCGCGAGGGGCCGTAAGGGACGGCGCGAGGGGCCGTAAGGGGCGGCACGAGGGGCCGTAAGGGCGGCGCGACGGGCGCGACGGGCCGTAAGGGCGGCACGAAGGGCCGTAAGGGCGGTGCGAAGGGCCGTAGGGGCGGCGCGACGAGCCGTGAGAGGGCCGCTAAGGGCGACGCGACGGGGCCGTGAGGGGCCTAGCGAGGGTGCGACGGTAGGGAGAGCACACAGGGCGCGAATCGGGCCGGAGCGAAGCGCGCTCCGGGCAGGAAAAAAAATTTCGTGATGGTGGGCCCTAGGAATCGTTCCCACTAGGGAACCTGCTCGATACCATGAGAAGAAACGAGGAATGAGAATGACTAAGGGAAAGTTGGGTACAAAATGTAAACCCTAGAAAACTGTACCCCATATGTGCTACCCCGCTATAGCCTACAGTAGCTATGTCATATAAATCTGACAGCGAGATGATGCGCATCGTCATGCGCCTGGTCATAGCCCTGACGCAGTTTGTGGCCTATATCTGTTTTTTTCTTCCCTAGCCCAGATCGACAACCATGAAAAGCCAGCTGAGACCACCGGCTCGTAACCGAGTTAGTTGCCCTACTAACTGTGGACAAGTGCGATGATGCTTTTTTGCTCTCAGTGTTTCTATCGCACCTGTAGGCACTGGACATTGAGCTCGGCAGGATCGCCGGGGTCAGCATAAATGGCGCGTTGGTCATGATGGGAAGTGGGAACGGCCTTGTCGTGCGATTGTGTCTGCGCATCCCGCATCTCGTTTCATTGCATTGCATCGCCCACAGGTAAGACCATGCCTGCTTGTCGGCTGTAACATGTTAACCCTATAGTACCTTAGAAAAGCCTGAAAGTTCGGTGTTCCTTAGAAGAAAGAGAGGTAAATTGTTCAGTGTCCACATAAAACGTGAGCGAATACAAATGAAGGTCAAACGAGAACAAATGTGAGCGAACATGTGAGCAAACATTTTGCAAAATTAGCAAACGGTAACGCGGTCCGTGCGAGCTAGCTAGTGCGATGCTGGCAGCGAGGTTCGGACTAGTCCCGAATTGTAGGCCGATTCAGCCAAGTCCAGCAGTGCAAGGTTTGGCAAAGGTGATGCGCGAAGGTGACGAAACACCATTATCGGTGGGTTCCAGGCCTGAATCGTCGCGATTTTTTTTCGGGCTATTTCCACGCAGTTGGCCGAAATAATGTGGCCCAAAAACTCCGGTTTGTCTTGTAGAAACTCACTCTTTGATGCCTTGGTAAGCATTCGGTTCTCAGCTAAAATCTTGAAAACAACTTCTATATCCTGAAAGTGCTGTGCTTTGCTGGGGCTCTATATCAGTATGTCAAAGTAGACGATTATGCACTTATCTAAAAGCGGCCGAAATGCTTCGTTCATGGTCATTTGGAAGGTCACGGGGGCGTTGGTTAGTCCAAAGTGCATCACCGTGTATTCGAATGAACCGTAGCGGGTGCAGAATGCGGCTTTCGAACAGTCGGGTGGGTCGACGCGAATTTGGTGGTAATCTCTTCTAAGGTCGATTTTGGAGAAGATGCGGGCAGTGTGAAGTTGGTCGATCAGTTCATCGGCTTGCGGGATGGGGTACCGTTATTTGATCGTAACCATGTTCAATGCGCGGTATTCGATGCACATGCGAAAAACCCCGCTCTTCTTCGGTATGAATCTGATTGGCGCAAAGAATGGTGACGAACTTGGGCGAATGATAATTTTCTCGAGCAGATAATCCAGCTGCTTCGGAAGTTCGCCCATTTCAGGTCAGTCTGAACTGTCCCAGTACTGTCGGCTGTGCCCCCGGTTCTAGCTGATGCTATGGTCACGCGGTTGTTGGGGTAGCAATCCTTCTTGCAAAGCGTCGGGGAAAAAATCTCCCGCTACTGTTTCAACTATGGTGCCAGGTCATCTGGTACATCGGTGAGTAGTTTATGTAAGTCGCTCTGCTGCTTTGCTGCCTCGGATTCCTGGACATCGACCGCGTACACGTCAGCTCCTACAGCTACAACGCGTTTCATCGTGATGGCGTTGACCCGAATCGACGAAGTTCTAAGCAAGCTCCAGCGAGGTAGGGCGATGTTGTTACCGTTGACTCGCACGCAACAGTGACCCGTCGTCCAATCTATGAGTGGATTCTATCGTCGAAGCCAATTGTGGCCAAGAAAAATGTCGGTTCCGTCGAGGGTTGTCACCAGCATTTCCTGGGCGAATTGAAATTACCCCCGCAGCGAATCCGAACTCAATCCTTGCGTTCCTGTATCGCCAGTGGCGTGCTGTCGACCAGTCTTGCGTCGATCTCAGTTCATGGTTTAGGGTTTTCAGGGTTACGGGTTTTCAGGGTTCAGTAAGCGTAAGATCAGCTCCATTTTTAGTTTCCGTGCTGTTGTGGTATTAATTAAGCTGTTACTAGCTCCCCCGTCCACAAATATCTCAACTAAGTGTGTACCCTCCGTACCCTGCTGTCTACCACCGTACCCTCCTTGTTCAACCGAGTGTGGTCAACTGCATAAATCGGCATAGTCACTCGGTGAGGGTCGGTTGGGTCGGGCGAGCAGCGTGTCTTGCCAGTAGATGGTCCTGTCACAATAACGAACGAGAATGAATGAACTAGCAGCAAGATGGGTACAAGTAGGAAACCCTAATTGGGTTGTACCCCATATGGGCTACCCCACTATAGCCTACACAATAAGCAGCATATAAGTTTGACACACCCCCATAGGCAAAGTGGGGGAGAACAAGAGGTCACAAGACCGGTCAAGAAAAGCAAAGCAAGCTCAGGGTGGATCACGAAGTCACCACGCATTCTGAGCACAAACAAACGGCCACAAGGCCAGTTCACACGCAGAGTTATATAAAGGAGAACAAGCAGTACAGTGATCACAACCTAGCAAGTGTAAGCATGCAGGTATATGTATATAGATCATTGTACAAGCAAAGTCAAGAAGTGAGCAAGTGAGACCAAGTAGGCACAAGGCCTAGAACAGTACAGAAACGCTGATGATCACAAGGCTGAAGTGCCTTGGTGAAGATATCAGCAGTGTTGGCCCGAGAGGCCACGTAAGCAAGACGAAGCTGACCACGCTGCTGCAACTCTCGAGCAAGGAAGTAGCGCAGAGCGATGTGCTTCGTTCTGTGCTCCAGTCTGTGCTCCTGACACAAGGCAATCATGGCCTTGTTGTCGACGTACAGAACTGGAGGAGAACGAGGCGGCTCTCCCAAGTCGGTCAGCAGGTAGGTGAGCCAGCGTAAGTCATGTGCAGCCATGGCCCCTGCGTAGATCTCAGCCTCATAACTGGAACTGAGAACAGAAGACGAGCGGGTAGACCGCCACGAAACAGAGCCGGAGCCAAGGCTGAAAGTGTAACCCCGTGACGACCGCTGCGTAGCCAAGTCGTCAACCCAAGAAGCGTCTGCGTGGCCAGTGAGGACAACACGAGCCCGTCCTCCAAGCACGAGCCCCATGCCCGACGTACTGCACAAGTAGCACATCACCCTCTTAGCGGCCTCCCAGTGCTCTGGTCGTTGTCTCCCGGGCGCAACGTAGCGTGCCAGTATGCTAAGAGGGTAAGCAAGGTCAGGACGAGTGCAGGTCATCAGGTACATGAGGCAGCCCACAAGCTCTGGATACGGGCCACTCGACTCTACGGACTCATCCGAAGGCAGAGCTGAGAGCGAGTGACTGGTAGGCAGAGGAGTGGACTGTGGCGAGGAGTACGTGAAGCGGAAGCGCTGAAGGACCTGCTACACCATGTGTGACTGAGTCAAGGTAATGGTGCGCTGTGCTCTGTCTCGGGTGATCTGCAAGCCAAGTTAGCTGCGCGGCTCACCCAAGTCTATGCACGTGTGTCTCTTCTGCAGCTCCGACTTCAGAAAGGCCAGTCTAGCAGTGTCAGTAGTGGCAAAGACCAAGTCGTCGACGTACACGAGGATGTAGAACGGCGGCAGAGAACTGTTGGTGCATAGAAACAGCGATGGATCAGCAGTCGAAGGAGCAAACCCAAGAGCCGCAAGCGTCGTCCTCAGTGTGTCGTGCCACTCGCGAGGCGCCTGGCGGAGACCGTAGACTGGCCGCCGGAGGCTCCACTGGGTACCTGCAGGTGGGCGGCGCAGCCAGATCTCCTCGTGCAGGCTGCCCTGTAGGAAGGCTGTGCTGAAGTCAAGAGAGTGAAGCTCGTAGTCACGCTGTGCGGCAACGTACAGCAGCACCTGAAGAGTGGTCTGTCAACATATAATTTATATGTGTTGTATAGTTTAGTCTAGGTGTTACATTCACAATCCTTAGGGTTTGCTTATATCTACTTGTACCTTCATTTTCCTTAGTCAATTTTCACGCTCGTTACTCTCTTGACATGGTATAGAGCCCGTAGCGATCCGATGGGCCCACCGCCCCGTGACCCGACCTAGCCCGAAGCGCCCTAAGGCCCGAAGCGCCCCGGTAGTCCCGTAGCCCGTGCGTCACCCGATTTCAGCCCGTCGCGTCACCCGGTTTGCCCCTCGCGTCACCCGTTTCTGCCCCGCGCGTCACCCTTTAGTGCCCCGCGCGATTTGCCCACCAGCCCGCTAGCGCACGTCAGACACGCGCGCGCAGCCCTAGACGCACGCGCAGTCGCCCGCACGTACGTCGCGACGGTTCGAGAGTAGAGGAGGAGCCCGCTACCCGCGCCCGTCGCCTCACCCGTCGATTTTTCGTGCTGAAATCGCGGCCTTATCTAGAACCCGCCGCCACACGTGCGGAAACGTCGCCTCCCCACCGTTTAGAAGTCGCCCCACGTGTCGCCCGTCACCTTACCCGCCGTCCCATGAGTTAGCACCGTTCTAACGCCCTGAAACCGCCGCCCCACCAGTTTGCACTCTCCCCACGCCCTAAAACTCACGTTCCCACCGTTAGAAATCGACCTTACCCGTCGCCCGCCACCTTACCCGCCACCCCAACCGTTAGCACCCTCCACCACGCCCTAAAACCGCCGCCCCACCAGTTATCACCCACTCGTTGACCTAAAAATCGCCGCCCCACCTGGTACCCGCCACCCCACCTGTTGCCCCACCCGCAGCCCCACCGGGAAAGCCTCAAACCGCCGCCTACCTGTCACCTGCACCCTGGAATTGTTAGAATAGAAACGAGAATGGATGGACTAAGGGAAAGTTGGGTACAAATGTAAACCCTAGAAAACTGTACCCCATATGTGACCCCACTATAGCCTACAGTAGCTATGTCATATTAATCTGACACACCCCCATAGGCAAAGTGGGGGAGAACAAGGGGTCACAAGACCAGTCAAGCACAGCAAAGCAAGCTCAGGGTGGATCACAAAGTCACCACACATTCCGAGCACAAGTTCAAGGCCACAAGGCCAATTCACATGCAAGATTACATATATACATGCAACAGTACAACAAGGTCAAGGGGTGAGCAAGTGAGGCAAGGTAGGCACAAGACCCAGCTGAGTACAGAAGCGCTGATGATCACAAGGCGCAAGTGCCTTGGTGAAGATATCAGCAGTGTTGGCCTGAGAGGCCACGTACGCAAGCCGCAGCTGACCACGCTGCTGTAGCTCACGAGCAAGGAAGTAGCGGAGAGCAATGTGCTTCGTTCTGTGCTCCAGTCTCTGCTCTCGACACAAGGCCAGCATGGCCTTGTTGTCTACGTACAGCACTGGAGGAGAACGAGGCGGCTCTCCGAGGTCAGTCAGCAGGTAGGTGAGCCAGCGAAGCTCCTGTGCAGCCATGGCCCCGGCGTAGATCTCAGCCTCACAACTGGAGCCGAGAACAGAAGACGAGCGGGTAGCCCGCCACGAAACAGAGCCGGAACCAAGGCTGAAGGTGTAACCCTGTGACGACCGCTGCGTAGCCTGGTCGTCAGCCCAAGAAGCGTCTGCGTGCCCAGTGAGGACCACTGGACTCTGCCCTCCAAGCACAAGCCCCATGCCCGACGTACTGCACAAGTAACGCAACACCCTCTTCGCTGCAGCCATGTGCTCCGGTCTGTGTCTCCCAGGAGCAACATAGCGTGCGAGAATGCTAAGAGGGTATGCGAGGTCAGGTCGTGTGCAGGTCATCAGGTACATGAGGCAGCCAACAAGCTCTGGGTACGGGCCACTCGACTCTACGGACTCATCCGAAGGCAGAGCTGAGAGCGAGTGGCGAGTAGGCAGAGGAGTGGCCTGAGGCGAGGAGTACGTGAAGCGGAAGCGCTGAAGGACCTGCTGCACCATGTGTGACTGAGTCAGGGTAATGGTGCGGCGTGCTCTGTCCCGGGTGATCTGCAAGCCAAGGTAGCTGCGCAGTTCACCCAGGTCTGTGCACGTGTGTCTCTTCTGCAGCTCGGACTTCACGTGGGCGAGTCCAGCAGTGTCAGCTGTGGCAAAGACCAAGTCGTCGACGTACACGAGGATGTAGAACGGCGGCAAAGAAGTGTCGGTGCGCAGAAACAGCGACGGGTCGGCAGTAGAGGGAGCAAACCCAAGAGCCGCAAGTGTAGTCCTCAGTGTGTCGTGCCACTCACGCGGTGCCTGGCGGAGACCGTAGACTGGCCGCCGGAGGCTCCACTGGGTGCCAGGAGGAAAAGACCCAGTGAAGCCAGGTGGGCGACGCAGCCAGATCTCCTCGTGCAGGCTGCCCTGCAAGAAAGCAGTGCTGAAGTCAAGAGAGTGCAGCTCGTAGTCGCAGTGAGCAGCTATGTGCAGCAGTACCCGAAGAGTGGTCATCTTCGGGGTGGGAGAGAAGGTCTGAAAGTAGTCAACTCCCTGCCGCTGACTGAAGCCACGAGCCACGTAACGTGCCTTGAAGACAGGCGGAGAACCCGGCGGTCGCTTCACCCTGAAAATCCACATGCCACTGACGATGTTCGCCCCAGGCGGGGGAACCTCGTCAACGTAGGTGCCTGTGGACTTCCAGGAAGCCATCTCTGTGTCCATAGCTGCCTGCCACTGAGAGGAGTAGGGACCCTCTATCGCCTCCGCGTAAGAGCGCGGAGTCGGGATGTCAAGTGCATCCGGGTCTCCCTCAGGGGTAAGCAGTACGGACACGAGATGAGGTGAAGCAGCAGCCAAACACTGGAACTCCTCCTGCCTGTCCTCAAGGACGTCCGTGCCAAGGGCACACTCACCCCCGACGGACGGAGGACAGACAGACTCAGACGCAACGACAAGACTAGCAGCGTAGTCTAGACGACAGCGAGCAGCAAATTCGACGAGCTCAGCAACTAGGGCAGACGCAGCAGTGGACTCAAAGGAAGGGTCAGTGACGATAGTAGCAAGGAGACGCGTGACAGTAGGACTGGCAGCACGAAGAGAGTCCGACTCCGGGTCGGGAAGAGCAGGAAGAGAGGACTCAGGAGGAGAAGGCAAAGGGGCACGCAGAGGAGCAGTGGACGGACGCAGAGACATTCGGTGCGTGCCAGGGACAGGAGGAGGACGCTGACGCGAACCACGGCCACTAGTGCGAGCAAGACGGACAGGCGACGCAGGGCGAGACGCAGGCTCACGACGCTCAGCCAGACCTCCAGTAGGACCAGTGTAGGGAGAAGGAGCGGGCAGTGTGAAGGCCGGCTGTAACTGTAACTGGGACGGGACAGGCTGTGGACACTCTAAGGGAGGAGGAGGACCAGTAGAAGGCGGGAGACCAAGAACCTGCGGAAGGAGCGGAACGAAGTACGGCCGAGGCCGCGCGGCGACTCCAGACACAGCAGGGACAGCACCAGTACCCCCAGCGGCAGCACCAGCGCCAGCAGCACCTCCAGCTCCAGTACCTCCAGCAGCACCAGTAGCACCCCCAGTAGGACCGCCTCCAGGACCGACAGCAGTAGCCTCAGCGCCAACACCCTCAGCAGCTCCAGCTCCAGGCGTACCCGCAGGCCCAGCAGCTCCAGTACTCCCAGTACGAGCACCTCCGGGACCCGCGGCACCAACACCCGCAGCAGTCGAAGAACCTCCAGCTCCAGCAGCACTCCGCCAGCGTCGGGCAAACCACTCTCGCAGCTCCTGTGGAGAGAGTGGCTCCCGCCGAGACGAAGCACCCGGAGAACCTCCAGGCTCAGCACCTCCAGACGCCACACGAGCAGGCCCAGCTCCCTCAGGCTCCGCACCCCCAGGCTCAGCACCTCCAGGCGTAGCACCCCCAGGCTCAGCACCCCCAGGCGTAGCACCCCCAGGCTCAGCACCCCCAGGCTCAGCACCCCCAGTAGTAGCACCCCCAGGCTCAGCACCCCCAGGCTCAGCACCCCCAGTAGTAGCACCCTCAGGCTCAGCACCCCCAGGCGTAGCACCCACACGCTCAGCACCCCCAGAGTCAGCACCCCCAGGCTCAGCACCCTCAGCAGCACCAGAGTCACCAGTAACCTCGACAGGCTCGACTGCGTCTACCTGGGACACACCTGAAGGGGCAGGACCCTGAGGGGGGAGGGGGTCTACCGGGGGGGGACCTGGCACAAGGAAGAGCGGTGGCGGGGGGAGGGACGGAGTGCGGTAGGGGAAGAGGCGGTAGTAGGGGACCGACTCGTCAAACGTGACGTCCTGGGAGGACAGAACACGGCGAGAGGTGGGGTGGTAGAACTGCCACCCTGGCGCGTCAGGGGGGAAGCCAAGGAAGACGCAAGGAGCAGCACGAGGGGACAGCTTGTCTGCAGACAAGTCGCGGACAAACGCCCGAGATCCCCAGACACGGAACGCAGACGCATCGCCAACCTTCCCCGTCCACAGCAAAGCTGGGGAGGTCTCCGGCATGGAGACCCTGGGGTGAAGGTTGATCTGATGCGCCTCGTACCGAACCGCAAACGGCCACAGAAAATGGGGGGCAGCCGCATGCATCATGGACGTACGGGCGACGTCCATGACCATGCCAATGCGGCGCTCAGCAATCCCATTTTGCTGTGGAGAGTCCGGAAGCGTGAAGGTCTGTCGGATGCCTCGTGCACGACAGTAGGCTCGCAGAAGGCCAGAGTAGAACTCTCCACCTCTGTCAGAGTGCAGACGCAGAACAGGAAAGTCCGAGCCGAAGCTCTGCCTGAGCTGGAGACGAGCTGCGCGGATCCAGTCGATCAACACCTCAGTGACATCACCCTTGCTGCGCAAGGGGAAGACCGTGGTGTAACGCGAGTAGTCGTTAACCACCAGCAGGAAGTAGCGCTCGTGACCCTGTCCACGGACGCGGGCCGGGCCCCACACGTCCATGTGAAGCGTCTGCAGCGGGGCCTCTGTCGGAGGAAACTGGGAGGAGTGAGGGGCAGCCCGCTGCCGCCCCTCGACACAAGGGACGCAGGTAGGGCCGGGCCCCGGAGGAAGGGGAGGGAGGGACCGGGGAAGACCAGAGACAAGGACACGGGAGGCCATGCCTCGGAGACGAAGCAGGGAGGGGTGACCAAGGCGGTGGTGCCAGAGGAGAGTCTCGTGCGACAGGAGGCGACACGAACAGGGGGCAGACTCAGGACCAGACCTGGACGCTGCAGCAAACACCTGACCCGACGCAGCTACCTGACCAGACGCAGTGACTGGAGGAGACGCAGTGGTCAGTGTGTACAGGCTCGACCCCGGCCGACGTGTAAACGTGGCCAGGTGTCGGCCTGTTCGAGCGTCCGTGCAGTGGGTCACCCGCTGACTCGCAGAGTGAACTGGTGAACCCCCGCATCGTGTACGTCAGCACCACTCACCAAGTTCGTAGAGAACGAGGGGAGGTAAAGACCAGACAGGGTGCCAGAGGGGGCCGCCGGACACGGGAGGACAGTGGAGAAGTGAGCAAGGACAGGACCCCCAGAGGGGTCTGCCAGAGAGACTGCAACTGGCCGGCCAAGCGGCGTGAGTGTGGTGCGGTCTCGAAAGAAGGAGCGAGAAGCCCCCGAGTCAAGGGTGAAGGTGTGGGAGGCCGAAGCCGACGCAGTACCTGAGAGAGCAGACTCACCAGCACCTGAGTGAGCAGACGCACGAGCACCTAGAGCAGCAGCCTCGCTAGCACCTAGAGCAGCAGCCTCACCAGTACCTAGAGCAGCAGTCTCAATGCCCGGGTCGGGCGGAAAACACCGGTAACAGTCACCCTCATCACTAATAGTCACAGCATACATGGCAGCAAGAATAGCATCAAAGTCAAGGTCAAAGACAGCTACACCCGCCCTAGACAGCTCGCCCCAGCGGGGGATCTCAGTGGCCTCAGGGAACTGGTGACACCAAGCGTCCGTCAGACGGCCAAAGCAGCGCTGGGTGGAGTGCGCACCCCCGCACTGCTCACCCGCGCGGTCGCCGGTGCGTAGGACGTAGGTGCACGGACCAGTACCCCCACCCCGCTGGCGTGCAGCGTACCACTCACGGAGCTGCTGAGGGGGGGGGATGTCACGAGTGCGCTGCTGCCGCTGCTGCTGCTGCTGCTGGCGCTGACCACCACCGGAGCCGACCCTCTGCCCAGCGCCACCCCGACCAGCTCCACCTCCTCCGCCGCCGCCTCCTCCACCGCCGCCACCTCCGCCACCTCCGCTCCCACCGCCACCGCCGCCGCCGCCTCCGCCTCCACTGCCGCCACCGACACCTCCACCCCCGCCACCACTCCCACCACCACCCCCACCCCCTCCACTGCCGCCACCGCTACCTCCGCCACCCCCGCCAGCCCCTCCAGCACCCTTGCCCCCCTTGCCCTTGCCGGTGCGGCGTCTCCCGCTCGGGGCAGACGCAGCGCCGACCGACTCGAGACCAACGACTCCCGCTTGGCGCAGAACTCAGCAGGAAGCGCAGCGCGGTAGCGAGTGTCACTAGTGCGGAGGTGCGTAATGAGGTCAGCGACTGTGGGAAAGGCAGCAAGGTCAGGGAAGAGGTACGGTAGCATGAGGCGGCTCAGTGCAGCAGTGGCAGGGGAGGAGTAGCGCGCAACTACAGCGTCGTACAAGGTGTGAGCACTCTTGTACTGGCTAAAGTGCGCACGCTCAGAGGTAGGCAGGTGGCGACGCACAGCAAGACGTGCAGCAGCATCGCGCGTGGCCCACTGTGAGCGAACAGTGGCGTCAGCATCAGCAGTGGGGGCAGGAGAGGCACCAGAAGTGAGGTCAAAGAGGGAGAGGCCGTCTGCCCTATCGCACTGTAAGAAAAGCTGCAGGTCATCTATCCAGACGTCAAAGTCAATGGCCCGACCCTCAGCGTCAAAAGATAGGACACTAGGGGTAGCCATGATAGCAGTAGACTAGCAGTGCAAACAGTAGGGTGAGGGCAGTGCTGTGAAAGAGGCGCTGCTCTTACCGGACAGGGCGGCTCGGGCGGCTCGGCTGCAGGGCGGCTCGGCGGCTCGGCTGCTGGGCGGCTCGGCGGCTCGGCTGCTTGGCGGCTCGGCGGCTCGGCTGCTGGGCGGCTCGGCGGCTCGGCTGCTGGGCGGCTCGGCGGCTCGGCTGCTGGGCGGCTCGGCTGCTGGGCGGCTCGGCTACTGGGCGGCTCGGCTGCTGGGCGGCTCGGCGGCTGGGCGGCTCGGCTGCTGGGCGGCTCGGCTGCTGGGCGGCTCGGCGGGGCCGCTGAGAGGGCGGCGTCCGGGGCCGCTGGGAGGAGGCGGCGGGGCCGCTGAGAGGAGGCGGCGGGGCCAGCAGGTAGGTGGCGGGGCCAGCAGGTAGGTGGCGGGGCCAGCAGGTAGGTGGCGGGGCCGCACAGGTAGGTGGCGGGGCCGCGGGTAGGTGGCGGGGCCGCTGGTAGGTGGCGGGGCCGCAGGTAGGTGGCGGGGCCGCACAGGTAGATGGCGGGGCCGCGGGTAGGTGGCGGGGCCGCTGGTAGGTGGCGGGGCCGCAGGTAGGTGGCGGGGCCGCAGGTAGGTGGCGGGGCCGCACAGGTAGGTGGCGGGGCCGCGGGTAGGTGGCGGGGCCAGCAGGTAGGCGCCGGGGCCGCACAGGTAGGCGTCGGGGCCGCAGGTAGGCGCCGGGGCCGGAAAGGGCGGCGTCAGGGCCGCAGGGCGGCGCGAGGGCCGCTGGGTAGGCGAAGAGGCCGCAGGGCGGCGGATCGGGGCCGGGTAAGGGCGGCGCGATGGCCGCGGGGTAGGCGACGAGGCCGCCAGGCGGCGGGTCGGGGCCAGGAAGGGCGGCGCGAGGGCCGCAAGGCAGGCGACAGGGCCGCTAGGGCGGCGCGACGGGGCGAGAAAAAAAGAGAGGGGGGAGCGCGACTCGGGCTAGGACTGAGCGCGCTCCGGGCAGAAAAAAAAAATGTCGAATTGGTGGGCCCTAGGAACAGTTCCCACGAGGGAACCTGCTCGATACCATGTTAGAATAGAAACGAGAATGGATGGACTAAGGGAAAGTTGGGTACAAATGTAAACCCTAGAAAACTGTACCCCATATGTGCTACCCCACTATAGCCTACAGTAGCTATGTCATATAAATCTGACAGGAATCTCACTCAACCGCACTCAACCGCCTCAAACCGCACTCAACCGCATTCAACCGCACAGAACCGCACTCAACCGCAACCAACCACACAGAACCGCACTCAACCGTTTTAGACCGCACCAGATACAACCCTTACGCGCTAGGTTGCTCTTACGTACCCAACTATGTCTACCTCACGAGTTCTCACGTTTGATCCGGAGGGCCGCCCGGTAGATTTTCCAGGATGGCTCCGCAAGCTTAAGCTGTACCTAGGGTCTAGGATCGAGAACGACGTGCGCCTACTGGAGCACGCCACCGGCAAGCTCGTTGCCCCGAAGGATCCCGAACCCCTAGGTGCATCCCCGTCGGAGGTGGATGAGGCTCGCTTTGAGAAGGCGCAGCTGGCGGCCAGTCGCTGGGCGGCACGGGATGACGCTACCGTGCTCGCTATCACCGACCTCCTGCCACTGTCTGAGCAGCATCACTTCGAACAGGAGGTGACGGCCAAGGGCCTTTTCAATGCGGTAGTCAAACGGTACTCCACCCCGACCACTGCGTCCCTTGGCCGTCTTGTGCTGCCCTTCCTTTTCCCCGACCTTCCCTCGTTTCCGCGTGTTGCTGACCTCATCCTGCACTTGCGCTCGCTTGATGCTCAGCTTCGCTCTGCTGCCCCTGACCCCGACCTGCTTGCCACCAACCCCCCCGCGATGTGGATGACACTGTACCTCCTTTCCACCCGCCTCCCTGACCGCTTTGCCACTGCTCGTGACCACTTCCTCACTGTCCACCCCATGTCCCTCACTATTGACCTCTTTGAGGAGAGGCTCACTACTGTTGAGGACCTTGCCCGCTCCCTTGCTGCTGCCTCCAGTACCGTCCTCCCCCCCATCTTCGAGGGGTGTGCCCCTTCGTTCCTTGCCTCTTCTGTTGACTCGGCCTCTGTTGCCACTGCATCCGAGGTCGCAACTGTTGCCTTTGGCAACAAAGGGGGCAAGAAGAGCGGTAAGAAGGGAGGAGGTGGTGGCAGTGGTGGGGGTGGCGGAGGGGGCAGCGGTGGAGGTGGTGGAGGGGGCGGTGGTGGAGGTGGTGGAGGGGGCGGTGGTGGGGGGGGCGGCGGGAGTGGTGGTGGCGGCGGCGGAGGGGGTTGGAGTGGTGGTGGAGGTGGAGGTGGAGGCAGTGGAGGAGGAGGCAGTGGGGCGCCCCAGCAGCAGCAGCCCTAGCAGCAGCAGCAGCAGCAGCAGCCACAGCAGCAGCGGCAGCAGCAGTTCCAGGGCCAGCGCCAGCAGGCTCAGCAGCAGCAGTGGAGGCCGCCTGGACCAGGGAGCTCTGTCAGCAGCAGCGTCCCACCCAGCTGGACGTCGCGTGGCCCGGTACAGCACCCCCCCTGCCAGTACTGGGTGCAGACTGGACCGCGCAGAGACGGCATCTGTGGCCGCCTCCACCCTGCGGGTCAGTGCTTTGCGCAGCTTACTGACCGCTACCGCGCCCAGTTTGGCCCCACCCGCTCTGCCCCAGACTGGGCCTCACTGGTCCGCACTGTTGGCACGCAGTTGTATCGCATGTCTGCCGCAGAGTTAGATGATGCTGTACGATCTGTTTCTGTGATGTATGCTGATGACTCTAGTGTTGATCATTCTGGCTATTATTCTTGCTTGTCTAGCTTAGGTGCTGTAGATGTTGCTAGTGCTGTACCAGCTAGAGTAGCTTGCACAGGTCCGACCACCCAGGCTGCGTCCCTTTCGTTCACGCTCGACTCTGGGGCGTCCAGCTGTTTCTTTCGTGACCACACCGACCTCACGCCGCTACGCACCCCGGTCACTGTCGCCTTGGCTGACCCCTCAGTGGGAGCGGTGGTTGCCCACAGCACCACCACTCTCCCGTGTCCGGCGGCTCCCTCTGGGGTCCTTACAGGTTACTACACCCCCTCGTTCTCCAGAAACTTGGTGGGTGTTAGCCACCTCCACGACCTCGGAATAGTCACCACTTTCCCTTTAGACGAGCCTGTTGCCTCCTGCACAAACGGTGTCACTAGAGCCCCGCTAGCGACTTTCCCCAGGGAGTCGGGCTCTGGTCTTTACTCACTACACACTGGGTCCCGCCACACTGCGTCAGGTCAGGTCAGGTCAGGTAGCTGCTGTGTCGTGCGACTGTCGGTCACTCACCCACCCGTCGGTCCTCTGGCACCACCGTCTAGGTCACCCGTCGTTCCCACGTCTCAGTAGGATGGTACGTCACCGTCTGGTCTCAGGTCTCCCAGAGTCGCTTGCCCCGCTTCCTCGCTCGCCTGCGCCGCCGTGCACTCCTTGGGTCGAGGGTCGGCAGCGCGCTGCCCCTCACTCCTCCTCGTTCCCCCCCACCACGGCTCCCTTCCAGACCCTTCACTTGGACGTCTGGGGCCCCTCTCCAGTCCTTGGCCCACGTCAGGAGCGCTACTTCCTGATTGTGGTGGACGACTACTCCCGCTACACCACGGTTTTCCCCTTGCGACGGAAGGCCGACGTGCCTACCGTCCTCGAGCCGTGGCTACTAGTGGGGGGTGGCGCCCAGGGCCTTTGTGGGCTCCGTCTGCACTCGGACCGTGGTGGTGAGTTCTCTTCGACTCGCCTTGAGACGTTCTGTTAGGGTCGAGGGATCACTCAGTCTTACACGCTACCAGACTCGCCACAGCAGAACGGGGTAGCTGAGCGACGCATCGGCCTGGTCATGGAGGTTGCCCGGACCTCCATGTCCATGCTGGTGCCCCCCAGTTCCTGTGGCCTCAGGCAGTCCGCTACGCCGCGCACCAGCTGAACCTGTGGCCTAGTGACGCACGGCCACGGGTGACGCCGGTCTCCCTTTGGACGGGTTCTCCGGGTGTAGCAGCTGACTACCGCGTCTGGGGTTCCCTTGCTCACGTTCGCGCCCCTGGCGCGAACAAGTTGTCTGCGCGCACCCGTGCCTGTGTCTTTCTTGGCTTCCCACTCGACGCCTCTGGCTGGCAGTTCTACGACCCGGTCACCCGCCAGTTCTTCGCCTCTCAGGACGTCACCTTTGACGAGTCTGTCAGTTACTACAGAAGTCACCGCCACCGAGGTTCTGAGGCTTTTTCCCCACCGCTGTTCCTCACCCCTGAGCCCCCCCCCGTCGCCCCGGTAGCCCCCCCCCCCTTCGCGTCCTGCCCCGTCAGGTGTGTCGCACGTCACCCCGCAGTCCTCTTCCCCGCAGCGTCCGGTCCCTGTCGTGTCTGGGGGTGCGGCTGCAGAGGGTGGGGGTCCTGGGGTTATTGGACCTGGTGGTGCTGGCTCTGGAGGTGCAGGGGGTGTGAGAGTGGAGACCACTCCGGTGGAGGACACGGCTGGCTCGACTCGGCGGCCTAGCCCCGCCTCACCCCCTGGCTTCCCGTCTGTCCCACAGTTCCCTCCTCGTTCTTCTCTGCGGCCGGTCGCTGCGGAGCTTGGGGGTGTTCCTGAGGGAGGTACTGAAGACACTGGGGGTGTTGTTGCAGGAGGTTCGTGTTCTGGGGGTGCAGGCGCGGGAGACACTGGCACTGCGACCCCTACACCGCGCACTGTACGTTTCCTGACCCGTGTGCAGCGTCTAGACCGTTTGGAGAGGGAGGAGCGGGAGAGGTTTGAGAGGGCACGACAGCAGCAGCAGCAGGAGCAGCAGCAGGTGCAGTTGCAGCCACAGCAGGAGGGAGTAGCGGAGAAGCCACGGCCGCAGCAGGAGAGGGTAGAGCAGGAGTCCCGACCGCAGCAGCAGGTGCAGTTGCAGCCAGAGCAGGAGAGAGTAGAGGAGGAGCCACGGCCACTGCAGGAGAGGGTAGAGCAGGAGTCCCAGCCGCAGCAGCAGGTGCAGTTGCAGACACAGCAGGAGAGGGTAGAGCAGGAGTCCCGGCCGCAGCAGCAGGTGCAGTTGCAGCCAGAGCAGGAGAGAGTAGAGGAGGAGCCACGGCCACTGCAGGAGAGGGTAGAGCAGGAGTCCCGGCCGCAGCAGCAGGTGCAGCTGCAGCCGCAGCAGCAGGGGCAGGTACTGCCGCAGCAGACGCCAGAGGAGGCGGAGCAGCAGCGACTGCGCGACCTGCCCGACCCAGCACCTGCGCGCTTTGTTCGTGGTCCCCTACCGTCCCCTCCTGTTCTCCCCGTCCAGTCCCTTTCCTCGTCTCAGTGGACTCGTCGTTCTCCCCTCAGTCGTGCTGTGTCTCCAGAGCCCCGTCGGTCCCGTTACCGTGCAGATCGTCCGTTTCACCTTGTTCTCCATCCACGTGTCCCACCTTCCCCTGTACTCCCACAGCCTCCAGAGTCGCTCCTCACTGTGTTTCCCGACCCGTTGTCCGACTACCTCCGTGCCTCCCGTCCTGTCGTCTCCCGTGTTTTGTCCGCGTTGGTCACTCACCCGACTGCACCCCTGTTGTCTGTCTCGGCACTTGTTACCACTGTCGCTGGCTTTGCCTCTTCCCACCGCCTTGACTACGCCGCTCACTTGGTGAGTGGCCCTGCTCGTTCTCCGTCCTCTGGGGGTGCTCCTGTCTTTCCCCTGGAGGACCTCGAGGACAGGCAGTTCGAGCTTGGTTTCCTGGCGGCCGCTGTTCCCCATCTCTGCGCCATGCTGCTTGCCCCTGAGGGGGATCCAGATGCCCTTGACATCCCGATCCCTCGCACTCACGCCGAGGCGGTCTCGGGACCCTGGGCTTCGTACTGGATAGCAGCTGAGGAGGCAGAGATGGCATCTTATAGGTCCACAGGCACCTACGTCGACGCAGTCCCACCACCTGGGACGAACGTTGTTAGTGGCCGATGGCTCTACAAGGTGAAGCGGCCGCCTGGATCACCACCAGTGTTCAAGGCGCGTTATGTGGCGAGAGGCTTCAGTCAGCGAGAGGGCGTAGACTTCTTCCAGACCTTCGCTCCCACCCCGAAGATGACTACTCTTCGGGTGTTGCTGCATATTGCAGCCCAGCGCGACTACGAGTTGCACTCCCTGGACTTTTCGACTGCGTTCCTTCAGGGGAGCCTGCACGAGCAGATCTAGCTGCGTCGCCCGCCTGGCTTCACTGGCTCCTTCCCACCTGGGACCCAGTGGCAGCTGCGTCGACCGGTCTACGGCCTACGCCAGGCTCCACGTGAGTGGCACGACACAATTCGCTCGACCCTAGCAGCGCTTGACTTCTTTCCGTCGTCTGCCGACCCGTCACTGTTCGTCCGTCGTGGCTCGACCCCGTTCTTTGTCCTGGTCTACGTTGACAACCTGGTCTTCGCCACTCCCGACCGACGCGCCCTGTCCTCCGTGAAGGAGGAACTGCAGAGGAGACACACTTGCACTGACCTTGGTGAGCTGCAGCACTACCTTGGCCTGCAGATCACCAGGGACAGGGCAGCTCGCACCATTACGCTGACTCATTCGCATATGGTCGAGCAGATCCTCACGTGGTTTCGCTTCCCGTTCTCCAAGGTACAGCTCACCCCTCTTGCTGTGGATCATGGGCTCACGGCTCCACCTTCGGACGAGTCATTTGAGTCCAGTGGTCCATATCCTGAGCTGGTGGGTTGTCTCATGTACCTGATGACCTGTACTCGCCCAGACCTAGCTTACCCTCTTAGCGTCCTTGCGCGCTTTGTTGCGCCTGGCAGACACCGTCCGTCCCACTGGTACGCCGCTAAGAGGGTGGCGAAGTATGTGGCGAGTACATCAGGCATGGGACTTGTCCTTGGAGGGAAGCAGCCAGTTACACTCACAGGTTTCTCAGACTCGTCGTGGGCCGACGACGCGGAGACGCGTCGGTCCACTCAGGGGTACTCCTTTAGCCTCGGGACAGGTGCTGTTTCGTGGCGGTCGACTCGGGCGTCGTCCGTCTCCGGTTCCAGCTGTGAGGCAGAGGTGTACGCTGCGGCCATGGCCGCTCAGGAGCTTCGCTGGCTGACTTTCCTCCTCACTGACCTTGGTGAGCGGCCTCGCTCTGCACCAGTCTTGTTCGCCGACAACAGGTCTGCTGTCCTGTTGTGTGAGGAGCCTCGACTGGTTGGGAAGGCGAAGCACATCCAGCTTCGTTACTTCCTCCTGCGTGAGTTGCAGCAGCGTGGCCAGGCACTTGTTCGACGTGTGGTCTCTGAGGCCAACACTGCAGATATCTTCACCAAGGCGTTGCCGCCTTGTGACCACCAGCGTTTCTGCACCCAGCTTGGCCTTGTGCCTGCCCGTCCTCACTTGCTTACGTAGAGATGCTTTGTCCTGCTTGTCTTGTACTCTTGCATCTCGTTATATTTGCTATATATCTGTATGTGGACTGGCCTTGTGGCCCCTTGCTTGTTCTCGGAGTGTGTGGTGACTTTGAGCTCCACCCTGAGATTTGTCTTGTCCTTGTGGACTGGTCTTGTGACCCTTGCTTGTTCTTGCTGACTGGTCCTGTGACCCTTGCTTGCTCTCAGACTGTGTGTTTCCTTGAGACCCACCCTGAGATATGTGCTGCTTTCCACAGGACTACCGTCACCTAAACTATGGGGGTGTGTCAACATATAATTTATATGTGTTGTATAGTTTAGTCTAGGTGTTACATTCACAATCCTTAGGGTTTGCTTATATCTACTTGTACCTTCATTTTCCTTAGTCAATTTTCACGCTCGTTACTCTCTTGACATGGTCATCTTCGGGGTAGGGGAGAAGGTCTGGAAGAAGTCAACTCCCTGTAGCTGACTGAAGCCTCGAGCAACGTAGCGCGCCTTGAAGACAGGCGGAGAACCCGGCGGCCGCTTCACCCTGAAAATCCACATGCCACTGACGATGTTCGCCCCAGGTGGGGGAACCTCGTCGACGTAGGTGCCTGTGGACTTCCAGGAAGCCATCTCTGCGTCCATGGCTGTCTGCCACTTAGAGGAGTAGGGACCCTCTATCGCCTCTACGTAAGAGCGCGGGGTCGGGATGTCTGGCGCATCCGGGTCTCCCTCATGTGCAATCAGCATGGACACGAGATGAGGTAAAGCAGCTGCAAAACACTCAAAGTCCTCCTGCCTGCAAAACAGACAGACTCAGACTCAGCAACAAGACTAGCGGCGTAGTCGAGGCGACAACCGGCAGCAAAGTCAACAAGCTCAGCAACTAGAGCAGACGCAACAGTGGACTCAAACGAAGGGTCAGTGACAACAGTGGCGAGAAGACGTGTGACAGTAGGACTGGCAGTACGATCAAGGTCTGACGGCGGGTCAGGAACGTCAGGAAGAGAGGACGCAGAGGAGACAACAGAGGGACACGCTGTGGAACAGAGGAAGGACGAAGTGCCATCTGGTGCGTGCCTGGGACAGGAAAAGGACGCGGACGCGGAACACGACGCTCCGCAAGACCTCCGGTCGGCCCAGTGTAAGGAGAAGGAGCAGGCAGTGGGGAGGCTGGCTGTAACTACGACTGCGACTAGTCAGGCGATGGACACAGTAAGGGAGGAGTAGGGTCAGTAGAAGGCGGGAGACCAAGAACCTGCTGAAGCAGTGGAACGAAGTACGGTCGCGGCCGCACTGTGCCTACAGAACCAGCACCGACAGTACCAGTACCCCCAGCTCCAGGGTCTCCAGCTCCCACGCCTGCAGTACCACCAGCTCCAGCACCTCCAGCAGCTCCAGCTCCAGTAGCACCTCCAGCTCCAGCAGCTCCAGTACCTCTAGTACGAGCAACTCCAGGACCAGCAGCTCCAGCACCTCCGGCTCCAACTCCTGCAGCACCACCAGCTCCAGCAGCTCCAGTACCTCCAGTACGAGCACCTCCGGGACCAGCGACTCTAGCACCTCCAGCACCTCCAGGACCAGCAGCTCTAGTACCTCCGGCTCCAACTCCCGCAGCACCACCAGCACCAGCAGCTCTAGTACCTCCAGTACGAGTACCTCCGGAACCAGTGGCTCCAGCAACTCCAGCAGCTCCAGCTCCAACGCCGGCAGCACCTCCAGCTCCAGCAGCTCCAGTACCCCCAGCTACAGGGCCTCCAGCGGTAGGCCCCCAGCTCCAGCAGCGCCGCTCCGAAGGCTCCAGCGCCGAGCAAACCACTCGCGCAGCTGCGGTGGAGAGAGAGGCTCCCGCCGTGACGAGGCACCTGTAGGACCTCCAGCAGACTCCGCACCCCCAGGCTCAGCACCCTCAGTCTCAGCAACCGCATGCTCAGCACCCCCAGGCTCAGCACCCCCAGGCTCAGCACCCCCAGACTCAGCAACCTCAGGCTCAGCACCCCCAGGCTCCGCACGCTCAGGCTCAGCACCCCCAGCAGCACCACTCCCAGCAGCAGCACCAGAGTCGACCGCGACCACATGCTCGACAGGGTCTACCTGAGACACACTTGAGGGAGCAGGACCCTGAGGGGGGAGGGGGTCTACCGGAGGAGGACCTGGTGCGAGGAAGAGCGGCGCGGGGGGGGGGGGGGAGAGGGGCAGTGCGGTAGGGGAAGAGACGGTAAAAGGGAACCGACTCGTCGAACGTGACGTCCTGAGAGGGCAGGACACGGCGCGGGGTGGGGTGGTAAAAGTGCCAGCCAGGAGCGTCAGGGGGAAAACCAAGGAATACGTTGGGAATGGGGCGGGCGGAGAGCTCGTCCGCGGACGTATCGCGGACAAAGGCACGAGAACCCCAGACCCGGAACACCGACGCATCGCCAACCTTCCCCGTCCAACGCAGTGTAGGCGAGGTCTCCGGCAAGGAGACACAGGGCCAGAGGTTGAGCTGATGCGCAGCGTACCGGACCGCAAACGGCCACAGAAAATGGGGGGCAGCCACATGGATCATGGAGGTACGAGCGACCTCCATGACTAAGCCAATGCGGCGCTCAGCAACCCCATTCTGCTGCGGAGAGGCCGGAAGCGTGAACGACTGGAGAATGCCCTCCCCACGACAAAAGTCCCGCAAGAGGTCGGAGGAAACCTCACCACCTCTGTCAGAGTGCAGACGCAGGACCGGAAGGTCCGTGTGGAACCGCTCGCGGAGCTGGAGACGGACAGCGCGGATCCAAGGGATCAAAACATCAGGGACCTCACCCTTGCTGTGCAAGGGGAAGACCGTGGTGTAACGCGAGTAGTCGTCAACGACCAGCAGAAAATAGCACTCGCGGCCCTGTCCACGGACGCGGGCTGGGCCCCACACGTCCATGTGGAGAGTCTGCAGGGAAGCAATCGTCGGGGGAAACGAGGAGGAGTGAGGAGCGGCGCGCTGCCGCCCATCGACACAGGGAAGGCAGGGAGGGGCAGGCGAGGGTGGCAGGGGGCCGCTAGCTGACCTGACGCAGACGCAGACGCAGCTACGTGAGGAGACACAGTAGTCAGTGTGTACAGACTCGAGCCAGGCGCACGGGTGAACGTGGCCAGGTGCCGGCCAGTCCGGGAGCACGTACAGATCGCCACACGCTGTCGTCTTGGAGTAAAGGTGTCAACCCATACATCCCGAAGGACGGCGTTGCTCACCAAGTTCGTAGAGAACGAGGGGAGGTGAAGACCTGACAGTGAGCCAGACGGAACCGCCGGACACGGGAGAACAGTGGAGGAACGTGCAAGGACTGAGCCCCCAGAGGGGTCAGCCAGAGAGACAGCAACGGGTGCAGGGAGCGGTGTGAGTGCGGTACTGTCGCGAAAGAAACAGCGGGAAGCACCTGAGTCAATCGTGAAGGTGTGCAAGGCCTCAACAGGCGCAGTACCAGAGAGAGCAGACTCACTAGCACCTAGAGCAGCAGCCTCACCAGCACCAAGGGCAGCAGGCTCACCAGCACCAAGAGCAGCAGCCTATACCTGGGTCGGGCGGCATACACATGTAACAGTCACCCTCAGCACTAACAGTCAAAGCATACATGGCAGCAAGGATAGCATCATAATCAAGAGCAAAGATATCCACATTCTGCCTAAGCAGATCTGCCCAGCGAGGGAGCTCAGACGCGTCGGGAAACTCTGCGTGAAAGGCGTCGTCAAGGCGGGAGAAGCAGCGGTGCTGGGTGTGAAACTTCCCGCATGTCTGACCAGAGCGGTCACCTGTGCGAATGACATACGGGCAGCGACCACTACCCCCAGACGTCCCACGCTGAGCAAACCACTCACGAAGCTCCTGGGGCGAAGGGGTCTCACGCTGACGCTGCTGCTGCTGCCTGTGACCACCGCCAAAGCCTCCCCTCCGACTGGTACCACCCCGGCCGCCACCACTGCCGCCTCCCCCACTCCCACCGCCGCCACCACTGCTGCCGCCACCACTCCCACTACCGCCACCACTCCCACTGCCGCCACCACCGCCTCCACCTCCGCCTCCACTCCCACCACCACTCCCTCCGCCACCATCGCCACCTCCACCGCCTCCACCACCCCCACCACCGCCTCCACCGCCGCCACCCCCACCGCCCCTGCCTCCCCTGCCCCTGCCGCTGTGGCCCCTCCCACTAAGGGCAGACGCATCTCCTACCTCCTCAGCACGAAGGTAGTCAACAGCTGCAGCAGAGGCGACGGAGGGGACCAGGGGGGAGGGCGAACACCCCTCAAAGAAGGGAGTGCGAGGAGTGCCACGAGAAGCACCTACAGCGACTATGCTAGTCTCAGCTGCTAGGAGGTGCTTCTCGAGCAGGTTGACAGTGAGGTCGGTGGGGTCAAGGGCTAGAAGGATGTCCCTGACAGCGCTAAGAGAGTCAGGGAGGCGGGTGACTATGAAGTAGAGAGTGATGCACATGGGAGGAGGGTTCTTGGTGAGAAACTCGGCGGGAAGCGCAGCGCGGTAGCGAGTGTCACTAGTGCGAAGGTGAGTGACGAGGTCGGCTACTGTGGCAAAGGCAGACAGTTCTGGGAACAGGTAGGGCAGGAGAAGGCGGCCTAGAGCAGCAGTGTCCGGGGAGGAGTAACGAGCGACTACAGCGTCGTACAGGGCTCTAGCTGTCTTGTGCTGGCCAAAGTGAGCGCGTTCGGCTAACGGCAGGTGGTTGCGAACGGCTAGGCGAGCAACAGCGTCACGGGTAAGCCACTGTGAGCGAGTCGCACAGTCAGCTGTGGCGGCAGGGGCGAGAGAGGCGCCAGAGGTGAGGTCAAACAGTGAAACACCGTCCTTGGAATCGCTCAGTAAGTACAGCTGTAAGTTGTCGAGCCACGCATCGAACTCTATCGGGCGGCCCTCCGGATCGAAAGTGAGGACACTGAGCGTGGCCATAGCGGACAGAGCAGTCGAACGCGCTAGCAGCAGAGCAGCACGCAGGCAGGGCAGCACGCAGGCAGGGCAAGGCAGGGCGGCGCAGGGCGGCGCAGCGGCGAGCGGCGCGTGGGCAGCAGGAGAGGGCGGCGCAGCGGCGAGCGGCGCGCGGGCAAGGCAGGGCGCACGGCGGCGCGGCGCGCGGGCAGGGCAGGGTGGCGCGGCGGCGCGGTGCGCGGGCGGTGCAGGGCACGCTGCGGCGGGCGGCGCGCGGGCAGGGCAGGGCACACGGCGGCGGGCGGCGCGCGGGCAGGGCGATGCGGCGGCGCAGCGCGCGGGCAGGGCCGGGCGCGCTGCGGAGGGCGGCGCGCCGAAAGGGCAGGGCACACGGCGGCGGGCGGCGCGCGGGCAGGGCGACGCGCCGGCGCGGCGCGCGGGCAGGGCAGGGCGCGCTGCGGCGGGCGGCGCGCGGGCAGGGCAGGGCGCATGGCGGCATGCGGCGCGCGGGCAGGGCAGGGCGCGCTGCGGCGAGCGGCGCGCGGGCAAGCAAGGCGCGCTGCAGTGGGCGGCGCACGGGCAAAGCAGAGCGCGCTGCAGCGGGCGGCGCGCGGGCAGGGCAGGGCGTGCGCAGGCAGCGCAACGCAGGGCAGGGCAGGGCAGGGTGGCGCGATCACGGCGGCGCGAAGGGTGGGGTAGCGCTACTCGGTGGGCCCTAAAAAAACGGTCCTAGGCTAGGACTTGCTCTGAAACCATGTCACAATAACGAACGAGAATGAATGAACTAGCAGCAAGATGGGTACAAGTAGGAAACCCTAATTGGGTTGTACCCCATATGGGCTACCCCACTATAGCCTACACAATAAGCAGCATAAAAGTTTTTCATGCCCGTCTGCTACCGACTTCCAGCGTTTCCTTGCTGCTTAGTCTGTTTCTGCTGCTCGGATCCCTCCTTTCCCTTAGCTTCCAGGCATTCGCTTTTGCGGTGCCCGACCGATTGCACACGAAGCAGCGCCCTTTAAATGGTGCGCCAGCGGCATTCACGGCGACAACGCAGATCGTGGCGTGCTTGTTCATCCCAGGAGCCCGGTGTCCCCAATTCTCGTAGGACCCCGTTCTCGGTCGGCGAAAAAAAACGAGCTTTTCCGCCATGGCGAGGATTTCATTGAAGTCTGTGACGCCACGGAGAAGGATTTCTTGTGCTATTTCATTTTTTAACCTCCGACGTAGCGATCGACGCGCTCAGCTTTGTGCATGTGCCCCACCTGCTCGCACAGTGCCAGAAGTCAGCCAGTGTAGTCTTGGATGGAACCGAACTGGCGCCAAGTGCGCAGCTTCTGCCGTGCGAATATCGACGCCACACAGACCCGCGCACAACGCGTCCCGCGTGCGATGCGGGGCGACCTTCACGAGATACGACGGTGCCCAGGGTCCGGATGGTCCCTCTCATTTCGATAGAGGCTCGTAGTCATGCGGTTTCGTGACGATGACGCGCCACCAATCCATGGCGGGACCTCGCAGCAACGACATGGCGTATCGGATTTTCGCCGCATCCAACGATGCATAGTTGGCATAAAAAAACACATTCATCGTAATTATCCGCGCCTGAACCGTCGGACCACCTCGTTGACTTAGGTCAAAGCACAACAGACGCTCTGGCTTGAGTGGCATTGGCAAGGCCAGTGCCAACTCATCGTTATGCGTCGTGAGGTGGACGCGTCGTTGCGTATCCGCCGCATTCGTCGCTACGGGGTGTGTCGTCCCGTGGTCGTCGCGTACTTCGTTGCGCACGACACCATCACTAGCAGCGCTCGAGCATTGTCCCACACTCTCATGCCGGGATGTTGTTGGTGCTGCCGGTGCTGGTGTTGCTTGTGCTTGTGTTTGTGTTTGTGTCTGGTTTACATCGCGTTGGAGCGATTCGCGTTCAGCTATTAGCGTCGCGATTTCATCGACGCTTTCGCGTAGTTGACTTGTTAGCTCGTCCAGGCGCTCCTGCGTGAGGTCGACGAGATTAATGTGAGGTCGGCCGGCTTAGGTGCTAGGCGTAGTCGTGGTTACAAGAGAGCACAGAGACAGTGGCTCCATAGTACGCTGAGAGCCGTATTTGACTTTGAGTGAAGAAATTTATAACTTGAGTTCTGCGGGTTGCGGAAAAATGCGCAATCCGAAGGAAATTAGCTATGGTAGCCAAGTGTTATGGGTGCAATGAAGCGAGTAAGAGAGGATTGCACTAAGTTGGCAAACGAGTACTAATGTGGGCGAAGGCATGAGCGAACTTTATAGCGAAACGAGCAAACGGAACGCAATGCGTGCGAGCTAGCTAGTGCGATGCTGGCAGCGAGTTTCAGGTTAGTCCCGAAGCGTAGGCTGACTCAGGTCAGTCCAGCTGTGCGTGATTTGGGAAACGGGTTCCCGCACCGCACGGTTTGAACCTTGCTGTAATAAGGGGATGTACCCCTTAGAGTACATGGCTAGCTGTGTCGTTTCGCGTTCCTTTGTATTTCCTAGATAAACCTATGTATGCATCTGCTATAATCACTTCAGTCATTTACATTCACTCTGACCTGAGGTCAACACTTCTGCTGGAACATCATCTGCGATCAACCCTGAGCCGACCCCTGGCTAAGTTGTCTATAGGACTGTAACATGGTATCAGATTAACTCAGGGATTCTTAGCACTCCCACTACCGCAAATTTTGCCGAACCTAAAGTGGCGAGCGGCACACGCTCACGCGTCAAGACGGACGGAGGATCAGACGGCTGAAGCACAAGCCAACCATGCTGCGACATCAAGCAACAACCCCCCGTCCAATTGATGAAGCTATCAACTCTGCGCAGACACGATTTTTGAACATCTCCAAAATCAAGACTAGTACCGTCTTTGACGTGAAATATTTTTATACATGGTGTTTTGAACTAGAGCTCTTACTACAGACATCGCAAATCTACCATTACTTCGACGGCTCCTACCCAAGTTTGGTGATTGACACCGAAGACCCCAAGGCTCAGTACTACACCGAGTCCCTCGTGGCGTACAGTGTGCTGCTAAGAAACATGACGCCCGCGGAGCTACTCGGCATTCGCTCCTACAAGGAGAACCCAGCTCCAGCTCTGGAAGCATGGAAACATCTGACAAAGGTGTATCAGCCGAAGGATTCCGTCACCTCCAGCAGGATCCTGCAGCAACTCATGGAGATCAAGATGGAGAACGAGGAGAAAGCGAATTCATACATTAACTGCTGTCGGAATATCCGAAATCAAATCGTAAAGCTTGGGAGCACCGTTTTTGAAGAAACATTTGTCAACATAGTGCTCGTCGGACTCGGGCCAGAGTAGAAGCCCTGTAAGGCGCTACTCCGACAGCAGGGAGCGATCTCGGAAGCTTCCCTATACGCCGCCCTTCTCGTCGAAAAGCAAGACATGGATTCAAGCAATGCAAGCCCTGCGCCGCAACGAGAACGCATCGCCTTCGACGCTGACAACCGAGAAGAGCGACGACAACCGTGGCGCCACTACTGCAAAATCTGCAAGACATTTGGGCATTCAACAGACTGATGCAGATTCCGGTCCAACAATCGCCACCCCAACTCCACTCAGCATAGCAATTGGGTCGGCCGACAAGACGTGCGTCAGTCTCTGCAAATTCCCCGTCCACCTGCTCAACAACAGCAGCAGCAGGAGACACAAGCAACACAGATGGAGGAACAAGGAACGTCATTGGAAACATGGCGATGCGCCGAAGAAGAAGAACCCATCGGCGAGACAATACAACCAGTGGAGGCTAATAATCCCTTCACTGACGATCACTAGTATGATGACGATGATTAGCAAGACTGGAACTTACCGATCCAGCTGCGCGAAAGCCCTCCTCACCGTCACAATCAGCGGCCCGTTCCCCTCCACTAGAACGAACAACACGACTTTCTTAAAGTCGACACGACGAATATCGTCACGCCGCGACTCGCCTTGCTCCTACCCGACAACAATAGCAACTACAACAATTGGTGGGGTCGACGCGTTACATCTCCAAAGCCACTACAATCCCCTCAGTCACCTACGTCACTATTGCGGAGAATGCTATTCTACGGGAGAGCTGAATTGCGTGGGACGCACGGACAGAGTTCTGGCAGTGATTCTTGACATACTGGTTGGTTGCCTTGGTAAAATTCAAGCATAGTTTCACTACGAAAAGTTGATTGAACAAGATTATGGTACAAGCAAGGAGAAACCAATAGCAAAGACAATGAACCCTGGAGAGACGTTCCTCGACAAGCATACACCTTTGCAGAGTCAAAAACGGCAGGTGAAACGACAAATACATGCTGCTTTCACCTGAGTTGGCAGTTGCTCAGGTTTACAACATTCATAGTTGTATACGCGTTTACTGTTAGTAAAAACATGTTTCAAGGTTCAGTTTCTTTACTGGTTCAATTTCTCTTGGGGAGTACAACTTCTGAGAGCATCTGATTGGTCGAAATTTGTTGTTTCGCGATTGGTCAAAATTCGCGCACATTGCAATTGTTGGAGACAAGTAATTTTGGTTTGGTCGACCTGAAACGCTCTGCTCGACGATGCACTTGTCAAGCACAATTCTGTCGACCAGCGCTCCGTCGAAACGCCAATTCCGCAAATTCCGTAGACCAGCGAAGCTCGTCCTTGACGCCGATATACTCACGTCGACAAGTGCCTCGTCGACGGGAACTTTTGTCGAGCAGAAAAGAAACTTCGACCTCGACGAATTAATATCGTCGACAGACGACCCGTCGCACAGAGATCGGAGTCGCAGAGGTTGTCGCACACATATAAAAGTCCCCGAAGTCGCTGATAACCACGAAACGAACATCGTTGTGCTCCAGAAAGAATGGTCGACTTTGACACTCCCCTGCCCAGCTCAAGCTTGGGCATACACGCACGCAAGTCCCACCCGAAGACCTACATAATAGAGTACAAAGGGGATACTTACTTCGACAGCGTACAAACCCAGCACGCCGCCCACCGCACCAGCCATGTTGAAGGACATGGCGCCTACTTCTGCACATCGTCGTTGCCGACTTCGGCAAGGCGAACCTGGCCGATTGTGATGGAGCACCGGTTGAAAGTCGGAACATGCAGAGGCTTCGTGAGAAAATATACTGGCTGCTCGGTGGTCGGGATATACTGCAGAGCAATCTTCCCGCACTTCACCATCTGCTGAAGCCACGCGTAGCGTCGCTCTATGTGGTTGAGGTTGCCCTTAAAGCCCCAAGCCCTCAGCGACCGTGATGGCCGACTGGTTGTCCACGTCCAGCACGGTTGGCTTCCCAGCGTCGAGCAGCTGGAACTTTGCGAGGAGGAAGCGAAGTCGGCGTGCCTCCTTGCCGGCTTCGGTGGCCGCGACGTACTCCGACTCGGTCGACGAGAGTGTCTTGCACTTGATGCGCTGACTCGTCCAGGAGACGGTGGCCCTGCCAAAGTCAAACACGTAGTCATTCGTGCTGCTGTGGTTCTGCTTGTCACCAGTATCATCGGCGTCCGCATAGCCGACCTGACACAGTTACTCTGGTCTGCCGCCGAACTCCTGGGCGGCGTCATGGGTGTCGGCGAGGTAGTTCTGACAGTGGTCGACCTCGCGCCAACGGTTGTCGCTCCGCACGGTCAGGCCGGACCTGAGCTTGCTGCACGCGAAGGCAATGTCCGGCCTCGTCGTGGTCGCCGCGAACTGCAGCGAGCCGACCTTCTGCCGATACTCCTCCTCTTCGCGCGACTGCGCCTCCTCGTCGTCAAATGTCAGCTCTGCGTAGGCGTCGACGAAGACCGGCGTCGTCTGGTCCGCTGCTCGTCGATGAAACGCCGACGCATCTTGTCGACGTAGGCTTGCTGGTGAGGCCGCAGCTTCCCCGCCGGTCGGTCGTGCACCTTTGCATGGTGCTCATGTCAACATTCTGTTTCTCATAACTGCAGGTGGAACACAAGATCAAGACTCGTTTGCCTCTCTCTCACAGCAGTGTGGACCTCAAATGACTGTATGCACGATACAACTCCAATGTCCGCAATGTCGTTCGTGATGCCATCCAGGGCCCCACGCGCAATGCCACGGGGCCGTGGTGGCAGGCCGATTGCAAAGCGTGGAAGTTTCTGTCAGAATGTGATAATTGTCTAGCCTGCAGTGGGGTACTCTATAGCGAGTACAGCCCAATTTAGGGTTTCCTATATGGACTCAACTGCTTGCTAGTGCAAACCCTCTTTCGTGTTCTATCTTGCTACCTGCTATCTTTGACATGCTATCAGAGCGACTACGCTCCTGGCCTGTGGGCCCACTTGCTTCCGCTGCTGTCCTGTCTGTCGCGCGCCCCGTGGCGCGCGACGTTTTTTCTTCCCGCCACGCGCTCGGGGCGCATGGCGGTTTTCTGCCCGCCGCGCGCTCGGGGCGCGCGGCGGTTTTCTGCCCGCCGCGCGCTCGGGGCGCGTGGCAGTTTTCTGCCCGCCGTGCGCCCCGAGGCGCGCGGCGGTTTCCTGCCTCGCGCGTCACCCCGGGGACCCGCGCGCTGCCTTGCCCGTCGCCCGTCGCGGAGCCCTGGGGGCCCGCGCGTCGCCCCCCCCTCCCGTCGCCCGTCGCGGCTCCCTGGGGGCCCACGCGCCGCCCCTCCCGTCGCCCGTCGCGGCGGCCTGGGGGGCCGCGCGTCGCCCTGCCCGTCGCCCGTCGCGGCGCCCTGGGGGCCAGCGCGTCGCCCCCCCCTCCCGTCGCCCGTCGCGGCGCCCTGGGAGCCCGCGCGTCGCCCCCTCCAGTTGCTCGTCGAGGTGCCCAGGGGGCCCGCGCGCCGCCCCGCTTCCGCTCACACGCCGCCCCAGCTGCTGCCCGCGTTTCTGCCCTGCATTTGGGGTATGGGGGTGGCGGGTATGGGGGTGGCAGGTGTGTGAGCCGTCCCCTGCTCCTCCTCCTCCTCCGTCTCCCACTGCTGCAGCTGCCGCTGAGGGGGGTGGTTGTGTGGGAGCCGAGGGAGTGGCGATAGGGGGGTGACGTGGGAGTGGAGCTAGGGGTGCAGCAAGGGGTGTGTGAAAGGGGGGTGGGACAGTTGGGGGAGGTTGAGCGGAGGCTGCCGTCTTGTCGTCCGCAGCACCTGTAGTCCGGGGCTCTGTCGCTGGTAGTCCAGAGAGCCTGCTGCGCCTGTCGCCCGTGGGTCCGTTGCTCCTGCCGCTCAGAGTTAGCCGCAGAGCTAGTTACTCCTGTAGTCCGGGGCCCTTGCTCCGGTAGCCACCGTGCGCGCCGCTCCTGTTGCCCGTGTGTCTGCAGCTTCAGCCGTCGCCTCATATCTCCTCTCCTCTCACAGTCCAGCCTCCTCCTCCTCACTTGCCCTTTGTGAATGCCTCTAGCTTTGCTTGTACTGGTGAACCTGCTCTATGACTACTTGCTGTGCTGATTATACCCCACTTTGACTATGGGGGTGTGTCAGAATATGATAATTGTCTAGCCTGCAGTGGGGTACTCTATAGCGAGTACAGCCCAATTTAGGGTTTCCTATATATACTCAACTGCCTGCTAGTGCAAACCCTCTTTCGTGTTCTATCTTTCTACCTGCTATCTTTGACAGTTTCATGAGAGCACAGATTGCCTTTTTATCTGATGTGATGGGATTGAAGATCTGAACCCTTAGACAGTAGTGCTATTATGAGAGTTAGCTATGCAATAAATAGTAGTGTGCTTGCTGTGTAGCTCACAGCATGTAGATTATACTAGTGTAGTATTATTGGTAGTAGGAACTGTTTGTAGTGACGTTTATATATATCTGATTGTGAAGTAAACGAATTCCAAAAAGAAAATATATATTACAAACCGAATTATTGAAGCGCGTAAAATGCATATATACAAAAAGACACTTTTAACAAATCATATTGAAATATAGCATCGCTAAACCAATATAAATAAACAAGGAACTATAAACGAGACGCATCGAACCAGGAACATTTGGACAAAATGTCCACCTAAATATCGCACATCATTGCATATTGAGCAATGGCACAATCACACTTGGGATTGAAATACTGTCGCGTGTCTACTCCAGAATGTGCCACGAAGTAACAGGCTCTCAGAGAATTGCTCCAGGGCCTTGTTTGGTGATTCGATCTTGCCCACGTGTCCCCGAATTGCTCGCGTGGCCATCCAATTCAGTGATAATTGCTCGAGTGGCCACGCCAAGGGATTTTCGAGGTGTTTTTTTTCCTCGGAACATTACCCTACAAGGGTTTGTATCCCCGAAATTACACGTTCGCACGAGTCTCATCCCGCGGTAGTGTTTCGTACTATTCCCCACCCGAAAATTTCGGGTGGGTGGCGGGCGCGAACGTGGCCCACACACTGTACACAAAACCGACAAATACGCACGACCAACAGTAGATGCGCGGTCATTTTCGGCCCAATGCACGACCAATGAGCACGCGGTCAAACAAATTCGTAACCAATAAGCGCTCGAGCATATAAATCCGCGATCATAAACCTCAATTGACCAGCATCAAACCGCAACAGCCCTAACGCCCGCGCATGATTCGTCAATAATATGCGCGGTGCAATTGTTGGCATTGCGCGTCCAATCAGGTGCCATCATTAAGCAATAACAGAGAATATATTTATGGCGTTTGATATACATGGTTTTATATGGACCGGACATATGATACAATTTATCATAGTATATGCGCGATCATATTGGTGGTTGGGCGACCCGTTATTGCCTAAATATATGGCCGTGAACTAAATGACCACGCCTGATTGGACGCACATGCCAAAAAGGGCAACATGCATATTATCGACCAATCAAGCGCGGTCACTAATGGGTTCGAGCATTTATGCTCCGGCGTTGCAGTTTATGATCGATGATGTATTTGACCAAGCACTCATTGGTCGCGCATTGGGTCGAAAATGATCGCGCAACTACTTTTGGTCGTGCCTATTTGTCGGTTTTGTGTATAGTGAGTGGGCCACGTTCGTGACCACCACCCACCCGAAATTTTCGGGTGGGTAATAGTACGAAACACTACCGCGGGATGAGACTCATGCGAACGTGTAATTTCGGAGATACAAACCCTTGTAGGGTAATGTTCCCGGAAAAAAAAAACACCTCGAAAATCCCTTGGCGTGGCCACTCGAGCAATTATCACTGAATTGGATGGCCACGCGAGCAATTCGGGGACACGCGGGCAAGACCGAATCACCAAACAAGGCCCTGGAGCAATTCTCTCAACAGGCTCTCCAATAATATGTGGACGCGTTGCCCGTTTACGAACCTGGTAAAAAAACCAGAGACAGCCACATGTCAGACTAAACTGTCAGACACAGATGGTCCGCAGCGAATCATGCATCTCCACAACACCATCAGACTGGCAATTAGGTTACCGACAAATAGCAGTCATGTTTTGGGAGGGAAACATTGTAGCAGTGCCGCGTGTCCGATTCGGCTCTGACAGAAAATCCTTCGCACCCAACAAAGAAGCGGTAACTGAAAATTTGCTGAACCACTTGCGATTTCGACTTAACATACCCGGGCAATCATCAACGAGTACGGAAGTCTGCGACTCTGCAAAAAAACGGCCTCAGCAAATAAGAGAGCACCAAAACAAGATCGCCCACCAATTAACATCCTGGGCTGCAGTCGCCCGCAAAACGCCTAAACCTACGGGCGAGAAACTTCAACGCAGGTTAACGCTCGGGAACCAACACAGTTTGAAAATATACGCTACGTAGGTTCATTGGCAACCGAAAAGTAGGCATTTTCAAACCTACTGGAAAGTATCTACTAGGTATCCAAGTCGTAGGTTTTTTTCCTTACACATTTTTTGGATGATGATAGAGTAGCACCACTGCTAGTGCTAGTGCAGTCAATGGGAGTCATGGGCTTGGAGTCCCGAGACGGCCTGGTGCTGCGTCATCGACGAGGGGGGGGGGGGGGGGGGGAGGGGGGGATCTCTTGGGGGAAAGGGTCCCGGGAGGGGAAGAGGGGAGGGGAGGGGGAAGTAGGGGGAAGGTAGGCGGGAGAGATTTTCCTCCGTGGTGACCCAACGCATAGTATATAAGCCACGCTTGGTGCTCACTACCACATATCGCCTTCACTGCTTCCGTTGCAAATCACCACCTCCTCCAGAGAGATACCATCGGAAAAAACCCGGGACTGTGTTGGGGTGGGGTGGGGAAGGTTTGGTTGTTTGTGATACCTGACGCGTCTGTTTTCCGTCCACGTCGTAGATAGTAGATGGGTTGTTCCCAAACATGCAGGGGTTTGTCAAAGATAGCAGGTAGAAAGATAGAACACGAAAAGAGAGTTTGCACTAGCAGGCAGTTGAGTACATATACGAAACCCTAAATTGGGCTGTACTCGCTATAGAGTACCCCACTGCAGGCTAGACAATGATCACATTCTGACACACCCCCATAGTCAAAGTGGGGTATAATCAACACAGCAAGCAGTCATAGAGCAGGTTCACCAGTACAAGCAAAGCTAGAGGCATTCACAAAGGGCAAGTGAGGAGGAGGAGGCTGGACAGTAAGAGGAGAGGAGATAGGAGGCGACGGCTGAAGCTGCAGACACACGGGCAACAGGAGCGGCGCGCACGGTGGCTACCGGAGCAAGGGCCCCAGACTACAGGAGTAACTGGCTCTGCGGCTAACTCTGAGCGGCAAGAGCAACGGACCCACGGGCGACAGGTGCAGCAGGCTCTCTGGGCTACGAGCGGCAGAGCCCCGGACTACAGGTGCTGCGGACGACAAGACGGCAGCCTCCGCTCAACCTCCCCCAACTGTCCCACCCCCCTTTCACACACCCCAGCAGCTGGGGGCCCGCGCGCCGCCCCGCTTCCGCTCTCCCAGGTCGGTCAGCAAGTAGGTGAGCCAGCGTAACTCCTGTGCAGCCATGGCTGTGGCGTAGATCTCAGCCTCACAACTGGAGCTGAGAACTGAAGACGAACGAGTAGAACGCCAAGAAACAGAACCAGAGCCAAGGCTGAAGGTGTAACCCTGAGACGACCGCTGCGTAGCCTGGTTGTCAGCCCAAGAAGCGTCTGAGTGCCCAGTGAGGACAACGTCTGTCCGTCCTCCAAGCACAAGCCCCATGCCCGATGTACTGCACAAGTAGCGCAACACCCTCTTAGCGGCATCCATGTGCTCCTTCCGGTGACGGCCAGGAGCAACATAGCGTGCTAGGATGCTAAGAGGGTATGCAAGGTCAGGTCGAGTGCAGGTCATCAGGTACATGAGGCAGCCCACAAGCTCTGGATACGGGCCACTCGGCTCTACGGACTCATCTGAAGGCAGAGCTGAGAGCGAGTGACCGGTAGGCAGAGGAGTGGGCTGAGGCGAGGAGTACGTGAAGCGGAAGCGCTGAAGGACCTGCTGCACCATGTGTGACTGAGTCAAGGTGATGGTGCGCTGTGCTCTGTCCCGGGTGATCCGCAAGCCAAGATAGCTTGTCAGCTCACCCAGGTCTGTGCACGTGTGTCTCTTCTGCAGCTCCGACTTCACGTGGGCAAGTGCCTCAGTGTCAGCAGTAGCAAAGACCAAGTCGTCTACGTACACGAGAACGTAGAACGGCGGCAGAGTGGTGTCGGTGCGTAGAAACAGCGACGGGTCAGCAGTGGAAGGAGCAAACCCAAGAGCAGCAAGAGTAGTCCTCAGTGTGTCGTGCCACTCACGGGGTGCCTGGCGGAGACCGTAGACTGGCCGCCGGAGGCTCCACTGGGTACCAGGAGGGAACGACCCAGTGAAGCCAGGTGGGCGGCGCAGCCAGATCTCCTCGTGCAGGCTGCCCTGTAGGAAAGCAGTGCTGAAGTCAAGAGAGTGGAGCTCGTAGTCACGCTGAGCGGCGACGTGCAGCAGAACCCGAAGAGTGGTCATCTTCGGGGTCGGGGAGAAGGTCTGGAAGAAGTCAACTCCCTCTCGCTGACTGAAGCCTCGTGCAACGTAACGCGCCTTGAAGACAGGCGGAGAACCCGGCGGCCGCTTCACTCTGAAAATCCACATGCCACTGACGATGTTCGCCCTAGGTGGGGGAACCTCGTCGACGTAGGTGCTTGTGGACTTCCAGGAAGCCATCTCTGCGTCCATGGCTGTCTGCCACTGAGAGGAGTAGGGACCCTCCATCGCCTCTGCGTAAGAGCGTGGGGTCGGGATGTCTGGTGCATCCGGGTCTCCCTCAGGGGCAATCAGCATGGACACGAGATGAGGTAAAGCAGCAGCAAAGCACTCAAACTCCTCCTGTCTATCCTCAAGGACGTCCGTGCCAAGAGCACACTCACCCCTGACGGACGGAGGACAGACAGACTCAGACTCAGCAACAAGGCTAGCGGCGTAGTCTAGACGACAGGCGGCAGCAAAGTCAACAAGCTCAGCGACTAGAGCAGACGCAGCAGAGGACTCAAAGGTAGGGTCAGTGACAACAGTGGCAAGGAAACGCGTGACAGTAGGACTGGCAGCACGAAGGGAGTCAGACTCCGGGTCCGGGCCGTCAGGAAGAGAGGACGCAGGAGGAGACGGCAGAGGGACACGCTGTGGAGCAGTGGAAGGACGCAGGGTCATATAGTGAGTGCCAAGGACAGGAGGAGGACGCTGACGTGGAGCACGACGACCAGCGCGGACAGCGCGGACAGGCGACTCTGGACGCGACTCAGGCAACTTTGGACGAGACTCAGGCGACGGAGGACGAGACACAGGCTCACGACGCTCCGTAAGACTACCCGTCGGCGCAGTGTAAGGAGAAGGACCAGGCAGCGGAGAGGCAGGCTGTAACTGTGACTGCGACTGGACAGGCGGTGGACTCAGTAGGGGAGGAGGAGGACCAGTAGAGGGCGGGAGACCAAGAACCTGCTGAAGGAGCGGAACGTAGTAAGGCCGCGGCCGCTCAGCACCTCCTGAACCAGCAGAGACAGCACCAGCACCCCCAGTCTCAGGGTCTCCAGCTACAACTCCCGCAGCACCACCAGCAGCTCCAGCAGCTCCAGCACCTCCAGCTCCAACCCCCTCAGCAGCTCCAGTCCCAGCAGCTCCAGTACCTCCAGTACGAGCACCTCCAGGACCAGCGACTCCAGCAGCTCCAGCACCAGCAGCACCACCAGCAGCACCAGCACCAGCAGCACCTCCAGCAGCTCCAGCAGCACCAGCACCAGCAGCACCTCCAGAATCAGCAGTGCCTCCATCAGCTCCAGCACCAGTAGCACCTCCAGCAGCGCCAGCAGCACCGCCAGCAGCAGCAGTGCCTCCAGCAGCTCCAGCACCAGGAGCACCTCCAGCAGCTCCAGCACCAGCAGCACCAGCACCAGCTCCAGGGTCCGCGACACTAGTAGCACCACTCCGGAGACTGCAGCGCCGAGCGTACCGGACCTTGGAGAAAATTGGAGAATCCTCAGAGGAGACTCAGTTTACAGCAACGATGGTGGACGGTACGAAGCTTCCCATCCACGGCTTGACAACATTGCACCTGCATATAGGGGCGTTGTGGTGGAAGCCGACGTTGCCGATCACGAACATCAAGGGATTATATCTCATCTTGGGGCGTGATTTTCTGAAGCGGTTCAACCCCGAGATAGACTGGGTCAACCAAAAGGCTTGTATCTACAACAACGGGAAACGTGTGGAGCTGCGAAGCTCGACGGATACAGGGGATGTTCCTGAAACGACACTTGCACGGTTCGAACGGACAGTGAACGAGAGTAACACGGGTTACTTAGCACTGGTGATGATAGCAGCAGAGGAGGAGAAGCCGAACTCGGAGCTAACTCAGTACATGAGGTGTTGGAGCAGTACAAAGATATCATGCCAGACGACCTGCCTGCAGGAGTACCTCCATCACGAACCCACGAGCACGAGATCGTGGAGGAACCAGGTGCGAAGCCTGTCTCACGTGCACCATGCCGCCTTAGTCCGACCGAACTGACAGACATGAAGAAACAGATTGAGTACCTACTGGACAGACAACTGATCCGCCCATCCACCTCTCCCTACGGTGCACCAGTTCTCTTCACTCCAAAGCGAGACGGTAGTTTACGGATGTGCATCGACTACCGGGCACTGAACAAACTGACAGCCAAAAACAAATACCCCATACCGCGCATAGACGATCTTCTAGACCAACTGCGTGGTGCAACGGTGTTTTCGAAGCTGGACCTACGGTCGGGTTACTGGCAGATCAAGATGGCAGACAACTCGATCCACAAGACCGCGTTCCGTACCAGATACGGCTCCTACAAATACTTGGTGATGCCGTTCTGACTCTGCAACGCACCAGCAACGTTCCAGGCGGAGATGAATCACATCCTACGGCCCCTGCTGGACGAGTGCGTAGTGGTGTACTTGGACGACATACTCATCTACTCCAAGAACATGAAGGAGCACATGGAGCATCTGCGGAAAGTCTTCGAGATCCCTTGGGAGAACAAGTTCTACGTGAAGCTGTCGAAGAGCGACTTTGCCCTGAATAAGGTGCAGTTTCTCGGGCACATGGTGAGTGCCGAGGGCGTACACGTGGACCCACGGAATATCGAAGTTGTCAAGAAGTGGAAAGTTCCGGAGAACGTGAAGGAGTTGCAGCAGTTCCTAGGCTTCGCCAACTACTACAACATGTTCGTGTCGCAGTACGCTAAGATAGCAGCGCCACTGACCAACCTACTGAAAAAGGATACGCCCTACAAATGGGATACTCCTCATCAGCAAGCCATGGAGCAGCTACAGACAGCACTGACAGCACCAGTACTCATCCTACCGGATCCAGACAAGGACTACGTGGTGGAAGCAGACGCTAGTGACCAGGCAGTCGGAGCAGTACTAATGCAGGATCACGGACGCGGTTTGCAGCCCATCGCCTACCTCAGTAAGAAGCTACACGGAGCAGAACTAAACTACCCCATTCATGACAAGGAGGCCTAAGCGATAGTCATAGCCTTCAAGGCGTGGAGGTGTTACCTAGAGGGAGCCAAGACTACAGTCTACACCGATCTCTGCAGTCTCAAATACCTGAAGTCGCAGCCGACACTCTCACGACGACAGGTGCGGTGGGTGGACTTCTTGGAAACTCACTTCCATTACGACATCGTCTACAAACCCGGGCTATACAACAAAGAAGACGTGTTGAGCTGCCCCGGACATGTAGCAGGCATCCAGCTCGACGGGATGAACCCTCTACTCAAGGGTCTATTCCAACATGGGTACTCCGTTGACGCAGAGATTGCTACGGCAGAGAAACAGAAGCTGTTACAGTGGGAGAATGACTTAGCTGTAAGGAAGAGTTCAGGGAAGATTTGGTTACCGAACTATGCCCCGCTCCAACAGATTTTTCTGGAGGAGTTTCACGACGTACAGTACGCGGGACATATCGGGAGCAACAAGACGTTAGCAGGGATAGCAAAGTATTACTACTGGCCCGGGATGGCAGCAGACGTGCAGCAGTTCGTCACCTCATGCGACACGTGCCAGCGGATGAAGAGTAGCTAGCAGAAAAAAGCAGGGTTACTTCAGCCTCTACCTGTACCAGAGCAGCCATGGCAGGTCGTTAGCCTCGACTTCACGGGACTTCCTTCGACCTCACGAGGGCACGACGCTATACTCGTGGTGATCAACAAGTTCTCTAAGATGGGACACTTCATCCCGACCAACGCCACGGCTACAGCTGAAGCAACTGCTCGCCTCTTTTTCGACCGCATCATCACCATCCATGGCATCCCCACTACACTAATCTCAGACAGAGACCCAAAGTTCACTAGTAAGTTCTGGAGGGAACTCATGGGATTGTTGGGGACAAAGCTTGCAACGTCTTCAGCATACCACCCCCAGACTGACGGACAGACAGTGCGACTCAATCAGGTGGTTGAACAGTTACTGCGCACCGCTTGCAAAGACGACGTCAGCCACTGGAATTCACAGTTGCCGACACTTGAGTTCGCTTACAACAACGCGTCACATGCGGACACAGGGAAATCTCATTTCTTCCTGTGTTACGGACGGAAACCACTTACACCACAGCAGCCAACCACACCGGCACACGTCCAAGCCGCACATGACTTTGTCACCACCATGCAGCAGCTATGGGAGAAGACTCAGCGACGCCTCACCACGATGCAGACCTCCCAGAAGAAGTATGCCGATCGCCAACGACGTGATCACACCGTAGCAGTCGGAGATCAGGTGCTTCTCGACACGCGCAACTTGAACCTGTCTCACCTGCCATCCAAGCTCCGGCCTCACTTCTGTGGTCCTTTTCACGTTGAGGCACAGGCGACACCAGTAATATTCCGCTTGCGCTTACATACTACGTGGAAGATTCACAACGCTTTCCACGTTCAGCTACTGAAGCCCTACAAGGACCCCAACCAACAGTTCCAGGGACGCCAGCTACCGCCACCACCACCTGTTCTCGTACAGGATGAACCAGAGTACGAGGTGGAACGAGTGCTCGCTCGTCGACGCAGACGCGGCAACACGCTTCAGTTCCTGATACGCTGGAAGGGATACGACCCGTCGGAGGACAGTTGGGTTGCAGAAGCTGATATCGGCAACGCACGCCGTGCTCTCAAGAATATCTTGTCAAGCAGGGTGTTTCTCACGCCACCCATCTTTGAGGGGGGGACGTGTGAGAGTACGACGGCTTTGCTAGACTTTACTCGCTTGATTCTGCTTTATTATGCATTATCTAGCTTAGCTTACTTCTATCTTGCATGCTTTTGCTTGATTTCCTAGTTTCGTTGCTGAACTATAGTTATTATAGTTATAGGCACCGAACTAGGTTGAGTGCACCGAATTCTAGGCTTTTCGGTTGCCACCGAATTGCCTTCTACTGAATTCGGGAAGGACCCGTTCGGGACGCTTCGCGACCCGCGGAACCTTCTAGTAACACCCGGGTTACTGCCTTTGTGTCGAGCCTATATATAGCCTCGCCTTGTACCCAGGTGAATCATTCAATAGATTTCTCTTTCCTGAACCAGATCCTCACAGTCGAGCCTGAGAAAATTCTGAGCCATATTCGCCACCCTGCGGCAGTTCGGAGAATTGAGTTCCTCGTTCGAGGATTCCGCGAGATACACGCACTCGCGCAGTGGAGGGGCTTCTTGGGGAGGGGGGTAGTGTAAGGAATATTTCGACATTCCTTATCGCACATCTCAACATCGCGTACAGGACCGAAAGTGTCTTCGCCCGTTACTGATAACGGTGTTTTGCCGCCTTTGCGCGCTACATTTGCCAAACCATACAACGCTGGCGTGGCCCGAGTCGGCCTACGCTTCGGGGCTAGTTCAAACCTCGTTGCCAGCATCGCAGTAGCTACGCACCGTGTTACCGTTTGCATGTTTCGCTTATAAGTATTCGCTCATGCCTTCGCTCATACTTGGTACTCGTTTGCCAACTTAGTGCAATCCTTACTACCTCGATACATTGCACCCGTAACAGTCACCGATCACACTCTTTCTCGAGTAAGGACTGACCATAACATTGTGTTGGCCGACCTTCAGTTCCACAAATTTGGTCGTCTGGATGCCACTAACCCCATCAGTAGCGCAGAGCCAGGCCATATGTTATCAGTGTAAAAGATACCGATTTTCCTGAAAAGGGTCACTCAGTAACGTGATGGCTGATTATGACTCCGTAATGTGATGGCTGTTTAAAATCAGAAACAGTTGATATAACCGAGCGATGACAATGTGAGAGTACGACGGCTTTGCTGGACTTTACTTGCTTGATTCTGCATTATTATGCATTATCTAGCTTAGCTTTATTTTGCTTTGCTTGCTTTGGCTTGATTTCCTAGGTTCGTTGCTTTACTATACTTATTTACAGTTATAGGCACCGAACTAGGTTGAGTGCACCGAATTCTAGGCTTTTCGGTTGCCACCGATTTGCCTTCTACCGAACTCGGGAAGGACCCGTTCGGGACGCTTCGCGACCCGCGGAACCTTCTAGTAACACCCGGGTTACTGCCTTTGTGTCGAGCCTATATATAGCCTCGCCTTGTACCCCGGTGAATCATTCAATAGATTTCTTTTTTTCGAACCAGATCCTCACAGACAAGGTTTTTATACGACTTCCGTTATCTTAACTTCTTGGCATCTTATTTTGTCCACCAAGATTCTTAGGTTACTTCAACATGGTATGAGAGAGAGACTGGACTATAAGGATTCCAAAAAATGATCGGCAAGGAACTTTCTTTATTACAGAAAGTTCCTCCATGCCTTCAGACGGTAAAAATGACGCAGTCGCGTCGCCCCCATCAACAACAAACATACCATCAGCAGTAATATCTGCTCACACAAGTTTTGCCACGTAGCTTATCGCGCGGATCAGAACCCTTGTCACATTCTTGTAAGTGTGAGAAGATATGAGTCGGGGATGTGTAAATACTGTACAAACTACACATAGCGAGTCATCCACTGGCGAGAGCAACTGGGTCAGGTGTAGGCAATCTGGGCTGACGATTTAACACGGTAAGGGATGGATCTGGAAAGTGCAGACTTTAGCCGAAGTGGGGGTTGAGGCAGGGGCAGGAATGCAGGGGCAGCTAACGAGTACTTACGTTGGCAGAAGGGAGAGGGAAGGAATTGCAAACATGCTTACACCGTCCTCGTTTGAAACCTTTCACCCACTAAGCAGCTCGGCATCCGCTCCTTAAAAAATCAATGGACTCTCTCTCAGAATGATAGTACAACGGAATAATTTGACTACCAAGGATTGGGGTACAAGTACTAACCCTAGAATGTATTGTACCCCATATGGAGTGCCCCACCATAGCCTAACAAGCACAATTGCAATTTTACACACCCCCATAGGCTAAGTGGGGGGCAACAAGATGGCCATAAGACTAGTCAAGAGAGGCAAACAAAGAAAAGCTCAGGGTGGATCTCAAGATCACCACGCAGCCTGAGCACAAGCAAGCGGCCACAAGGCCTGTTCACATGTATAGCTTATAAAAGCAAAGGCAGTACACTGATCACAACATAGCAAGTGAAAACATGTAGGTATACTATATATAGCAGTGTACAACAAGGGCAAAGCTAGATCAAGAGACAAGCAGGTGAGGCAGAGTGGGCACAAGCCCAAGAGCAGTGCAGAAACTCTGATGATCACCAGACCCGAGGACCTTGGTGAAGACATCAGCAGTGTTGGCTTGTGAGGCCACGTAAGAAAGACGAAGCTGACCACGCTGCTGAAACTCTCGTGCGAGAAAGTAACAAAGCGCAATGTGCTTCGTACTGTGCTCTAGCCTCTGCTCCCGAAACAAGGCAATCATGGCCTTGTTGTCGACGTACAGAACTGGAGGAGAAAGAGGCGGCTCACCCAAGTCCGTCAGAAAGTAGGTCAGCCAGCGTAACTCCTGTGCAGCCATGGCCCCCGCGTAGATCTCAGCCTCACAACTAGAGCTGAGAACAGAGCACAAGCGGCCCAGGAAGTGTAACCCTGTGACGAACGCTGAGTCTCCTGGTCGTCGGCCCAGGAAGAGTCTGAGTGAACTGTGAGAACAACTCAGCCCCGTCCTCCAAGCACAAGCCCCATGCCTGATGTACTGGCCACGTAGCGCAGCACCCTCTTAGCAGCTGTCCAGTGCTCCTTCCGGTGTCTACCGGGAGCAACGAAGAGGGCCAGGATGCTGAGAGGGTACGCGAGGTCAGGCCGAGTTCAAGTCAGCAGGTACATGACGCAACCCACAAGCTCTTAATAGGGACCACTCGGCTCTACGCACTCGTCCGAAGGTGGAGCTGAGAGCGAGTGGCGAGTGGAACGGAATGCGGAAGCGCTGAAGGACCTGTTGCACCATGTGTGACTGAGTCAGAGATGGTGTGCGCTGCTCTGTCCCAGGTGACCTGCAAGCCAAGATAGTTGCGCAGCTCACCCAGGTCAGTGCAAGTGTGTCTCTTCTGCAGCTCCACCTTCACAAGGACCAGTGCCTCAGTGTCAACAGTAGCATAGACCAAGTCGTCGACGTACACGAGGATGTAGAACGGCGGCAAAGAAGATTCGGTGCGTAGAAATAGCGAAGGGTCAGCAGTCGAAGGAGCAAGCCCAAGAGCCGCAAGTGTAGTTTTTAGTGTGTCGTGCCACTCGCGGGGCGCCTGGCGGAGACCGTAGACTGGCCGCCGGAGTCTCCACTGGGTACTCTCAGGAGATGACCCAGTGAAGCCAGGTGGGCGGCACAGCCAGATCTCCTCGTGAAGGCTACCCTGCAAGAAATATGTGCTGAAGTAAAGCGAGTGGAGGTCGTAGTAACGCTGTGCTGCAACGTGGAGTAACACCCGAAGAGTGGACATCTTCGGGGTGGGGGAGAGGTCTGGAAGAAGTCGACCCCCTATCTCTGAGTGAAGCCCCGTGCAACGTAACGAGCCTTGAAGGCAGGCGGTCAGCCCGGAGGCCGCTTCACACTGAAAATCCACATGCCATCGACTATGTTCGCCCCAGAAGGGGGGACTCCGTCGACGTAGGTGCCTGTGGACTTCCAGGAAGCCATCTCTGCATCCATGGCTGTCTGTCACTGAGAGGAGTACTGAGATTGTCTCTGAGTAAGAGCGCGGGGTCGGGATGTCTAGTGCATCCTGGTCTCCCTCAGGGCAAAGCAGCATGGAAGCGAGATGAGGTACAGCAGCCGTGAGGCACTCGAGCTCAAACTGCTTGTCCTCAAGGACGTCACTGCCAAGGGCAAGCTCACCCCTGACGGACGGAGGACAATCAGACTCAGACTCAGTAACAAGACTCGCGACAGGAAAACACGCGGTTCGGAAAATAAATACGGGATGACAAAAAGGATGGATGACACGAAGCCAAGAATGCGCCCTAAGGCGCGTCCCCTTTAGCGGATCGGAGGAGGATCGCGGTTTACACCGACCCTGACAAATGAGCCCAGGGTTGGTGGCGATCGGTGCACAGAACTGCATCCCCTACTGGCAACGATATTTGTGTGACAGGTTCGGAATGGCAGGTTTTGTGTGGCCAGGACACGCCTGACAGAAGGACTAGCAGCACGAGCAAGGTCAGACTCAGGGTCAGCAACGACAGGAAGAGAAGACACAGGAGGTGAAGGCAGGACAACACGCTGTGGAACAGAGGAAGGATGAAGTGCCATAGTGTGAGTGCCGGGGACGGGTGGAGGGCGAGCACGAGGAGCACGACGAATACGAACAAGCGTGACAGGACGTGACTCAGGCTCTCTACTCTCTGTCAAGGACTCTGTCACCTCAGTGTAAGGAGAAGGAGTAGGCAGGGGGGAGTCTGTCAAACTTATATGTTGCTTTTTGTGTAGGCTATAGTGGGGTAGCCCATATGGGGTACAACCCAATTAGGGTTTGCTACTTGTACCCATCTTGGTGCTAGTTCATTCATTCTTGTTTATTCTGCTGACATGGTATCAGAGCAGGTCCTAGCATAGGACCGTTTTTTTAGGGCCCACCGAGTAGCGCTACCCCACCCGTCGCGCCGCCCTGACCTTCCCGTCCTGCGTCTGCACTCTGACAGAGGTGGTGAGTTTGCCTCCAACCTTCTGCGGGACTTTTGTCGTGGGGAGGGCATTTGCCAGACGTTCACGCTTCCGGCCTCTCCGCAGCAGAATGGGGTTGCTAAGCGCCGCATTGGCTTAGTCATGGAGGTCGCTCGTACCTCCATGATCCATGCGGCTGCCCCCATTTTCTGTGGCCGTTTGCGGTCCGATACGCTGCGCATCAGCTCAACCTCTGGCCCCGTGTCTCCTTGCCGAAGACCTCGCCGACACTGCGTTGGACGGGAAAGGTTGGCGACGCGTCGGTGTTCCGGGTCTGGGGATCTCGTGCCTTTGTCCGCGATACGTCCGCGGACAAGCTCTTCGCTCGCGCCATTCCTTGTGTCTTCCTTGGTTTTCCCCCTGACGTGCCTGGCTGGCAGTTTTACCACCCCACCTCGCGCCGTGTCCTGCCCTCTCAGGACTTCACGTTCGACGAGTCGGTTCCCTTTTACCGTCTCTTCCCCTACCGCACTGCCCCTCTCCCCCCCCCCCCCCCACTCTTCCTTGCACCAGGTCCTCCTCCGGTAGACCCCCTCCCCCCTCAGGGTCCTGCTCCATCAGGTGTGTCTCAGGTAGACCCTGTCGAGCCTGTCGAGGTCGCTGTCGACTCTGGTGCTGCTGGGGGTGGTGCTGCTGAAGGTGCTGAGCCTGCGTGTGCGGAGCCTGGGGGTGCTGAGCCTGAGCGTGCGGAGCCTGGGGGTGCTGAGCCTGAGGTTGCTGAGTCTGGGGGTGCTGAGCTTGCGTGTGCGGAGCCTGGGGGTGCTGAGCCTGAGGTTGCTGAGTCTGAGGGTGCTGAGCCTGGGGGTGCTGAGCCTGGGGGTGCTGAGCCTGGGTGTGCTGAGACTGGGGGTGCTGAGCCTGGGGGTGCTGAGTCTGCTGGAGGTCCTACAGGTGCCTCGTCACGGCGGGAGCCTCTCTCTCCACCGCAGCTGCGCGAGTGGTTTGCTCGGCGCTGGAGCCTTCGGAGTGGTGCTGCTGGAGCTGGGGGGTCTGCCGCTGGAGGCCCTGGAGCTGGATGTACTGGAGCTACTGGAGTTGGAGGTGCTGCCGGCGTTGGAGCTTGAGCTGCTGGAGTTGCAGGAGCCACTGGTCCCGGAGGTGCTCGTACTGGAGGTACTGGAGCTGCTGGAGCTGGTGGTGCAGCGGGCGTCGGAGCCGGAGGTGCTGGAGCTGCTGGTCCTGGAGGTGCTGGAGGTGCTAGAGTCGCTGGTCTCGGAGGTGCTCGTACTGGAGGTACTGGAGCTGCTGGAGCTGGTGGTGCTGCAAGAGTTGGAGCCAGAGGTGCTGGAGCTGCTGGTCCTGGAGGTGCTCGTACTGGAGGTACTGGATCTGCTGGAGCTGGTGGTGCTTCTGGAGCTGGAGCTGCTGGAGGTGCTGGAGCTGGTGGTACTGCAGGCGTTGGAGCTGGAGACCCTGGAGCTGGAGGTGCTGGTGCTATCGGTGCTGGTTCTGGAGGCACTGTGCGGCCGCGACCGTACTTCGTTCCACCGCTTCAGCAGGTTCTTGGTCTCCCGCCTTCTACTGGCCCTCCTCCTCCCTTGCTGTGTCCACCGCCTGACCAGTCGCAGTCGCAGTTACAGCCAGCCTCCCCAGTGCCTGCTCCTTCTCCTTACACTGGGCCGACAGGAGGTCTTGCGGAGCGTCGTGAGCCTGAGTCTTGTCCTGCGTCGCCTGTTCGCGCTGTTCGCACTGGTCGTCGTGTTCCACGTCCGCGTCCTCCTCCTGTCCCAGGCACGCACCAGATGGCACTTCGTCCTTCCTCTGTTCCACAGCGTGTCCCTCTGCCGTCTCCTCCTGCGTCCTCTCTACCTGACGTTCCTGACCCGCCGTCAGACCTTGCTCGTACTGCCAGTCCTACTGCCACGCGCCATCTAGCCACTGTTGTCACTGACCCTTCGTTTGAGTCCACTGCTACCGGAGGCGTTCGATCCTATAGTTAAAGGGAGCGACGTTCGTCGATTCGTAGCTGAACTCGAAATTTACTTCAAAGCCGTTGGATGTACGACCCCCACCCAAGACGCGATGCACATACGGCTCGCAGCAACACTGTTACGTGGCCCAGCTCTAGAGTGGATCAACAATAAATTTGTCCAAGGCGAAGGGACGTGGAAGCAGTTTTGGGCAGCACTGATCGAACAGTTCGACGCGTTGAACAGTAATTACTACGGAACACGACGCAACAAGCCAAATAGTGGCATGGAGCGATCGGCACCACCCACGACTGCCGACCCGATGGAGAACGACAAGGGCGATGCGAAGCAGCGGCTAGCAAACAACGAGACGTGCGAATTTTGCGGCGCTACAGGACATCGTATCTTGGCGTGTTGGAATATATAGAAAATACGTGCGGAGCTGAAGGGCAAGAACAGTGCGGCACCCCCGAAGCAGAAAACGGACAACGTGGCAACTTCGGAGATGGCAAAAAAAGAAGAACATGATGGCGCGGATTTAAAACGTCACGACCAGCCGGCACCAGGGGAAATCACCGAGGCAAAAGGATACTCTGCGAAACAAGACCCTGCACCGACTGGGAATCTCCAGCCGTACACCCCGACAAGTAAGAATATTACTTCTCGTGGTTTTCAAGCCTTTATTAAGGGAGAGTCAGAAATTAAACCGGTACCGGGTCTAGGGTTTAGGGTCTAGGGTTTAGCTTCTCAGGACGTCACGTTCGACGAGTCTGTCTGTTACTACAGGAGTCACCCCCACCGAGGTACTGAGGCCTTTTCCCCCCCGCTGTTCCTCACCCTTGAGCCCCCCCCAGTCGCCTCGGTAGCCCCCCCCCCCCCCCCTTCGCGTCCTGCCCCGTCAGGTGTGTCGCACATCACTCCGCAGTCGTCCCCCCCGCAGCGTCCAGTCCCTGTCGTGTCTGGGGGTGCGGGAGGTGCTGTTGCGGAGGGTGACGGTACTGGGGCTGCAGGAGCTGGTGGTGTCGGCTCTGGGTGTGCAGGGGTTGTGGGCGTGGAGGTCACTCCTGTGGAGGACACGGCAGCCTCGAGTCGGCGGCCTCGCCCCGCGTCACCCCCTGGCTTCCCGTCTGTCCTGCAGTTTCCTCCTCGTTCTTCTCTGCGGCTGGTTGCTGCGGAGCCTGGGGGTGTTCCTGCGGGAGGTACTGGAGGCCCCGGGGGTGTCGGTGGTGGAGGTGCTGGTTCTGGGGGTGCTGGAGCTGGAGTCACTGGCACTGTGACGCCTACACCGCGCACTGTACGTTTCCTGACGAGTGAGCAGCGTCTCCTCCGGTTGGAGAGGGAGGAGCGTGAGCGGTTTGAGAGGGCACAACAGCAGCAGCAGCAGCAGCAGCAGCAGCAGCAGCAGGAGTAGTCTCAGTCGCAGCAGCAGGAGAGCGTAGAGGAGGAGTCACAGCAGCAGCAGGAGAGAGCAGAGGAGTTGTCACGACTGCAGCAGCAGGTGCAGTTGCAGCCGCAGCAGGAGAGAGTAGAGGAGGAGTCACGAGTGCAGCAGCGGGTGCAGTTGCAGTCGCAGCAGAAGAGAGTAGAGGAGGAGTCACAGCCGCACCAGGAGACGGTAGAGCAGGAGTCCTGTTCGCAGCAGCAGGTGCAGTTGCAGACACAGCAGGAGAGAGTAGAGGAGGAGTCACGGCCGCAGCAGGAGTGGGTCGTGCAGGAGTCCCGGTCGCAGCAGCGGGTGCAGCTGCAGCCGCAGCAGGAGAGGGTCGTGCAGGAGTCCCGGTCGCAGCAGCGGGTGCAGCTGCAGCCGCAGCAGAGAGGGTCGTGCAGGAGTCCCGGTCGCAGCAGCGGGTGCAGCTGCAGCCGCAGCAGGAGAGGGAAGGGGAGGAGCCACAGGAGCAGCAGCAGGGATAGGTACTGTCGCAGCAGACGCTAGAGGAGGCGGAGCAGCAGCGACTGCGACTGCGCGACCTGCCCGACCCAGCACCTGCCATCTGAAACGTCGTTTTAAATCCAACTTCGTGCAATCTGAAACCCGCACTCCAAATAGGTCGTTCTTCTGGAAACGATAGTACCCGGGCCGCGTTAATGTGGTGAGTGAGAGTACGTGGAGGAGCGCGAGGCAGGTCTCCGAGTCGGGAGAGACTGATTGCCTCAAAACTAATATTGCATGCGATGCCTTGCCTTGCGGATGACGGCTGCTGATTAGGATGGTCCATAATAAAGTGAACTTATTCATGCATCCCGTCGTCATGACACTTTCACCAACTGTTTACTCTGTACTTAGCTTCAAATGTAGTCCCTCACACTGAACAGGTCGGTGAATATATGGCGCTTTACCTCACTCTACATTCTTCACCACGAACAACTACTGGTCAGCTAGTCCGAGTCAGAATGAAGCACTTCGGTCTGCTGAAGTGAAGGCGTATTCATGCAGATACTTTCGACCGTCCGATGACACAAACTGAAGTTCTTTTGCATGTGAGCAGTGCTGCACAAATTCAAAATGTGCTTCCTGAAACGAAACGAGGCCCCAGGGTCATCGTCTAAAGACCAGACAGGATGAGAAATCAGTTTTCTGGCCCGAAGTTGCCTGGTCAATCGGATCAAGGGCTAACCGAGGGCCCAGACAAGTCTCAGCAGGTCGCTGCGACAAACCAAATAGGTTAGGACACTTTCGCTCTCGCAAGTCATCAGTGCACGAACGTTTTGTTGAGGAGCTTGTACACACCTGCTGGAGTTCGTCCACCTATCAGAAGCTACCTAGCCTCTGTAGATATCAAGGGTTATCAACGGCTCGTTAGCACGGATGGTTATAGCACTATCGCAAACGGTCACAGCATCTAGCGAATATATTACGGATGATCATAGCACTATGACGGATAGTCACTCATTGCCCCGCATTTCTATCACGAGTGGTCACTTGATGAAACCCTTAAGGAAACTCGAAACTATAGGATTCAGTCACTTAAGTCTCTATAGGGATTCAGGAAAAGTTTTTTTTTTTTGCGCGCGCCATTTTGTCCGTAGTGTTGCCACACGCTGTTACTTACGAAACATTTTCACGACCACTCTCGTTAACTCGTTAGAAACATATGGAATTTCTCGGCAACATCAGAAATTTAGCTCGTGGCGCAGTGTTCACTGTTCGATTGTCCACTGTTCGATTGATGTATAATGTCCCAAATAATATCACTTTTAGACGGGTGACTCGAATGTTAATTTCTGTTCCCAAGAAAAAAAAACTGAAACCCATTCGGATGGGATTTCCTTCGGGAGACATCAACCCTAAACACCTTGTCGCATGTTGTTTAGGGTTGATGCCCCCCGAAAGGCGTGCCATTCTATTGGGGTTTATTTTTTTTCTTCAGTCCTAGATGTCAGACGAGAATCATGCGTGAGGTAACAAGGAATCAAAATTGGGATTCCCCAAAATCTCTACAGTTTCTTCACAGTGGCTCATGGAGTTTCCCACTTTCCTTGAGGTTTCGTCGAGTGACCATTCGTGATAGAAATGCGGGGCAATGGGTGACTATCCGTGATAATTCTATTATCATCTGTGATAGATTCGTTGGATTCTGTTACCGTTTGCGATATACGATTGACCATCCGTGATATCGAGCCGATCTTTATTACCATTCGTATAATAACCCTTCAATTTTCCTTGAGGGTTTCATCAAGTGACCATTCATGATAGAAATGCGGGGCAACGGGTGACTATCCGTGATAATTCTATGATCATCCGTGATAGATTTGCTGGATTATGTGACCGTTTGCGATAGACGAATGACCATCCGTGATAACGAGCCCATGTATATAACAATTCGTATAATAACCTGAATATTAAGCCTGTAGAGAAACGCTAGCAGAAAGTTAGAAAGAGAAAGAAGGGTTGCACTAGCAGCAGATAGGATACATATAGCAGACCCTAATTTGGGCTGTACTCACTATAGAGTACCCCACTCCAGACTAGACAATTATAGAATTCTGATACACCCCCATAGGCAAAGTGGGGTATGATCAGCACAGCAAGCAGTCGCATAAGAAGTGCACAAGCACAAGCAAAGCCAGAGGCAGTCACAGAGGGCAAGTGAGGAGGAGGAGGGACTGTGAGAGGAGTGGAGATAGGAGGCGACGGGTGAAGCCGCAGACACAAGGGCAACAGGAGCGGCGCGCACGGTGGCTACCGGAGCAAGGGCCCCGGACTACAGGAGTAACTGGCTCCGCGGCTAAGACGAGCGGCAGGAGCAACGGACCCACGGGCGACTGGCGCAGCAGGCTCGCTGGGCTACCGGAGCAAGGGCCCCGGACTACTGGCGCTGCTGACGTCACGACGGCTACCTCCGCTCAACCTCCCCCAACTGTCCCACACCCCTTTCATACACCCCTTGCTGCACCCCTAGCTCCACTCCCATGACACCCCCCTAGCGCCACTTCCTCGGCTCCCACACACCCACCCCCCTTAGCGGCAGCTGCAGCAGTGGGAGACGGAGGAGGAGGAGGAGCAGGGGACGGCTCACACACCCGCCACCCCCATACCCCCAACGCAGGCGGCGCGCGTGCGGCGCGGGGCAGATACGCGGGCAGCAGCTGGGGGTATGGGGGCGTGCGAGCGGAAGCGGGGCGGCGCGCGGGCCCCCAGGGCGCCGCGACGGGCGACGGGAGGGGGCGACGCGCGGGCCCCCACAGCGCCGCGACGGGCGACGGGCAGGGCGGCGCTCGGGCCCCCGGGGCGCCGCGACGGCGACGGGAGGGGGCGGCGCGCGGGCCCCCGGGACACCGCTACGGGCGACGGGAGGGGACAGCGCGCGGGCCCCCGGGGCGCCGCGACGGGCAACGAAACCACCGCGCGCGCCCGGGGCGCGCGGCGGCAGGAAACCGCCACGCGCCCCGCGCGCGTGGCGGGCAGAAAACCGCTGCGCGCCCCGAGCGCGCGGCGGGAAGAAAAAAAAAACGCCGCGCGCGCCAGGCGCGCGGCAGGCAGAAAACGTCGCGCGCCCCGGGCGCGCGACAGGCAGGACAGCGGCGGAAGCAGGTGGGCCCACAGGCCAGGAGCGTTCTCGCTCTGATAGCATGTCGAGAAACGCTAGCAGAAAGTTAGAAAGAGAAAGAGGGGTTGCACTAGCAGCAGATAGGATACATATAGCAGACCCTAATTTGGGCTGTACTCAGTATAGAGTACCCCACTGCAAACTAGACAATTATAGAATTCTGACAAAGCCATGTCCGTCAAAACCTGGATTTCGCGCCAGAACCAACCAAACCTTCCCAGTAACTCTCCGAAGCTAACCCAAAGCAAAGCATACCTAACCATACCAGCCGAGCTGAAACCAGGTAACCAATCAGAACCCTCGTTGCCGAACAAACTTCACATTTGAACCTTCGTGTTGCTTCACCTCCTCAGCCCCGGCTTTCTGATTGAATTTCCACCACTCCCACTTGTGCTGTGTTTCCCGTAGCTTCAATGGTGTGGTCTGACTCACGCTCTGTGTCGGCCATGATTCAGTGATGCTTCTCTGTGTCAATGTAGCTGGCGTTGTCATCTAGGCTCACACATTTTCAGGATTTAATGTGCGTCCTTCCGACGTTCTTTCAGCGCGAGTGATTCGCGACAGCTACTACCAAATTAGGCGTTTTGCATGCGCTTCAGAAATTCAACGCGGTGCCTTCTCATTTTCATCAGAGCGGAAACGGGTCACAAATGCGTCGCCGGAATTCCGCGTTTCCAACGTTCGCCTCTGAAGCGGCGAGGGAGGCGGCCTTGAGGGAAGCATGGTGGAATAAACCGATCTCAGAGGACGTCCAGAAGTGGATGAAGACATGGGACACCCAAGACGAGCAACCTGCTGGGGAAGGGACGAAAGGGGAGGAACCAACTGGGGAGGGCCAAGCGACGCGAAAAAATGGATGGGGATCCGTTGAAAAAGGGGGAAATGAGGAAGCATCGGGGAAGTTTCAGCTGCTGTGTAGAGCGGACATGGTTCACTATCTAGACGTGCGAGACGGCTGGGAGATAGAGCAATGCGAGTGTTTCTTCGACCGCGCCGTCAGCTACCGAGCGCAGCGCGCTCTCAACATGATGTCCCTCGAAGATTTCCGCTTCCACCTGCACACCCAGTTGCCTCCCTCCGTCCCTGCTGCGGCGCCGAACCGGAAATCAAGGGCCATTCACGAGTTCGCCTCGCAGATACCTGTGGAGATGCTGGGTGGGAGAGGGGGTGCGCCGACTAACATTCAGTTTCATTGGAAGTGCAAGAGGGCGCCGTTTGTTTGCGCGGAGGCGATGCTTCTCGAGTGGATGGCTGAGCCTCATGTGGGCGTGCTCATGGATCTGGGGAGGATCAGATTCCGCCTGCCTGCTATCGTGGGAGCCGGAGATGCTTCTAACGAGGCCTCTACTTCTTCTGCTCCCGCTGCTGGCCCTGCTGCCGCTGCTGCTGTTGCTCCAGCTGTTGCGTGGTCCAGTTGCTGGCGCTGCAGCAGTTGCTGGGCTGCCTACCGCCGTGCTGTCAGCTTCGCTGCCTTCCTCGCGCTTGTAGCAAGATGGCCCCGGTTCGTGACTCTATGGAGGGCTCACATGGACTCGCACGACGCGTTTTTTCCAGCCCCTGTGGGCGAGCTAGGGGCGGGAAGGCAGCAAGAGGACGATTCTTTCGCCTCCGTGCTGGTGCAGGTGCTGGGGTTGAAGGAGAGTGGTGATCTGCAGGAAGGGTTTGGTGTTCTCATGCAGAATCTGCTATCTGGTGGGCTGGAGAAGGCGTACGCTGAAGAGAGAGGAAGGGGGAGAGCAGGAGGGCAGGATGCAAGAGGTAGGGGTATGGGTCAAATGGGGCATGGTGGGGACACATGGTGGGTTGGGGGGGGAAGGGTTGCTAGAGAGGTCGTGATATTTCCGCAGCTGGGAAGCCCTGAAGAGTCATCGGGGCGAGATGGGGGCAGCGGAAGAGGCATGGAGGAGGAATTATATGGGATGATGGGCAGCGCGTGGGGAGGGGTGAGACGCGAAGAGGTGACAGGTATGGTGAGCCTAGACAGAGGAGCAGCAATGGATAGCTTTCTGAGTGCGGTGGGTGGCGGGGGCGGGGGTGGGGGAAGGGGGAGGAGGGGTGTGGGGAATCAGGGAGATGCGATGTTGGAGTGGATGGGTGAGGGGACTGAGGCTGAGGATGGGGGGAGTGGAGGGGAATGGGGAGGCAGCGGTGGGGAAATGGTGGGTGAGGGGGCGGAGGGGAGAGATGGTGAGGGCGGCAGGGATGGGAAGGGAGAGAAGTGGAGGGAGAATTTGAAGGGGAGTGTGTGGGAGAGGTATGTGGATGGCATGGCTTGGATTCTGGAGCAGGGAGGCGGGAATGGGAGGGAGTTTAGGTGCAGCCACTGCAGTGAGGGGAGCAGCAGCAGTGGTTGCAGAAGCAGCAGCTGCAGCGACGGTAGCAGCAGGAGCAGTGCTGGTTTTGGCAGCAGCAGAAGCAGGAGTGCTGGTTTTGGCAGCAGCAGCAGCAGCAGCAGCAGCAATTTGGAAGGCAGGGATACTCCCAAGGGCATGTATGTGAGTGGCGTGGGTGCCACAGAATTTGCTCTTGCAGTTGCCTCTGTGTTCTCCAGAACAGAGTGCCGCAAGAAAGGGCAAGTCTTTTTTTTGGATGGGAACAATGCAGACAAGACAAGGATAGAGGATGCAGCTACTGAGAGGGCCAGAAAAATGCTGAGACGGGTGGTGGGGGGAAGAGGAGGAAGAGAAACGGTGGCAAGGGTGAGGGGTGACGATGGAATGGGAGGAGGGGGAGTGGCAGATGCTACAGCTGATACAACTGTAACAGCTACCGCTGAAGCTGCCACAACCGCTACAAATGCTACAGCTGAAGTAGCAGCACCGAATGTACCAACCAAAGCCGCTGCAGCAGATACGCCTGTTAATACAAACCCCGTGGTTGCTGCTTTCACATATCGGGCCGCTTGCATCTTGCGGTGGTTTAGGATGTACGGCTCAGATTTCATCCCGGGTAAACAGTGCTTCAAGAAGAACACACAGGGGAAGGTCCGGCCCATGCGCCACCCGCTTCGGGACCTTCCGAGCCTGCTGGTCAGGCTCGGCGCCATCCCCAAGCCTCTGGACCAAAGCAGCATTCCCTTGGAGTTGGAGGAGTGGCCTCGGGGCGATGAAGCTGCAGGGAAGCTTCCCAAGGACCCGAGTGAGAGATGCTTTTGCCCGGGGATAGTGAAGGAGAGCGGATTGAGAGAGGAGGGTGGGGGGAAGGCATCTAAGCAGGCGAATCCAGGAGGGAGGCAGGGAGGGACAACAAGGGCCATGCGGGGGCGAGGGGGCAGAGGGGGTGGCAGGAGGGGTGGCAGGGGGGGTGGAAACAGAGGGGTTGACCGAGGGGTTGACGGGGTTGACTGGGGTAGTGGAAGTGGGGTGGGGAGGGGCGCAACACATGGAGACGACTCACCGAGCTTCGCAGAGGCGCTGGAAGCTTCCGTGGCACCTCAAAACAAGAAAATCCCCATCGTTCGCTGCACTGCAGACGCCAAGTTTCTAGTGGACTTTGCCGAGCATATGGTGCTCCCACCATCCTGCTCCCACTGCTCCAAGTGCTTCAGCACCTTCACCTACTACCTCCCGGCCCTCACTCTCATCGCCACGTTTGCCTATCAACCCGCCAGCGCCCTTTTCAACCGCTTTGTATCGGTCTTTCCTCTGCACTCCCCTGAGTTCAACGACCTGTTAGCTAGTCTGTGAATGGAGCCTCTTCCCACGGACGTCCCTGCACTGCTGAACCTGCATGTGGTGAGGGAGCGAGCAGAACAGCTGCCGGTGTTCTTTCTTCTGCTTGTGGCACTCAAATGGCCGAAAGCAGTGCTGCAGATAGAGGAGTTGAAGGGGGTGGGGAGGGATGAGGAGAGCGGAGAGGGGAATGGAGAGGGGTGCAGCGGGGCGGGGAAGGCCACAGGGAAGAGAGAAGCGAAGAGCGGGAGGAGGGGAGGACGGAGAGATGGTGGTGGGGAAGTGGTGGGTGAGTGTGGGGAGGTTTGGGAAGAGGTGCGGTCATGGTGTCTGGCAGCAATGGTGGCTTGGCCGGCAAGCCTAAGACTGGTGGGGGCGGGGCTGGGGAAGCCTTGTGAGGGCAGCAAGCACCTGGGTGAGGGAGAGACGAGATGGGGTCCCAAGATGTGGGAGAGGGCTGTTGAGATGCGGTATCAAGAGGATCAGGAGAAGTGGGGAGGGGCTGGCGGTGGTATAAGAGCTGGAGCAGCAGGAGGAGCAGCAGCAGGAACAGCAGTAGCAGTGGGGGTAGTTGGTGGGGTTGGAGTGGTAGTAAGGGGAAGGGCAAGGAAGAGGAGGAGCCAGCTTACCTGAAGGCATGGCCGGGGGGGGGTCAATTTGGTGGCATGTCTGCGAGAGATGCTGCTGGGGGAGCCGTGCTACCGCCCGGCCTCCCCTGTTGCTAGCTTCTTTGCTGCTCGGAGCACAGGAACACTGCTGAATGGCACAGTTGCTGGAAAAGCAGTTTCTGAAGGCTCCGTTCGGCAGAGAAAAACCAGCGCAAAAGACTCTGGTTCTGCTCGTTTGGGAGGGGCTGTGTGCGGTGCTCTGGGGTGTGAGATGGCGGAGGGTGGTGCAGTGAAGCTGAGGAGCTGCGGTGGGTGTGGGAAGGTGGCGTATTGCAGCAGAGAGTGGCAAAAGGCACACTGGCCCTTCCATAAGCTCACATGCAAATCCAAGGCCAGTGTCATGGTGAGTTTTTAGTCGATACTAGAATCACAAAATGCACACCATTCATAAGCTCACGTGCAAATCCAAGTCTAGCAGCATGGTGAGTTTTGAGTCAACTCTGAAAGCACAAACAGCGTACTGGCCCTTCCATAAGCTCACGTGGAGATCCAAGGCCAGCAGCATGGTGAGTAGCCAAGTATTTGCTGTGCAAGGTCAATAGCCTGAACAGTGGAAGTGGGGTTTCGCGAGATTGAATACTCAATTGCTTGGAGTGGTCTCATATGATGTTTGCCTTTCAAGTCATCTCATCTCACGCATCTGTCAACCCATGTCTTCGCTGCCTTTTTTGTTTTCTCCTGCCACAGAGGAAATCATGGCACACCCTCGTGCTGTGGCGACACAAGCCTTGCTTGTGAAGGGTATTATGATGCTTCCAGTCAATGACGTACTTACCTTACACCTCCACTCACACACTCCCCTTGTCACTCCCCTTGCCACACACCCTGCTGCTGCCACCTTGTCTCACTCACTATTCCACTCACCTTACCACTGCTGCCACCTCCTCTCCCGCTGGTCCTGCCGGGGCATGTGAGCTTGTGGGAGGGCCTGTGCGCCTTTTGGCACTCTCTGCTGCTATACGCCACCTTGCCACACCCAGAGCAGTTCTTCAGCTTCACACCACCGCCCTCCACCGTCCCACACCCAGCAGCACCGCACACACGCCCCCCACACGCAGCTGAACCAGAGCCTCCTGTAACTGAAAAGGGTGCAGTGGCCTTGCATGGTGTAGCAACAGCGGGTGGGGCAGGGGGGGTGGACGAGGGATCAGGGGCGGAATGGGCAGCAGGGGTGGCAGGGGCAGCAGCGGTGGAAGGGGCAGCAGGGGAGGCAGGGCGGTAGCATGGCTCCCCCAGCAGCATCTCTTGCAGGCATGCCACCAAATTGACTCCCCCAAGCCATGTCTTCAGGTAAGCCGGCTCCTCCTCCTTCTTTCCCTTCTCATCATCCCCCCTGCTCCCTTTGTTGCTGCTGTTTCTGCTTCGCCCATCACTTCCACGACGATTGCTGCCGCTCCTGCCACTCCCACCACTGCCACTGCTGCCGCTGCTCCTCCCGCCGGCACCAGAAGAGCCAGCAAAACTCTGCACGTCTTCACAGAACCGGGGTGTCATAGCCTTGATCCACAGCTCACGCCCCCACTCAGTCAAATACACGCCTCCCTCCAATCCATCCTAAGCAGCCTGTTTCTTTCCCTTGCACGTGCCACCCAATCCCCGCACCGCCAACTTCCAGCTGCCCGCCCACGCAGACAGCACCGCAAGGCACCACGTCCGCACCTCCTCCCACACCCTCCCGTCCCCCTCCTCTTCCTCCTCCACCTCCTCCCTACCATGCCTCACGCCCAGTCCTTCCTGCTCCTCCTCCCATTCCCGCCTGTGGAAATGCTGCAAGTCCCTGATTCCCAGAATGGAGAGAGGCCAGTTGTGAGCCACATGCAGCAGGAAAACAATAGGGACCTGCTCTGCCCGCGCCTGCACCATAAGCGACCTTAGAAAGCCAGGCACGCTGGCAGGGAACGGCGGCAGGCCGATAAGACCAGTCAGATGGTTGAATTGCTGAGAATGTAGGGGGAAGATGGATACAAAGCGGTTGAATAGGATGGAGGCAGGTCGATAGGCGTAGTTGGCGACGACCCCAAGGAAGGGGATGTGTAGGTTAAAGAGAGCAAAGCATTCTTTGCACTGTGCGCATGCAGGTGGCTTGATCATGCACCCGGCAAACTCCACCAGAAACTCGGCATCGGCAATGTAGCGAACGATGGGGTATTTCCTCTGCACTAGCGGCAGCAAATCTGTCAGCAACCGGTGCAGGCCTCTCTGGTCTTCGCTCGTCAGCCCTCTGATTCTCTCTTCTTTCCCATGCCCTTTGCTGCTTCCCTCCGGCTTGCCCATCCCGTTGCCTCCTCCTTGCCCCCTCCCGGCCCCCATCTTGCTTTCTGCCTTTGGCCCCTGCCCAGATGACCTCTGTCCGCCCTTCTCCCTTGCCCCGCACTCCTCTGCTGCCCCACTTGCTTCCTCCACAATTCCCAGCCGAAAGAATCTTGCACTCGGGTCATCAGGAAGCTTCACCACAGCTTCATCGCCCCGAGGCCACTCCTCCCACTCCCAGGGGAAGCCGCCTTGATCCACCGGCTTCGGAATAGATCCGAGCCTGACCAGCAGGCTCGGAAGGTCCCGAAGCGGGTGACGCATGGGCCGGACCTTCCTCTGGGGGCTGTCCTTGCAGCACTGACTAGCGGGGATGAGTTCAGAGCTATAGGTGCGGGCCCACTGCAATATGCAGACAGCCCAATACGTGAAGATTGCAATCACTGGGTTTGTGTTGACAGGTTTTGTGTTCACAGGCACGGGTCCCACTCCCACCCGAGCAGCACCACTGGGAGAAACTGCTCCTGCTGCCACTGCTGGTGCTGATGCCGATGCTGGTTGCAGTGCTGATGCTGTTGTTGCTTCACCTCTGCCTGCTGCCCTTCTTTCACCCTGCGCCCCCCGTCTCAGCCTCTCCCTGGCCGTCTCAATAGCTGCATCCTCCACCCATGTCTTGCTCGCAGTGTTGCCATCCTGACAGTAGAGATCGTTCTCCGTGCGGTACTGTGGCGTGGACAGCACTGCAGCAACGCAAAGAGCAAAGTCAGTGGCACCCATGCCACTCACGTACATGCCCTTGGGAATCTCTGTGCCCTCCAGATGGCTGCTGCTGCAACCCTCACCAGTGCTGCTGCTGCTGCTGCCGTTCCCATCACTGCAGTGGCTGCACCTGAACTCCCTCCCCTCCCCTCCTCCACGCTCCAGAGTCCAAGCCATGCCATCCACAAACCTCTCCCATACACGCCCCTTCAGATGCTCCCTCCACTGCCCACCCTTCCCATCCCTACCATCCTTACCACCACCGTCCATGCTTTCCCATGACCCTTCTAGGTTCCCATCATTCTCCATCTGCCATTTACCCTTCCCTCCCACAACTCCCCTGCCTGCTCTCCCCCACCTCTCTGCATGCGCCTTGTCCAGCCCGCCTGACAGCAGATTCTGCATGGCAGCACCAAATCCTTGCTCCAAATCCCTGCTTTCCTTCACCCCAAGTATCTGAACCAGCATGGAAGCGAAAACGTCCTTCTCCCTTTGCCTGCCTGCCCCTAGCGCAGACACGATGGGTGGATATGCCATGGAAGTTGATGCATGCGCTCTGCATAGAGTCACAAACCGCGGGCACCTTGCTACAAGCACGAGGAAGGCAGCGAAGCTGACAGCACGGCGGTAGGCAGCCCAGCAGCTGCTGCAGCGCCAGCAGCAGGAGCACGCTGCAGGGGAAACAGAAGCAGCAGGGACAGCAGCTGCAGCAGCAGGGAAAGAATTCGTAATAATAGCGACAAAGCCAAGGGGTAAGCATGCGGCACTTGGAACGTCACTCAGAATGTCAGGCAGGCAGGATCTGATCCTCCCCAGGTCCATGAGCACGCCCACTCGAGGCTCAGCCATCCACTCGAGAAGCATGGCTTCCGCACAGAGCAAAGGGACCACGTCACACTTGAGTTGAAAGTGCATGTTAGGCGGCACTTTCAGCCGCGCTGCTGCCTCCGGCATGGGAACCTTCAACGAGAACTCATACACTGCCCGGGTCGGACTGTTGGGAGCGAGGGGGATGTAGAAAGGTTGTGTTTCTCGCAGGTGATATCGGAAGTCTTTGAGATTGGTCATGATGAGTGCGTGCTTTGTGCGCTGGCTCACAGCGCGGTCGAAGCAGCACTCGCACAGAGCCATGCCCCACGCGTCCCTCACGTCTATATAGTGAACCATGTCCGCCCGACGCAGCAAAGGAAGCTTCTTCGAGTCTTCCTCAGCTCTTGTCCTCTCTGGCCCCCGTCCTTTCCGATTGTCCATCATCGGCAGATCTTGGGGCACCCATGTCAGACGTTGAGGCCTTTGAAGAGCGAGGTCATCCCACAGTGTTCCAACAAGTCGAGGAACGCAAGTGCTGGCACTGGCAGCCGCGCCAGCAGCAAAGAGCTGGATCTTGCCCTTCCCCTCACCATTGCTTCTACCTCCTTTTTCCCCTTCTTTCTTCCTCTTCTCCTCCTCCTCCTCCTCATCATTGTCGTCATCGCTGCTGGAATGTAAATGGTCCCATTTGCTGTAGTTGATACGGTGAGCGGTAGCAGCAGCAGGTGCTGCCACGGCAGTAGCAGCAGCAGGAGCAGCAAAAGCAGCTGCAACATGAGGCACGCCCACGGAAGGCGCCGCAGGTGGACCACTCGCAGCTGCTGCAACGCCGCCTGGTGATTCTACTTCACTCGGGCCTTCTCCATGATCCACTGCATTCACCGGGAGCACTAAGATGGTTGTACCCGTTTTAAGCTTGGCTCGCTGTACTGTTGCCTGGGGAGAAAGGTACGATACCTGCCCAAAACCCATGAAGCGGACGTGCTGTGTCTGCTGCTGCGGCCGAGCGACATCGTCCGTCCTTGGTTTCACCCCGACATGTGCTCCCGGCTGCTGACGTGTCTCGCATGGTAAGCAGCAGTGTGGCAGATGAGTCTGAAACAGTCTGTTGAAGACTGACCCAAGAGATTCCTTAGGGGAAACCGTAAGGGTGACGACGGTGTGGGATGATGCGGACGAGTTGTTTTCAGAGGAGTTGTCGTGGCTTCCTTTGATCACGTCACTACCAGTGACGACGTCACTATGACTGCTAACGTCACTACGGACGGTGCAACCCTCTGTGCTACTGTCGCCATTTTTATTGTCGTATGGTCCGCGTCGGATCAAATCAGTTGGGATTCGGAATCTGACCTCTAACGCCATGTGCGACAAAATCAGTCAGAACCTAATGTCACAATAGATTTATATCTATTTAGTATAATCTGCCTGTAGTGTAGCTGTTGTGTAATTCCCTTGTATGGTGGTGCACCTCTTTCACCTTTGTTAGGTTGCTATATGTACTCGTGTGCTATAGTGAACCTCCAACCATTCTTCAATTCTCCTTGGCACAAACTACTCGACACCCGCTTGGCCTAGGCTACTAAGCCTAGGCCCTTAGTTAAACCCGTTCCTAGCTAAGTTCGTCTCGTGACATGGTATTGAGCTAGCAAGTTCCTAGCCTGTACAATTTTATGGGCCCACCAACCCGTAATTCGTCACCCGTCGCACGTCGCCCGTACGCCCCGTTGCTTGCCATCGCTCGGACCCCCGCAGTTCCCTCGTTTCGCGCCCCGAAGGCCCCCTATTTCGCGCCCCGGATGCCCCCCCGATTCGTGCCCCGGATGCCCTCCGATTCGCGCCCCGAAGGTCCCTGTTTCGCGCCCCGAATGCCCCCGAATTCGCGCCCCGAATACCCCCCGTTTCGCGTCCCACAAGGTCTTCGCGGCCCCTCGATCCCGTCGCCCCGCTTCCCGTCGCCCCGCTTCCCGTCGCCCCGGCTCCCTGTAGCCCGCTGCCGCTCCTTAGCCCGTCACATTACCCGCGCCCCATGCCCGTCCCCCCCCCCCCCCCCCGCGGCTGTTCGCGTGTGCAGCGGCGGTCGCTGTGTGGGGAAGAGGGAAACGGGGAAGGGAGTGGCGGCGGATCGCTGTGGGGGGGAAGAGGGCAAAGGGGAAGGGAGTGGCGGCGGAACGCCAGCGACGACCGCCAGCGCACCGGCGATCCCACGTCACCTGCTGTTGCAACCCGTCGCCCGCGCGCTGCCCGTTCCTGCAGCCTACCGCTCGCGCCGCCGCCCGCCCGAAAACTTCCTCCTCCCCCCACCACCCCCCCCCCCCCCCCCCCCGTCGCCCCCACCCACGCTCCCGCCAGCTCCAGCCGCGCTTGCGACTGCTACCGTGCTAGCTCGAGGTGGTGGGGGTGGCGGCCAGTGGGGAAGGAGCGGGTGTGGAGGCGGAGGTGGTGGGCTGTTGGGGGGAGGGTAAGGGGGTGCCAAGAAGGATTCTGCGGCCTCAACCGCCTCCTCCTCCTCTCCCTCTCAGTCTCGCATCTGCTATTGTGGGGGGAGGATGAAGGTGTGTGGGAGTGGAACTGCACCCCCATCCGCTGCCACCACACCTCCTCCTCGTTCTCTCTGCCGCTACTACTGCTGTGGGAGAGAGGTTCAGGGGGTGTGGGTGGTGAGAGTTCAACTGCAGCATCATCCGCCTCCTCCTCCTCTCATCCCTTGCTGCCCGTGCCTTGCTGTCCACCCGTGATTCTGCCCGTGATTCTGCCCGTACTGCTGCCCGTGATTGTGCCTGTGATCATACCCGTGTGCTGCCCGTATTTTTCCCGTGTTCTGCCCGTGATCCTGACCGTGATCTCAAGATATTGAAGATAGTTACATTACTTTGTGTAGTGTAACATTTCACTTGGTGTAGGCCCTAGTGAAGGGTAGTTTCGAGACCCTTCGTGGTTGGGGACAGTGTGGCACTGTTCCACATCACTGTACCTCGGCTCTTGGGGTTTGTAGGAGCTGGGAGTCATTCCCAACTCGTAACTCTTCCTATCTTGTGTTCTAAGACTATAGTGGCTGCCATAGTACCGTTCGTTCAAACCGACGCTGTGTCGTCAATTCTTTATCAAATCGTGCAATCTAAATTGCTAATTGTAGACGACGTGAAGACGCTCCAGATCCAATTTGAATCAAGTCATTTGCAGCTGTGAGCAGAACGCTATCAACGTTTGAAGCCGCTGTGCAGAAATCCGTCTGTGCTCTCTATCTTTCGTTTTAGGCACATTCAAGGCTATTGTGACTATAACAAGTGGTATCAGAGCCCCTTGGAGCAGTTTCGACAATGTCTGGACCTGAGGAAAGGGGTGGCAGAGGTGCTGGTGGCAGTGGAGAAGCTCAAGCTCAAGGCCAACCCCGTGATTCAGCCATGGCGCCCATGCAACCAAGTCTTGGCCCACCTAGGGATGAGCCTAGGGTGTTTGGGCTTGACAAGTTCAACGGTGACAACTTTGCTGAATGGTCCTTCAAGATGGAGAACATCTTTGACCACTATGACCTGCTGGAGGTGATGGAAGGAACGGAGAAGCGCCCCGAGAACGACCCGGAGAAGAGCCCGTGGGTGCGGAAGAGCGCACAAGGCTATCTCTTACTTGGGCAAGCGTTGGGGAGCAGTCAGATCCGTCACATCAAGCCATTCCAGCGTGAACCAGAGAAAGGACCAAAGGCATGGGCTGCTCTCAAGGGTGTACATGCTCCTGCAACAGCGGCGGTAGCGGTGGTGTTGGAACGGCAAATGGCGGCACTACGAATTGAAGAAGACGAAGCGGTTGAAGAAGGGGTGCAGAAATTCTTCGACTTGTTGACGCGGCTTGAGGGAGCTGATTTGAACTACAGTGAGCTCCAAAAGAAGACCAAGTTGCTGGCCTTACTCCCAGAGTCATGGTCCTCGCTCATCATCAACCTTAATCGCGACTTGCCCCGCCTCTCGCTTGAAGACGTGAAGCGAGCTATCCTTCAAGAGGATTTCCGCCGCCGTGAGTTGGCGAGTGCGGATGGCGCTGGGGCAGCGAGCATCGGCCGTGGATATGGTCGAGGAAGAGGCAGAGGACGAGGGGGAGGAAGGTTTGGTGGCAGCAACTTCGGCGGAGGCCGCAGGAGTGGCGGTTACGGCAGCGACGACAAGAGCTACGGACGCGGTCGCAGCCGATTCGACGGCGAGTGTCACTATTGCCACAAGAGCGGACACATGTGGCGCGACTGCTACAAACTCCCTGATGGTTGGACCCCTGCTCAAGGCCAAGAGGGTAGAGGAGCAGGAGGAGGGAGAGGACGAGGCCGTGGAGGCCGTGGCGGTCGCGGTGGCGGAGCTGCAAACATGAAGAGCGGAGACAACGACAAGGACCCGAGCGACGATCGATACCCGGGTCTATTCTACTTCGTGTCGACGCAAGTACCGGCTGGTCCAGAGAAGGATGAAGGCTTTGAGGAGCCAGCAGCTGTGGGGAAGGTGACCCTACACCCCCTGGACTATTGGGTGATTGATAGTGGCGCTACCTATAGCATGACACCTCGCCCGGACTTGCTCACCGAACTCGAGCCGTCACCGGTGAAGCATGTCACATCGGCTTTGGGGCAGCGAGCAGAGGTGAAAGGCATGGGCAAGGCCATGTTCAAGGGTGCTGATGGGAAGATGGTGGGCCTCAAGAACGTGCTTTGGGTGCCCAGCCTTGCTGCAAACCTGATTTCCGTGCGGCGGTTGGCAAAGGCCGGCATGGACACGAACTCGAAGGGAGCCAAGACCTACACCGCAAGGCTTGGCGATCGAATTCTTTGGGACCTTCATGAGGACAGGGATGTCTACAACGAGATGTGGCAGATCCCAGTGGTCCCTATGCCTAAGGAGAGGCAAGTGGCAGCAAGCATCAGCACCAAGGATGGAGCGGTCGGTAGCGACGATGGCGCGAACGGTCGCGCTAAGGAGAATGAGCTCAAGAAGAGCAAACCTGGAGGGACCAGCAAGTTCAGTGAACCTAAGGAGAGTGGTGCAGCAACCAAGGAGCAGCAAAAGGGTGAGGAGAACCCAGAGGCAGCAGCGGAGGAGGACTACGGAGAGAGTATGTGGGGCGCTATTGCGAGCGCGGCATTCTCCAATCCAACTTCGGCTACGGGGGAGTGTGATTGGCTCACCTTGCATCGGCGCATGGGGCATGTGGCCCTGCCCATCTTGCAGCAGCTAGTGAAGAATGAGATGGTTGCTGGCATACGTGTGAAGGGGGAGCCCGATGAGGTGCTTGGCTGCCCGACGTGCATTCAAGCCAAGTTCACCCGGTTTCCGTTCCCTAGTTCGGAGGCAACGGCAAAGGCACCGCTTGATGAGGTGGTGATGGACGTGGTGGGCCCCCTGAAGCTTGGAGCTGCTGGAGCTGAGTATTTTCTCACCATTGTCGACGTCTACACCCGCATGACTTGGGTGTACGTGCTGGCCAAGAAGAGCGACGTGGCTGAAACGTTGAAGACGGATTGGTTCCCGATGGTGGAGCGGCAACAAGACCGTCTAGTCAAGTCAATCCGCACCGATCGAGGGGGAGAGTTCCTGAGCAAGGAGTTTGGGTTGTGGCTGAAGAAGAATGGTATTCGGCACTCCCTCACCATGCCATACTCCCCTGCAATGAACGGCATTGCCGAGCGAGCGAACCGCACAATCACGGAGGCGGCACGCGGGTTGCTCATTGAAGCCGGGCTACCCGACTATTTCTGGCCTGATGCGGTGCGGAGCGCGTGTGTGGCCAAGAACAGAGCCTTGACTCATGTGGGAGCAGACAAATGGGTGCCCTATGTGGAGTGGCTAGGAAGGAAGCCAAAGGTGGATATGCTTCGGGTGTTCGGGTGCATGTGCATGGCGCTCGTACCTAAGCATCTTCGGCACAACAAGCTTGGTGCCAAGGCGGTGTGGGCCGTGCACTTGGGCATGGCTCAAAACAGCAAGGGATGGCTTCTTTGGGACCCATTCACCAAGAAGTTCTTGGTGAGCAGGGACTGCAAGTTCATGGAGAACTTCATGTACAAGGATTGGAAGGCGGAGAATGAGGCGAAGATAGGCGTGCGGTTTGGGGAGGTGAAGAGTTCCGGTTTGGAGCATGTGGAGCTGCCTTTGGAGCTGAGCAGCGGCAGCACAACCACAAGGCAATCCTCCCTTGTGAATGGGGGAGAGGAGGCCAATGATGCAGAGGAAGAAGAGGAGGAGGTGCAGCAAGTGAGCGAGCGTGCACCGTCACTCCCTTCCCGTACTACGAGTGCTCCACGGATTCGAGCCACACCGCAGCAACGCCAAGGCCTTCAAGTCCCTGCAGCTGAGGAGGAAGGAAGGGGGAAGAGGAGAGTTCAACCCCCTAATAGGCTGACCTATGATGCGCCGGGAAAGCAGGGCAAGACTGCCCTCGCCGGAGCGGCAATGATGGTCGGAGACGACGAGGAGAGTGACTACGAGGAGTGTGCCTTCGCGTTCTTCTCTCCGATGGAGATGCTGGGAGAACCAGCAACTCTCAAGGAGGCTTTGGAGAGTAGTGATGCTGAGGAGTGGAAGAAGGCCATGGAGAGTGAGCTGAAGAGCATCGAGGAGAATGACACGTTTGAATTGGTGGAGCTACCGGAGGGGCGTACGGCGATAACGTCCAAGTGGCTCTTCAAAATCAAGTCGGATGCCGATGGCAAGATCGAGCGCTACAAGTCTAGGCTTGTAGCCAAGGGGTACCAGCAGAAGGAGAAGGTGGACTTCAAGGAGCTGTTTGCCCCTGTGGTGAAGCCGACGACGCTGCGAACCCTATTCGCGGGAGCCGCCATCAAAGGATGGGTAGTAAAGCAAATGGACATCGTAACGGCATTCCTTAACGGCATCCTTGAGGAGGAGATTTTTATGGCGCAGCCAGAGGGGTTTGATGATGGTAGTGGCAGAGTGTGGAAGCTGAAGAAGGCCCTCTATGGGCTGAAGCAGGCCCCTAGGCAATGGTACATGAAGCTGCGCGAAGTGTTGGAGGGGATCGGCTTCACTCCCTCAACGGCCGATCACTCCTTGTTCATGCTTGGCGAGGGGGAGCAGAGGAGTTTCATGGTGGTTTATGTGGATGACATCCTCATTTTCTCACCCTCTTCTGACCTTGTGAAGGAGGTGATGCTGAAGCTTCAAGACAAGTTCAAGTGCAAGGCCCTTGGTGACGTGAGCTTCTACCTTGGGCTCCACATCGAACGAGATGTGGAGAAGCGGTGCATGCGGGTGCATCAACGAAAGTACCTGGAGGCATTGGCTGCCAACTTTGGGCAGAGTGAAGGCCATGTGGCTACACCCTTTCCCTCTGGGTTCAAGTGTGTGAAGGGACCAGAGGAGGAGAGCGTTGGTGAAGAGGAGAGGCGCCGATTTCACTCGTTGGTGGGCAGCCTCATGTATGCGGCGGTAAACACCCGACCGGACGTCGCGTTTGCTACCGGGCAGCTGGCTAGGGTTGTGCAATGCCCTAATGAGGAGCAGGTAGCAGCTGGAATGAGGGTGGCCAAGTATCTTGGCCAAACACCGACCGTTGGGCTGCAATACTCGGCGGCGGCACAAAGGCGCCAAAAGGGCGCAGATGGTGTTGAACCCGGGCATTTGTTCCTCACCGCCTACTCGGATGCTTCATATGCATCAGAACCAGAGGACATGACAAGTGTGGGAGGCTTCATATGCTGTGTTGGTGGAGGCCCAACTGCTTGGGAGAGCAAGAAGCAGGTTGACCAAGCTTTGAGCTCGGTGGAGTCCGAGTACATGGCACTCTTCCGTGCCGTACGGGAGATTGTGTGGCAGCGGCGTTTGTTGGCTGAATTGGGGGAGGAGCAGCAAGGACCTACCCCACTGTAATGTGACAGCCAGGGTGCCATTGCTCTTGCTAAGAACCCTGTGTTGCATGGACTCACGAAGCACATGAGGGTGAAGTGGCATTGGACGAGGAGCATGGTAACCGCGGGTGAAGTTGAGTTGCGCTACGTGAAGACCACGGGGCAGCCGGCTGACATGATGACCAAGAGGCTGGTGGAGCAGCAGCATTGGAAGTGTTGCAAGCTGGCTGGGATGGCTCTGAACTGAGAGAGCAACATATCCTAAGGCCAACAATCCGAGGGGGAGTTTGTTGGTGCAACCCTACGGTTTGCACTCGGCTTGTTGTCCGTGTGCGTGAATGTGTGTGTGTATGGAATGGTATGAGGGCATGGGATAATATATATTTCATGCTTATAATTGTGTGTGAATGTTGAGTCATGATGTCGAGTGTGTGTGTCGAGTCAATAGCGAGTTATCGCTAGACGCGTGTTACGCGGTCGTTTGTGTCTCGCGCGCGGTTTCTATTTTGTCGTGCGCGGTTTCTATTTTGTCCTGTGTCGAACGTTCGGCGTGTCGCAGGTGTGTGCAGCAGACCCATCAAGAACTCAAGGATGAGTTTGTGATGAAGAGCCCGAGCCTTGGTGTCAAGCCTCAAGTGATTTCGAAGCTTGCCAAAAGGGTACACCTCAAGATATTGAAGATAGTTACATTACTTTGTGTAGTGTAACATTTCACTTGGTGTAGGCCCTAGTGAAGGGTAGTTTCGAGACCCTTCGTGGTTGGGGACAGTGTGGCACTGTTCCACATCACTGTACCTCGGCTCTTGGGGTTTGTAGGAGCTGGGAGTCATTCCCAACTCGTAACTCTTCCTATCTTGTGTTCTAAGACTATAGTGGCTGCCATAGTACCGTTCGTTCAAAACGACGCTGTGTCGTCAATTCTTTATCAAATCGTGCAATCTAAATTGCTAATTGTAGATGACGTGAAGACGCTCCAGATCCAATTTGAATCAAGTCATTTGCAGCTGTGAGCAGAACGCTATCAACGTTTGAAGCCGCTGTGCAGAAATCCGTCTGTGCTCTCTATCTTTCGTTTTAGGCACATTCAAGCCTATTGTGACTATAACACGTGAGTGGGAGGAGCGTGAGTGGGAGGGGCATGAGTGGGAGGAGCGTGAGTGGGAGGAGCGTGAGTGGGAGGGGCATGAGTGGGAGGGGCGTGAGTGGGAGGAGCGTGAGTGGGAGGAGCGTGAGTGGGAGGGGCATGAGTGGGAGGGGCGTGAGTGGGAGGAGCGTGAGTGGGAGGAGCGTGAGTGGGAGGGGCATGAGTGGGAGGGGCGTGAGTGGGAGGAGCGTGAGTGGGAGGAGCGTGAGTGGGAGGGGCATGAGTGGGAGGGGCGTGAGTGGGAGGAGCGCGTGAGTGGGAGGAGCGTGAGCGGGAGGGGCGTGAGCCTTGTGCCTGTTGCATCTTCCCTTCTTCCCCGCCCTCTCCCAATGCCGTCATGCGACATTGGTGTTTCTTTTGAGAATTATCAAACGCAGGCCTTGCCCATCAATTACCTTGTGCCCATCAATCACCTTGTGCCCGTGCATGCATCCTCCCTTGTTCACATGCAGGCTGGTGGTGGATCTGGGCATGCTGGGTGTGATGCTGCACCAGCAGCCCATGATGCCCATCACCTTCCATGTCGCCCCGCCCGGCGTCACCCGCAGCATGAGCCAAGAGCTTCAGGAGGAGGAGATCACAGCCTGTAAGCGAGTTGGCCTATAGCGCGGCCATATTCCCCCTGGCGTCAGCAGCAGAGCTATAGGGGAGTCCGCCCCCCTAGAGTGTGCCGTACTCCCGCTGCCGTCAGCAGCAGCAGCAGCAATAACTCGATAGCTGGTAGAGCAGGAGATGAGTGCATGTGATGTGAGGATATGAGCGCATGTGAGGATATGAGCGCATGTGAGGATATGAGTGCATGTGAGGATATGAGCGCATGTGAGGATATGAGCGCATGTGAGGATATGAGTGCATGTGAGGATATGAGTGCATGTGAGGATATGAGCGCATGTGAGGATATGAGCGCATGTGAGGATATGAGCGCATGTGAGGATATGAGCGCATGTGAGGATATGAGCGCATGTGAGGGTATGAGCGCTGACCCAGAATCTCACCTTCCTACTCCCGCCCAATCCCCCTCCTCGCCCCTCACCCTCCTTCCCCTCCCCCCTCCGCGCACGTCGTGCGCCAGTCACCATGGGCATGGCACTGCACGACCCCAGCACCCCCGAGTGGCCCATCTACATGCCCATGGCCAAGTCCATCGTCCGCGCCATGGATGCCGTGCAGCTTGCTGCAAGACAGCTGCTTCCACATGTGCCCGTGAGTGCTGCAGCTTGCAGGGGTACTGGGTAGGTAGTACTGGGTAGGTACTGGGTGGGTACTGGGTAGGTACTGGGTAGGTACTGGGTAGGTACTGGGTAGGTACTGGGTAAGTACTGGGTAGGTACTGGGTAAGTACTGGGTAGGTACTGGGTGGGTATTGGGTAGGTACTGGGTGGGTACTGGGTAGGTACTGGGTAGGTACTGGGTAGGTACTGGGTAGGTACTGGGTAGGTACTGGGTAGGTACTGGGTAGGTACTGGGTAGGTACTGCCAGGACCCCTCACGTCTCTCCGCTTCCCAAGTGGCCCATCTACATGCCCATGGCCAAGTCCATCATCCGCACCCTGGACGCCATGCCCATCGCTGCTAGAGAGCTGCTGCTGCATGTGCCCGTGAGATGAGAGCTGCTGCTGCATGTGCCCATGAGATGAGAGCTGCTGCTGCATGTGCCCATGAGATGAGAGCTGCTGCTGCATGTGCCCGTAAGATGAGAGCTGCTGCTGCATGTGCCCATGAGATGAGAGCTGCTGCTGCATGTGCCCATGAGAGCTGCTGCTGCCCCATGTTCCTGCGTGTCGTGGCTTCTTGCTCACATGGAATTGTTCGTCTTCCTCGCATGGCTTGTGTAAGGCTCCCTCCCGCCTCTGCCCATGGCCTAGCCCGCCCTGCGCATGGCCCTGCTCTGTGCATGGCCCTGTGCATGGCTCTGTGCATGGTCCTGTGCATGGCTCTGCTCTGTGCATGGCCCTGTGCATGGCTCTGTGCATGGCTCTGTGCATGGCTCTGTGCATGGCCCTGCGCATGGCCCTGCTCTGTGCATGGCCCTGTGCATGGCTCTGTGCATGGCTCTGTGCATGGCTCTGTGCATGGCCCTGCGCATGGCCATGCTCTGTGCATGGCCCTGTGCATGGCTCTGTGCATGGCTCTGTGCATGGCTCTGTGCATGGCTCTGTGCATGGCTCTGTGCATGGCCCTGTGCATGGCTCTGTGCATGGCTCTATGCATGGCTCTGTGCATGGCTCTGTGCATGGCTCTGTGCATGGCTCTGTGCATGGCTCTGTGCATGGCCCTGCGCATGGCCCTGCTCTGTGCATGGCCCTGTGCATGGCTCTGTGCATGGCTCTGTGCATGGCTCTGTGCATGGCTCTGTGCATGGCTCTGTGCATGGCTCTGTGCATGGCTCTGTGCATGGCTCTGTGCATGGCCCTGTGCATGGCTCTGTGCATGGCTCTGTGCATGGCTCTGTGCATGGCTCTGTGCATGGCTCTGTGCATGGCTCTGTGCATGGCTCTGTGCATGGCTCTGTGCATGGCTCTGTGCATGGCTCTGTGCATGGCTCTGTGCATGGCTCTGTGCATGGCTCTGTGCATGGCTCTGTGCATGGCTCTGTGCATGGCTCTGATGGCTCTGTGCATGGCTCTGTGCATGGCTCTGTGCATGGCTCTGTGCATGGCTCTGTGCATGGCTCTGTGCATGGCTCTGTGCATGGCTCTGTGCATGGCTCTGTGCATGGCTCTGTGCATGGCTCTGTGCATGGCTCTGTGCATGGCTCTGTGCATGGCTCTGTGCATGGCTCTGTGCATGGATCTGTGCATGGCTCTGTGTATGGCTCTGCTCTGTGCATGGCCAAGCCAACCCTGCATGCCAGGATGCCACCCAAGCACCTTGCTGTTAGAGATGGATGTAGGAATGCATGTACGCATGACGGTAGGGATTCATAGGGGTTGGGATTCATGGGGGTAGGGATTCATGGGGATAGGTAGGGATGTATGTGTGTGTCCTGTGATTTGCCTCCTGTTTGAGTTGTGGTTTCATCGACTTGGCAGAATGTATATGCATGACTCCTGGATGGTGGATGGTGGATGGTGGATGGTGGATGGTGGGTGATGGATGATGGGTTTTTGTTATGTTTGATGCATTAAACTTGTGGCCGGGCATCGCAGTAGACTTTTGATTCGGCCCAAAAAGTCATCTCGTTACAATGACACACGGCATACTCTCTACAACGAGCATTGTAAGTGTAGGTTTTTGTTTTTGTTTTTTTCTGCTCATAAGTGTTGGCTTACTGTAGTTCATTTTCTACTGTAGCTTTTCCCTGCCATCCCAGCCCCGCAAAGGAATGCCTTGCGCTGGAGCCTCGGGATCGGTATTTTAGGATGCTTGCTTTCATCACTTCCTTTGTGGTTTGAAGAAGGCCCAAGGTTGAAACTAGTTACCACCAATTTCTACGCAAGTTTTTTTCTATGCAAGCCTACTGCAAACAGATCTCTTAACTACACTAAGCTGCCGCCGCCATGCAAAGTCATGTCTCCCAAGTGGGGATCTATTGGACTTTCGGTTGATACTACTGCAATGACCGGCTACAAGTTTAATGTTTCTGCATGACTCATGGATGATGGGTGGTGGATGATGAGTGATGGATGATGAGTGATGGATAATGAGTGATGGATGGTGGGTGCTGCCGGCTGGATGCATGTATTGATGTATGAGAGTTATGGATGGGTGATGGATGGGATGGGTGATGGATGACACGTGGCGCATCTCTCGCTCCTCCACCTCACTCCATTCCCTCTTGCCATCCCCTATTGCGTATCCCTTGCATGCCCCGTGCCACATCCTCCAGGTGGAGGCCTTCGTGAGTGTCGGAGTGAGCAAGCGCGCGCACATGGCTTGGCTCTCCGCAGCTCTCGATAAGGCATGTCCTCCTCCTTTCTTTATTCTGTATGTACTTCCTCTTTTTTTTTTTTATTATCTTTTCTACTGTTTGTTTGTTTTTTTCAGCTGACATTGATTGTGCCTTTGTGTATTGGCTTTCACATTGCATCTCCTCCTTTCCGCATTGTCTTTCCGCTGCCCTCAGCATGCTCCCTCCCTCTCTCTGTCCCTCCCTCTATCTGTCCCTCCCTCTCTCTGTCCCTCCCTCTCTCTGCCCCTCCCTCTCTCTGTCCCTACCTCTCTCTGTCCCTCCCTCTCTCTGCCCCTCCCTCTCTCTGTCCCTCCCTCTCTCTGTCCCTCCCTCTCTCTGCCCCTCCCTCTCTCTGTCCCTCCCTCTCTCTGTCCCTCCCTCTCTCTGTCCCTCCCTCTCTCTGCCCCTCCCCCTCTCTGTCCCTCCCTCTCTCTGTCCCTCCCTCTCTCTCCCCCTCCCTCTCTCTGTCCCTCCCTCTCTCTGTCCCTCCCTCTCTCTGTCCCTCCCTCTCTCTGTCCCTCCCCCTCTCTCCCTCTCCCTCACTCTGTCCCTCCTTCTCTCTGTCCCTCCCTCTCTCTGTCCCTCCCTCTCTCTCCCCCTCTTCATACCCGGCTGGTCTCCACCACCCAAGCTGTACTCCTTCCCTCCCGCCTCCTACTCTGCCTCTCTCTCTCTCTCTCCCACTTTCTCGCTGCAGCGAGTGCTGTAGTGGCCGTCATCTTGAACAGCTACCATCGCATCAACTTTGACCCCACCATGCACCACTTCACACCTGTTGCCAGCACTCACCCCAACTATACCACCTCCATCCCACCTCCCAATCTGCCTCTTTCTCTCTCCCTGTCTCTCGCTACAGCGAGTGGTGGCCTTCATAGCGTACGGCTATGATCTCATCAACATGCAGCCAAACCTGCAGCACCTGGTCGACTCGCTGGGCGCCGTGCCCATCCTGGGGCGCTTCTACGTGGACTACAACCTCACCAGCTTCCTGCACTCGCCCCTGCTGCCCCCCATTCTGGTAAGCCTGAGGTTTCGGGTTTTGGCTTAGGGTTTGGGTTGGGTCCGGGTCTAGAGTGGGCGGGAGGAGGAGAGTAATGGCGGGAGGGATGGGGGGAGGAAGAGGGAGGGAGGAAGAGGGAGGGAGGAAGAAGGAGGGAGGAAGAGGGAGAGGTTTGAGCTTCACTTCGAAAGTTCTTGAGGGGCTTGAAGTGGCACCGTGACAGGGCAGCAGCGTGATGTCATAACTGTGTGCGATGCATAGACTGAGTGATGTCATGACTGTGTGCGATGCATAGACTGAGTGATGTCATGACTGTGTGCGATGCATAGACTGAGTGATGTCATGACTGTGTGCGATGCATAGACTGCCTTGAATGCGAACATGAGTTAAAGCCACGAAGGGGCAGCTCTGCTGTCAGCCGGTGGCAGGCAGGAGGAGACAGTAGATAGAGCCCCGGGAGCATGCGTACGAGAATTCTCAAAGCCCTTTGCCTTCACTCCGCACCAGCCAGAGCCGGTGGCTCTGGCTGGCATGCTGTCGCAGGGCACTCGTACCGCAGGGCACTCATGCCGCAGGGCACTCATGCTGCAGAGCACACGGCCATCATTGTCCTCGACTCACGGCCTAGTGAGTCGAGGAACTGGTGGAGGGGCGGGTGGTAAAAGGACCAGTCAGCAGAGTCGATGGCGCGAGCCGAGAGCTTGTCCGCAGAGGTGTCGCGGACTTGCGCAAGGCAGCCCCAGACTCGAAAGGCCGACCCAACATCAGGGGAACCAGTCCAAAGACTGGTCGGTGAAGCCTTGGGCCGCGAGACACGCGGCAAGAGGTTCAGCTGGTGTGCGGCGTAGCGAACCGCGTAGGGCCACAGAAAATGGGGCGCACGGGCATGGATCATGGACGTGCGGGCGACGTCCATGACCAAGCCAATGCGGCGCTCAGCAACCCCATTCTGCTGTGGGGACTCCGGCAGCGTCCAGGACTGTACAATGCCCTGCTCGCCGCAGAATCCGGCGAGAATGCCGAAGCGAAACTCGCCCCCACGGTCGGAGTGGAGACAACTGACTCGACGACCACGAGTGCCCTCAGTGGCTAGAAGCCACCTGATCAGCGTAGCAGTCACCTCGGACTTCTTCGCAAGAGGGAACACTGTGGTGTACCTGGAGTAGTCGTCGACGACCACCAGAAAGTAACGCTCCCTCCCAGACCCCTGCGTCGGGGCAGGGCCCCAGACGTCCAAGTGGAGAGTCTCGAAGGGAGCGGTGGCCGGACGAAGGGAGGAGGAGTGGGGAGTGGCGCGTAAGCGACCGGCGACGCACGGAGAGCAAGGGGGAGCAAGCGAGGGAGGGAGCGACGGGAAGGTGCGTGGGAGACCTGTGACAAGTCCCTGACTGAGCATGCCACGAAGGCAAGGGATCGACGGGTGGCCAAGGCGGTGGTGCCACAGGACGGTGCGGTGGGCGAGAGAGCGACAGGAGCAAGACGCAGCGACTGGACTGGACACGGCCACCTGACTAGACACCTCAACCGGACTGGACGCCTGGACAGGAGGGGACGGGACGACCTGAGGAAAGGACGTAACCGGGGAGCGCTCGGTGTGGAGGACGTAGAGACCGGAGCGGGGCTCCCTGGTGAACGTGGCGAGAACAGCACCTGTGGCAGCGTCTGTACAGACCGCAGTTCTCCCACCCCCCACAAAGGTAACCGTGATCCCTCGGTCCTGGAGGTATCCAACACCCACCAAGTTCCGAGTGAACGAGGGGATGTGGAGACCGCGCAGGACCCCAGAGGGGACCACCGGACACGGGAGGGTCGTGGAGCTACGAGCAACGGCTGGTCCAGAGGTAGGATCAGCCAGAGCCACCGAAACAGGGGTGAGGAGTGGCGTAAGGGTCGTGTGGTCGCAGAAGAAGCACTGCGACGCGCCCGAGTCCAGTGTGAAAGACAGGGACGCCTCAGCCGGAGAGTCACCTGTCCTAGTAGCTACACAAGCACCTAGAGCAGCAACACAAGCACCTAGACTAGAAAGGCACAACGCTACACTAGCAGGAGGCAAGCAAGCTAATCTACGAACACGCGAGCACATAGATCCATCAGCACTAAAGTCAGCATCAACATACAAAGCATGCTGACGCGCATCGTCCATGGACAGATCAAAGACATCAATCTTACGAGCTAACAGACGAGACCAGCGAGGTGTGACCGCCAGCGGGCCCCAAAGAGCACGGTAGAGATCGTCGAGACGGCGGAAGCACCGCGCGGCAGAGTGGTCGTCGCGACCACAGAGACAGGGGCTCCCCGGTCCGGTGACGCACCAGTGAGTGCAGGGGCCCGTGTCACGGCGGGGGGGGCGAGGGGCCCAGCTGGAAGTACTGCTGCTGCGGCCGGTGCTCCCAGGTCCTCCCGGACCCCACTGCGGCGGGGGACCCTAGTGCTGCTGCGGACCCCACTGCAGCGGGGACCCCACTGCTGGGGTACCTGCTGCTGCTGCGGTCCCTGCTGCTGCTGCTGTCCCTGCTGTGGCTGGTGCTGCTGTGGCTGCTGCCGCTGTGGGCCTCCACCAGTAGGAGGGCCTGTCTGTCCTGCACCTCCTCCAGGGCCCCCTCCTCCTGGTGCACCACCGCCGCCGCTGCCGCTGCCGCCTCCACCACCGCCGCTCCCACCTCCACCGCCCCCTCCACCGCCCCCTCCACCGCCGCCGCCGCCGCCCCCACCTCCCCCCTTCCCGCCCTTCTTGCCACTCTTGCCCCGTTTCTGCCAGTCTGCGGCAGAAACGGCAGCGGTGTCCTCAGAGACCGACACAGCAGCAGAGGCACGGGTAGCGGTGAAAGTGGGAAGCTGAGGGGCGGCACACCCCGCAAAGGAACGGGGGGCCACCGCATCAGTGGCGGAGGCAACGGTGAGGAGACTGCTCTCGATGGTCCCGAGAGCAGTCGCGAGGAGGTCGATAGTGAGCTCAGTGGGTTGCTTCTGTAGAAGCGCGTCGCGGGCAGTGGCAAGGCGGTCAGGGAGGCGGGTGACTAACCAGTGCACAGTGAGCCACATGGGGGGGGGAGCAACAAGAAGCTGTGCGTCGGTACAGGCCGCACGAAAACCTGCGTCAAGTGAGCGGAGGTGAGTCACTAGGTTGGAAACAGTCGCAAACGAGCCTAGGTGGATTCCTACTCCTCATGCCCCCTCCTCATGCCTTGGATTCCTCTCACCAATACGAGTACTCTCCGCAGAAGATGACTGTAAGTATGTACACACATGTATATATGCCTTCCCGATTTCCTCGTGGGTGCGCCCGGCCCCGGCAGGTACTTCTATTTCAACGACCTGCCACCGCCCACGCTGTTCAAGATGGTGGCCAACCTGGACCACATGGTCATCCAGAAGTCCTACTGGGTACGTACCGCCTTGCCCTCCATCCTTCTTCTCTCCCATTGGGTACAGCCTTACCCTTCAATGCTCTTCTCTCTCACAGCAATAGAACTCGAGATGTGGACTTCTCAGTGAACTCGTTCAGGTGTTGCAGGGGGAATGGTCGTCCGTTCTTCCTCTTCGCTCTCCCAATCCCTCTCCCTCCCCCTTTACTCCTACGCCATTCTCGCCTTCATTCGTGCTCCCTTTTCTCCAATCCCCGCCCATCATTGCCGCTAACTCCGTCTCACCCTCGCCGTCCTTTCGCCTCAGCCTCGCCGCCCTCCTCTCAACCTCGCCGCCCGTCCTGCTCACCCTTGCTGCCCTTCCTTCTCACCCTCGCCGCCCTTCCTTCTCACCCTCGCCGCCCTTCCTTCTCACCCTCGCCGCCCTTCTTTCTCACCCTCGCCGCCCTTCCTTCTCACCCTCACCGCCCTTCCTTCTCACCCTCGCCGCCCTTTCTTCTCACCCTCGCCGCCCTTCCTTCTCACCCTCGCCGCCCTTCCTTCTCACTCTCGCCGCCCTTCTTTCTGCCTGTGGGTCAGTCGGACATCTGAAAGGACACAGCCTGCCTCTCCTCTGCTGCCACTAGCTGCTGCTGGCACTGCTCATTGGCTCGTTGCATTCTCCGCAAATCTCCACCCATGCTTTTTCCGTTCTTCCTGCGCCCATGGTTTTCCCCTCCCTCACCCCCTTCTGCCTCACCCTCTTCCTGTCATCACTCTCACTCCTTCCTCTCCTCACCTTCATCCGCCTCTGTTTCTGGTTCTGATGACCCTAAACCCTGTCCCCTCCTTTTGTCCCCTCTTTTAAAATCCCCCCTCATCCTCCCCCCTCCCTCACCCCCAGTCCCCCTCATACTGCAAACTTAGGGTGCTTCCCTCTCCTTTTTCTTCTCACCCCTATTCTCCTGTCGCCTCCCACACAACCTCCCTCTCTTATACCCTTGCCTTCTACACCCCCTCCCCTTTGACAACCCCCTCCCCTTTGACACCCCCCCCCCCCCTCCCCTTTGACACCCCCCTCCCCTTCCCTGATTTCCCTGTCTCCTACCACCCAACCTTTCAGGTCTACGATGCGACCCTCTCCTTCCTCGCCTCTCTCCTGCACGTCAACTCCTCCTGCGCCTCTCGCCCCGCCTCCTCCCGCCCCTCCCTCACCTGGACGCGCCCCACCAACCCCACCCGCTCATCCCTCATTCCCCAAACCACCTCCACCTCGTCAGACTCCCCTTCCTCTCACACCCCTCACAGCCCTCACAGCCCTCACAGCCCTCAGCCGTCCAGTCTCCCAGACGCAGAGGCAGCAGCAGTGAGGGCGGCAGTGTTGGTGCAACCCTACGGTTTGCACTCGGCTTGTTGTCCGTGTGCGTGAATGTGTGTGTGTATGGAATGGTATGAGGGCATGGGATAATATATATTTCATGCTTATAATTGTGTGTGAATGTTGAGTCATGATGTCGAGTGTGTGTGTCGAGTCAATAGCGAGTTATCGCTAGACGCGTGTTACGCGGTCGTTTGTGTCTCGCGCGCGGTTTCTATTTTGTCGTGCGCGGTTTCTATTTTGTCCTGTGTCGAACGTTCGGCGTGTCGCAGGTGTGTGCAGCAGACCCATCAAGAACTCAAGGATGAGTTTGTGATGAAGAGCCCGAGCCTTGGTGTCAAGCCTCAAGTGATTTCGAAGCTCGCCAAAAGGGTACACCTCAAGATATTGAAGATAGTTACATTACTTTATGTAGTGTAACATTTCACTTGGTGTAGGCCCTAGTGAAGGGTAGTTTCGAGACCCTTCGTGGTTGGGGACAGTGTGGCACTGTTCCACATCACTGTACCTCGGCTCTTGGGGTTTGTAGGAGCTGGGAGTCATTCCCAACTCGTAACTCTTCCTATCTTGTGTTCTAAGACTATAGTGGCTGCCATAGTACCGTTCGTTCAAACCGACGCTGTGTCGTCAATTCTTTATCAAATCGTGCAATCTAAATTGATAATTGTAGACGACGTGAAGACGCTCCAGATCCAATTTGAATCAAGTCATTTGCAGCTGTGAGCAGAACGCTATCAACGTTTGAAGCCGCTGTGCAGAAATGAGTTGATACTTTTGGCGCTCTATCCGTCTGTGCTCTCTATCTTTCGTTTTAGGCACATTCAAGCCTATTGTGACTATAACAAGTGGTATCAGAGCCCCTTGGAGCAGTTTCGACAATGTCTGGACCTGAGGAAAGGGGTGGAAGAGGTGCTGGTGGCAGTGGAGAAGCTCAAGCTCAAGGCCAACCCCGTGATTCAGCCATGGCGCCCATGCAACCAAGTCTTGGCCCACCTAGGGATGAGCCTAGGGTGTTTGGGCTTGACAAGTTCAACGGTGACAACTTTGCTGAATGGTCCTTCAAGATGGAGAACATCTTTGACCACTATGACCTGCTGGAGGTGATGGAAGGAACGGAGAAGCGCCCCGAGAACGACCCGGAGAAGAGCCCGTGGGTGCGGAAGAGCGCACAAGGCTATCTCTTACTTGGGCAAGCGTTGGGGAGCAGTCAGATCCGTCACATCAAGCCATTCCAGCGTGAACCAGAGAAAGGACCAAAGGCATGGGCTGCTCTCAAGGGTGTACATGCTCCTGCAACAGCGGCGGTAGCGGTGGTGTTGGAACGGCAAATGGCGGCACTACAAATTGAAGAAGACGAAGCGGTTGAAGAAGGGGTGCAGAAATTCTTCGACTTGTTGACGCGGCTTGAGGGAGCTGATTTGAACTACAGTGAGCTCCAAAAGAAGACCAAGTTGCTGGCCTTACTCCCAGAGTCATGGTCCTCGCTCATCATCAACCTTAATCGCGACTTGCCCCGCCTCTCGCTTGAAGACGTGAAGCGAGCTATCCTTCAAGAGGATTTCCGCCGCCGTGAGTTGGCGAGTGCGGATGGCGCTGGGGCAGCGAGCATCGGCCGTGGATATGGTCGAGGAAGAGGCAGAGGACGAGGGGGAGGAAGGTTTGGTGGCAGCAACTTTGGCGGAGGCCGCAGGAGTGGCGGTTACGGCAGCGACGACAAGAGCTACGGAGGCGGTCGCGGCCGATTCGACGGCGAGTGTCACTATTGCCACAAGAGCGGACACATGTGGCGCGACTGCTACAAACTCCCTGATGGTTGGACCCCTGCTCAAGGCCAAGAGGGTAGAGGAGCAGGAGGAGGGAGAGGACGAGGCCGTGGAGGCCGTGGCGGTCGCGGTGGCGGAGCTGCAAACATGAAGAGCGGAGACAACGACAAGGACCCGAGCGACGATCGATACCCGGGTCTATTCTACTTCGTGTCGACGCAAGTACCGGCTGGTCCAGAGAAGGATGAAGGCTTTGAGGAGCCAGCAGCTGTGGGGAAGGTGACCCTACACCCCCTGGACTATTGGGTGATTGATAGTGGCGCTACCTATAGCATGACACCTCGCCCGGACTTGCTCACCGAACTCGAGCCGTCACCGGTGAAGCATGTCACATCGGCTTTGGGGCAGCGAGCAGAGGTGAAAGGCATGGGCAAGGCCATGTTCAAGGGTGCTGATGGGAAGATGGTGGGCCTCAAGAACGTGCTTTGGGTGCCCAGCCTTGCTGCAAACCTGATTTCCGTGCGGCGGTTGGCAAAGGCCGGCATGGACACGAACTCGAAGGGAGCCAAGACCTACACCGCAAGGCTTGGCGATCGAATTCTTTGGGACCTTCATGAGGACAGGGATGTCTACAACGAGATGTGGCAGATCCCAGTGGTCCCTATGCCTAAGGAGAGGCAAGTGGCAGCAAGCATCAGCACCAAGGATGGAGCGGTCGGTAGCGACGATGGCGCGAACGGTCGCGCTAAGGAGAATGAGCTCAAGAAGAGCAAACCTGGAGGGACCAGCAAGTTCAGTGAACCTAAGGAGAGTGGTGCAGCAACCAAGGAGCAGCAAAAGGGTGAGGAGAACCCAGAGGCAGCAGCGGAGGAGGACTACGGAGAGAGTATGTGGGGCGCTATTGCGAGCGCGGCATTCTCCAATCCAACTTCGGCTACGGGGGAGTGTGATTGGCTCACCTTGCATCGGCGCATGGGGCATGTGGCCCTGCCCATCTTGCAGCAGCTAGTGAAGAATGAGATGGTTGCTGGCATACGTGTGAAGGGGGAGCCCGATGAGGTGCTTGGCTGCCCGACGTGCATTCAAGCCAAGTTCACCCGGTTTCCGTTCCCAAGTTCGGAGGCAACGGCAAAGGCACCGCTTGATGAGGTGGTGATGGACGTGGTGGGCCCCCTGAAGCTTGGAGCTGCTGGAGCTGAGTATTTTCTCACCATTGTCGACGCCTACACCCGCATGACTTGGGTGTACGTGCTGGCCAAGAAGAGCGACGTGGCTGAAACGTTGAAGACGGATTGGTTCCCGATGGTGGAGCGGCAACAAGACCGTCTAGTCAAGTCAATCCGCACCGATCGAGGGGGAGAGTTCCTGAGCAAGGAGTTTGGGTTGTGGCTGAAGAAGAATGGTATTCGGCACTCCCTCACCATGCCATACTCCCCTGCAATGAACGGCATCGCCGAGCGAGCGAACCGCACAATCACGGAGGCGGCACGCGGGTTGCTCATTGAAGCCGGGCTACCCGACTATTTCTGGCCTGATGCGGTGCGGAGCGCGTGTGTGGCCAAGAACAGAGCCTTGACTCATGTGGGAGCAGACAAATGGGTGCCCTATGTGGAGTGGCTAGGAAGGAAGCCAAAGGTGGATATGCTTCGGGTGTTCGGGTGCATGTGCATGGCGCTCGTGCCTAAGCATCTTCGGCACAACAAGCTTGGTGCCAAGGCGGTGTGGGCCGTGCACTTGGGCATGGCTCAAAACAGCAAGGGATGGCTTCTTTGGGACCCATTCACCAAGAAGTTCTTGGTGAGCAGGGACTGCAAGTTCATGGAGAACTTCATGTACAAGGATTGGAAGGCGGAGAATGAGGCGAAGATAGGCGTGCGGTTTGGGGAGGTGAAGAGTTCCGGTTTGGAGCATGTGGAGCTGCCTTTGGAGCTGAGCAGCGGCAGCACAACCACAAGGCAATCCTCCCTTGTGAATGGGGGAGAGGAGGCCAATGATGCAGAGGAAGAAGAGGAGGAGGTGCAGCAAGTGAGCGAGCGTGCACCGTCACTCCCTTCCCGTACTACGAGTGCTCCACGGATTCGAGCCACACCGCAGCAACGCCAAGGCCTTCAAGTCCCTGCAGCTGAGGAGGAAGGAAGGGGGAAGAGGAGAGTTCAACCCCCTAATAGGCTGACCTATGATGCGCCGGGAAAGCAGGGCAAGACAGCCCTGGCCGGAGCGGCAATGATGGTCGGAGACGACGAGGAGAGTGACTACGAGGAGTGTGCCTTCGCGTTCTTCTCTCCGGTGGAGATGCCGGGAGAACCAGCAACTCTCAAGGAGGCTTTGGAGAGTAGTGATGCTGAGGAGTGGAAGAAGGCCATGGAGAGTGAGCTGAAGAGCATTGAGGAGAATGACACGTTTGAATTGGTGGAGCTACCGGAGGGGCGTACGGCGATAACGTCCAAGTGGCTCTTCAAAATCAAGTCGGATGCCGACGGCAAGATCGAGCGCTACAAGTCTAGGCTTGTAGCCAAGGGGTACCAGCAGAAGGAGAAGGTGGACTTCAAGGAGCTGTTTGCCCCTGTGGTGAAGCCGACGACGCTGCGAACCCTATTCGCGGGAGCCGCCATCAAAGGATGGGTAGTAAAGCAAATGGACATCGTAACGGCATTCCTTAACGGCATCCTTGAGGAGGAGATTTTTATGGCGCAGCCAGAGGGGTTTGATGATGGTAGTGGCAGAGTGTGGAAGCTGAAGAAGGCCCTCTATGGGCTGAAGCAGGCCCCTAGGCAATGGTACATGAAGCTACGCGAAGTGTTGGAGGGGATCGGCTTCACTCCCTCAACGGCCGATCACTCCTTGTTCATGCTTAGCGAGGGGGAGCAGAGGAGTTTCATGGTGGTTTATGTGGATGACATCCTCATTTTCTCACCCTCTTCTGACCTTGTAAAGGAGGTGATGCTGAAGCTTCAAGACAAGTTCAAGTGCAAGGCCCTTGGTGACGTGAGCTTCTACCTTGGGCTCCACATCGAACGAGATGTGGAGAAGCGGTGCATGCGGGTGCATCAACGAAAGTACCTGGAGGCATTGGCTGCCAACTTTGGGCAGAGTGAAGGCCATGTGGCTACACCCTTTCCCTCTGGGTTCAAGTGTGTGAAGGGACCAGAGGAGGAGAGCGTTGGTGAAGAGGAGAGGCGCCGATTTCACTCGTTGGTGGGCAGCCTCATGTATGCGGCGGTAAACACCCGACCGGACGTCGCGTTTGCTACCGGGCAGCTGGCTAGGGTTGTGCAATGCCCTAATGAGGAGCAGGTAGCAGCTGGAATGAGGGTGGCCAATTATCTTGGCCAAACACCGACCGTTGGGCTGCAATACTCGGCGGCGGCACAGAGGCGCCAAAAGGGCGCGGATGGTGTTGAACCGTGTGGCTTCAACTCATTTCTGCACAGCGGCTTCAAACGTTGATAGCGTTTTTCTCACAGCTGCAAATGACTTGATTCAAATTGGATCTGGAGCGTCTTCACGTCATCTACAATTATCAATTTAGATTGCACGATTTGATAAAGAATTGACGACACAGCGTCGGTTTGAACAAACGGTACTATGGCAGCCACTATAGTCTTAGAACACAAGATAGGAAGAGTTACGAGTTGGGAATGACTCCCAGCTCCTACAAACCCCAAGAGCCGAGGTACAGTGATGTGGAACAGTGCCACACTGTCCCCAACCACGAAGGGTCTCGAAACTACCCTTCACTAGGGCCTACACCAAGTGAAATGTTACACTACATAAAGTAATGTAACTATCTTCAATATCTTGAGGTGTACCCTTTTGGCGAGCTTCGAAATCACTTGAGGCTTGACACCAAGGCTCGGGCTCTTCATCACAAACTCATCCTTGAGTTCTTGATGGGTCTGCTGCACACACCTGCGACACGCCGAACGTTCGACACAGGACAAAATAGAAACCGCGCACGACAAAATAGAAACCGCGCGCGAGACACAAGCGACCGCGTAACACGCGTCTAGCGATAACTCGCTATTGACTCGACACACACACTCGACATCATGACTCAACATTCACACACAATTATAAGCATGAAATATATATTATCCCATGCCCTCATACCATTCCATACACACACACATTCACGCACACGGACAACAAGCCGAGTGCAAACCGTAGGGTTGCACCAACAGGCTGCTCAGGAGTTACGGTGGCTCACCTACCTGCTGACCGACTTGGGAGAGCGGCCTCGTTCTCCTCCAGTGCTGTACGTCGACAACAAGGCCATGATTGCCTTGTGTCAGGAGCACAGACTGGAGCACAGAACGACGCACATTGCTCTGCGCTACTTCCTTGCTCGAGAGTTGCAGCAGCGTGGTCAGCTTCGTCTTGCGTACGTGGCCACTCGGGCCAACACTGCTGATGTCTTCACCAAGGCACTTCAGCCTTGTGATCATCAGCGTTTCTGTACTGTTCTAGGCCTTGTGCCTACTGTGCCTCACTTGCTTACTTCTTGACTTTGTTTGTACTGTGATCCTTATATATGTATACCTGCATGTTTACACTTGCTAGGTTCTGATCACTGTACTGCTTGTTGTATTATCAAACTGCATGTGAACTGGCCTTGTGGCCGCTTGCTTGTGCTCGGAATTTGTGTGGTATCCTTGAGATCCACCCTGAGCTTGCTTTGCTTTTCTTGACTGGTCTTGTGACCTCTTGTTCTCCCCCACTTTGCCTATGGGGGTGTGTCAAACTTATATGCTATAGCTTGTTAAGGCTGTAGTGGGGTAGTCAATATGGGGTACAACACTTTAGGGTTTCACTACTTGTACCCAACTTCCTGCTAATGCAATCACTTCTTGTTTCTGGATTCTGACACGGTGATGATCAGCGATGTGAAGCACGGGCGGTTAGCACAAAATAGTCTTCTGGGCCGAGAAAGCAGCTTGCCCCCCCCACGTGTACTCAACCCCCTTCCTCGGCAAGTCGGTCAGCGGGGCAGTCAGCTTCGCCATGTCGGGGACGAACTGGCGCACGTAGTTGACGAACCCCAAAAAACTCTGCAGCTCGGTAAGTTTTGTTGGCGCATGCCAGGCCTGAATTGTCGCGATCAATTTCGGATCTACTTCCACGACGTTGGCCGAAATTACATGGCCAAAAAACTCCAATCTGTCTAGTAAGAATGTCAAACATTGTATATGTTTCTGTTCTGTAGGCTATAGTGGGTTTAGCCTTAGGGGGTACAACTTCTAGGTTTTCCTACTTGTACTCCCAATGTTGTTAGTTCAAACACTTCTCTCATTCTGACATGGTATTACGAGCCTAGGTTAGGAACCTAGGACCGATCGTTCCTAAGGGCCCACCATTCCGCTAGTAGCGCCCTCGTGCGCCCTACCTTCCTCGCACCCTCGTGCGCCTCACTCCTAGTGCGCCCTCGCGCGCCCCGTTTTTCGTGCGCGTAGCCCGCTAGCCGCCCGCGCGCGGCCCGTTTTTCGCCCGCGTAGCCCACTAGCCGCCCGCGCGGAGCCCGTTTCTCGTGCGCGCGACCCCCTAGCCGCCCACGCGGTCGACGCCGCCCACGCGTAGCCCGCCCTGGCCTCGCGCGGCCCCTAGCGCAGCCCGCGTGCTGCCCGTCGACCGGAGCGCGCCGCCGCCTCGCCCTCGTAGGCCGCCGCCCGTACGTAGACCGCCGCCCGCACGTAGGCCGCCGCCTCGAACCGCGCGCCGGCCCACCCTCCCTGCCCGAGCCGCGCCGCGCCGTCCTGCTCGAGCTGCGCCGTCCTGCCCGAGTCGCGCCGCCCTGACCGAGCCGCGCTGCCCTACTGTGCACCACCTGCAGCAACTGCTGCTCCTGCTACTGCTACTGCTACTCCTGCTACTGCTGCTACTGTTCCTACTGCTGCTACTGCCACTATGGCCAGTCCTACCGTTCTCACTTTTGACGCTGAGGGCCGTCCGATTAAGTTTGACGTTTGGCTCGATGACCTGCACCTGTTCCTCCAGATCACTGCCAAGGACGATGTTTCCCTGTTTGACCACACGTCCGGCGTAGCTCCCGCACCTGCTGCTACTGCTGACAGTACAGCTCGCTCACAGTGGCAGACCCGTGACGCTCACACTCGCCTAGCCGTTCGCAGCCACCTGCCGTTAGATGAGCGCGAGCACTTTGGCCAGCATAAGACCGCTAAGGAGCTGTACGATGCTGTAGTTGCGCGCTACTCCTCCCCTGCTACTGCTGCGATAGGCCGTCTCTCGCTGCCCTATCTCTTCCCCGATCTGTCCGCCTTTGCCACTGTAGCTGACCTCATCACTCATCTCCGTACTAGTGATCTCCGCTACCGTGCCGCGCTTCCTCCTGATTTCCTCGCCAAGAACCCTCCCCCGATGTACCTCACACTCTACCACCTAGTCACTCGCCTCCCTGACTCTCTTCGCGCTGTCAGGGACCACTTTCTCGCCCTCTCCCCCACTGACCTCACTGTCGACCTGCTCGAGAAGGAGCTCCTTGCAGCTGAGACTAGCATTGTAGCTGTAGGTGCCTCTCGTGGCGACCCTCGCACTCCCCTCTTTGAGGGATGTTCCCCCTCCCCCCTTCTCCCCTCCATTTCATCTGCTGCTGCTGTCGACTACCTCGGTGCTGAGGAGGTCGGGGCTGCGCCTGCTCCTAGTTGGAGGCGCAAGGGCGGCAAGGGCAAGGGGGGCAAGGGTGGCGGAGGTGGAGGCGGGGGCGGCGGTAGTGGAGGGGGTGGAGGAGGCGGGGGTGGTGGCAGTGGTGGGAGTGGTACTGGTGGTGGGGGGGTCAGTGGCGGAGGCGGGGGTGGTGCCGGCGGCGGTAGTGGGGGTGGCGGGGGTGGTGGTGGCAGTGGTGGTGGCAGTGGAGCTGGTGGCGGGCGCGGTGGAGCGGTGCAGCGTGGAGGGTTCGGTGGTGGCCAGAGGCAGCAGCAGCAGCGTCCTAGCGAGACGCCGTCCTCCCAGCAGCTTCGTGAGTGGTACTCTCAGCGTGGGGGGTCTGGGGGTGGAGGTACCTGCCCGTACGTTATCCGCACAGGTGACCGCACTGGCCAGACCTGTGGGAGGTTCCACACGGCACAGCGCTGCTTCTTTCGTCTCGACGACGCCTGGCGCGCGCAGTTTCCTGACGCCACTGAGCTGCCCCGCTGGGCTGATCTGATGAGAAAGAACATTGATATCTTTGCTCTTGATTTTGATGCTATCCTTGGTGCCATGTATGCATTGACTGTTAGTGTTGAGGGTGACTGTTACCTGTGTGTACCGCCTGACCCGGGTATTGGGACCAGTGAGGCTGCCGCTCTAGGTGCTCGTGCGTCTGCTGCCCTAGGTCCTGGTGAGGCTGCTGCTCTAGGTGCTAGTGAGTCTGCTGTTCCAGGTGCTCGTGCATCTGCGCCTGTTGGTATTGCGTCTACTGAGGCACTGCACACCTTCACACTGGACTCGGGTGCTTCCCGCTGCTTCTTTCGTGACCGCACTGTCCTTGAGCAGCTGGCTCGGCCTGTTGCTGTCTCCCTGGCTGACCCCTCTGGGGGCCCTGTCCTTGCGACCTCCTCCACTGTCCTCCCTTGTCCTGCGGTCCCGTCCGGCACCCTGTCGGGTCTTTACCTCCCCTCGTTCTCTACGAACTTGGTGGCGGGCTCTGCTCTCCAGGATGGGGGTGTTCACCAGTTCACCCCTGCCCATGAGCGTGTGACCCATTGCAAGTGTGCTCGGACGGGTCGCCACCTGGCTACCTTTACTCGGCAGCCGTGGTCGGACCTGTACACACTGACCACTGAGTCCCCTCAGGTAGCTGCGTCTGCGTCTGCGTCAGGTCAGTTGTCCGCCCCCTGCTCGTGTCGCACCTTGTCGCACCGGACAGTCCTCTGGCACCACTGCCTTGGTCACCCTTCGATGCAGCGCCTTCGTGGCATGCACTCCCGTTACCTTGTCTCTGGTCTCCCCGAGTCACTGCCTCCCCTACCGCCGTCCCCTGCACCTCCCTGCCTTCCCTGTGTCGAGGGGCGGCAGCGTGCCGCCCCTCACTCCTCTGAGTTCCCCCCGACGGAGGCTCCTCTGCAGACCCTTCACATGGACGTGTGGGGCCCAGCCCGTGTCCGTGGACAGGGTGGGGAGCGCTACTTCCTGCTGGTAGTTGACGACTACACGCGTTACACCACGGTCTTCCCCTTGCGCACCAAGGGAGAGGTCCCTGATGTCTTGATCCCTTGGATCCGCGCTACCCGTCTCCAGCTGGAGAGGCGCTTTCACACGGACCTTCCAGTCCTGCGCCTGCACTCTGACAGAGGTGGTGAGTTCTCCTCCGACCTCTTGAGGGCTTTCTGTCAGGGGGAGGGCATTGAGCAGTCGTTCACGCTTCCGGCCTCTCCGCAGCAAAATGGGGTTGCTGAGCGCCGCATTGGCTTAGTCATGGAGGTCGCTCGTACCTCCTTGATCCATGCGGCTGCCCCCCATTTTCTGTGGCCGTTTGCGGTTCGATACGCTGCGCATCAGCTCAACCTCTGGCCCCGTGTCTCCGTTCCGGAGACCTCGCTGACACTGCGTTGGACGGGAGAGGTTGGCGATGCGTCGGTGTTCCGGGTCTGGGGATCTCGTGCTTTTGTCCGCGATACGTCCGCGGACAAGCTCTCCGCCCGCGCTGTTCCCTGTGTCTTCCTTGGCTTCCCCACTGACGCGCCTGGCTGGCAGTTTTACCACCCCACCTCGCGCCGTGTCTTCGCTTCTCAGGACGTCACTTTTGACGAGTCGGTACCCTTTTACCGTCTTTTCCCTTACCGCACTGCCCCGCTTCCCCCCCCGCCGCTCTTCCTCACCCCAGGTGTCCTTTCGGTAGACCCCCTCCCTCCCCAGGGTCCTGCTCCCTCAGATGTTTCCCAGGTAGACCCGGTCGAGCCTGTCGAGGTAGCTGTCGACTCTGGTTCTGCGAGGGGTACTGAGCTTGGGGGTGCTGAGACTGGGGGTGCTGAGCCTGGGGGTGCTGAGGCTTGGGGTACTGAGCCTGGGGGTGCTGAGACTGGGGGTGCTGAGCCTGGGGGTGCTGAGACTGGGGGTGCTGAGACTGAGGGTGCTGAGCCTGGGGGTTCTGAGACTGACCGTGCTGCGCCTGGTGGCGCTCCCTCTTCACAGCAGCTGCGTGAGTGGTACTCTCAGCGTTGCAGCCTCCGGCGTGGGGCTGCTGGGGCTGGGGGTTCTGCCGGAGTTGGAGCTGGTGGTGCTGCGGGTGCCGTGTCGCGGCCGGAGCCTCCCTCCCCACAGCAGCTGCGTGAGTGGTACGCTCGGCGCTGCAGCCTCAGGAGCGGCGCTCCTAGCGCTGAGGTGCCGCCCGCTGGAGGCCCTGGTTCTGCTGGAGCTGGAGCTGGTGCTGCTGGTGCTGGAGCTGCTGGAGGTGCTGCTGGTGCTGGAGCTGCAGGAGGTGCTACTGGTGCTGCTGGAGGTGCTGCTGGTGCTGGAGCTGCTGGAGGTGCTGCTGGTGCTGGTACTGCTGGAGGTGCTGCTGGTGCTGGAGCTGCTGGAGGTACTGCTGGAGCTGGAGCTGCTGGAGCCGCTGGTCCTGGAGGTGCTCGTACTGGAGGTAGTGGAGCTGCTGGGACTGGAGCTGCTGCGGGGGTTGGAGCTGGAGGTGCTGGAGCTGCTGGAGTTACTGGTGGTGCTGCGGGAGTTGTAGCTGGAGACCCTGGGACTGAGGGTGCTGGTACTGTCTCTGCTGGTTCAGGAGGTGCTGCGCGGCCGCGGCCGTACTACGTTCCGCTCCTTCAGCAGGTTCTTGGCCTCCCGCCCTCTACTGGTCCTACTCCTCCCCTACTGAGTCCACCACCTGTCCAGTCGCAGTCACAGTTACAGCTTGCCTCTCCGCTGCCTGGTCCTTCTCCTTACGCTGGGCCGACTAGAGGTCTTACGAAGCGTCGTGAGCCTGAGTATCGTCCTGCGTCACCTGAGTCTCGTCCTGCGTCGCCTGAGTCTCGTCCAGAGTAGTCTGTCTGCGCTGTCCGCACTGGTCGTCGTGTTCCTCGTCAGCGTCCTCCTCCTGTCCTTGGCACCCACTATATGACTCTGCGTCCTTCCACTGCTCCACAGCGTGTCCCACTGCCGTCTCCTCCTGCGTCCTCTCTTCCTGACGGTCTGGACCCGAAGTCTGACTCCCTTCGTGCTGCCAATCCTACTGTCACGCGTTTCCTCGCCACTGTTGTCACTGACCCTACCTTTGAGTCCTCTGCTGCGTCTGCTCTAGTCGCTGAGCTTGTTGACTTTGCTGCCGCCTGTCGTCTAGACTATGCCGCTAGCCTTGTTGCTGAGTCTGAGTCTGTCTGTCCTCTGTCCGTCGGGGGTGAGTGTGCTCTTGGCACGGATGTTCTTGAGGACGGACAGGAGGAGTTTGAGTGCTTTGCCGCTGCTTTACCTCATCTCGTGTCCATGCTGCTTGCCCCTGAGGGAGACCCGGATGCACCAGACATCCCGACCCCGCGCTCTTACGCAGAGGCGATAGAGGGTCCCTACTCCTCTCAGTGGCAGACAGCCATGGACGCAGAGATGGCTTCCTGGAAGTCCACACGCACCTACGTCGACGAGGTTCCCCCGCCTGGGGCGAACATCGTCAGTGGCATGTGGATTTTCAGGGTGAAGCGGCCGCCGGGTTCTCCGCCTGTCTTCAAGGCGCGTTACGTTGCACGAGGCTTCAGTCAGCGTGAGGGAGTTGACTTCTTCCAGACCTTCTCCCCTACCCCGAAGATGACCACTCTTCGGGTGCTGCTGCACGTCGCCGCTCAACGTGACTACGAGCTCCACTCTCTTGACTTCAGCACTGCTTTCCTACAGGGCAGCCTGCACGAGGAGATCTGGCTGCGCCGCCCACCTGGCTTCACTGGGTCGTTTCCTCCTGGTACCCAGTGGAGCCTCAGGCGACCAGTCTATGGTCTCTGCCAGGCACCCCGTGAGTGGCACGACACACTGAGGACTACTCTTGCTGCTCTTGGGTTTGCTCCTTCTACTGCTGACCCGTCGCTGTTTCTACGCACCGACACCACTTTGCCGCCGTTCTACGTTCTCGTGTACGTAGACGACTTGGTCTTTGCTACTTCTGACAATGAGGGACTCGCCCACGTGAAGTCGGAGCTGCAGAAGAGACACACGTGCACAGACCTGGGTGAGCTGACAAGCTATCTTGGCTTGCGGATCACCCGGGACAGAGCACAGCGCACAATTACCCTGACTCAGTCACACATGGTGCAGCAGGTTCTTCAGCGCTTCCGCTTCACGTACTCCTCGCCTCAGTCCACTCCTCTGCCTACCGGTCACTCGCTCTCAGCTCCACCTTCGGACGAGTCCGTAGAGCCGAGTGGCCCGTACCCAGAGCTTGTGGGCTGCCTCATGTACCTGATGACCTGCACTCGACCTGACCTTGCATACCCTCTTAGCATCCTAGCACGCTATGTCGCTCCTGGCCGTCACCGGAAGGAGCACATGGATGCCGCTAAGAGGGTGTTGCGCTACTTGTGCAGTACGTCGGGCATGGGGCTTGTGCTTGGAGGACGGGCTCGAGTTGTCCTCACTGGTCACGCTGACGCTTCTTGGGCTGACGACTTGACTACACAGCGGTCGTCACAGGGTTACACCTTCAGCCTTGGCTCCGGCTCTGTTTCTTGGCGGTCTACCCGCTCGTCTTCTGTTCTCAGCTCCAGTTGTGAGGCTGAGATCTACGCAGGGGCCATGGCTGCAAAGGAGTTACGCTGGCTAACCTACTTGCTGACTGACCTTGGAGAGCGGCCTCGTTCTCCTCCAGTTCTGTACGTCGACAACAAGGCCATGATTGCCTCGTGTCAGGAGCACAGACTGGAGCACAGACTGGAACGAAGCACATCGCTCTGCGCTACTTCCTTGCTCGAGAGTTGCAGCAGCGTGGTCAGCTTCGTCTTGCTTACGTGGCCACTTGGGCCAACACTGCTGATGTGTTCACCAAGGCGCTTCAGCCTTGTGATCATCAGCGTTTCTGTACTGTTCTAGGCCTTGTGCCTACTGTGCCTCACTTGCTTACTTCCTCACTCTGCTTGTACAGTGATCTTTATATTTGTCTACCTGCATGTTTACACTTGCTAGGTTGTGATCACTGTATTTCTTGTTGTATTATCAAACTGCATGTGAACTGGTCTTGTGACCGCTTGCTTGTGCTCGGAATTTGTGTGGTATCCTTGAGATCCACCCTGAGCTTTGCTTTGCTTTGCTTTGCTTTGACTGGTCTTGTGACCATCTGGTTGTCTCCCACTTCGCCTATGGGGGTGTGTCAAACATTGTATATGTTTCTGTTCTGTAGGCTATAGTGGGTTTAGCCTTAGGGGGTACAACTTCTAGGTTTTCCTACTTGTACTCCCAATATTCTTAGTTCAAACACTTCTCTCATTCTGACAAAGAACTCACAATTAGAGGCCTTGGTCAGTGGGCGGTTTTCAATCAGTATTTAAAAAACCCCTTTAATGTCATGTAACTGCTATGCTCTATCAGCGCTGTAAATCAATATGTCGTCCAGTTAGACGATGGCGCACTTATCTACCATTGGGTGGAATGCCTCGTTCATCGTCATCTGAAAAGTTGCAGGGGCGTTGGTCAGTTTGAATGGCAACACTGTGTATTCAAATTAATTGTAGCGGGTGCGGAAGGCGGTTTTCGGGCAGTCGGGTGGGTTGACTCGGATCTTATGGTATCCTCCTCGAAGGTCGATTTTTGAGAAGACTCGGGCTGTGCGAAGTTTGTTGATAAGTTCGTCGACTCACAGGATGGGGTAACGTGACTTGATCGTAACCCTGTTTTACGTGCGGTAGTCGATGAACATGCAAATCCCCCATCTTTTTTCCGCGTGAACATTATCGGCGTTGCGAAGGATGACGAACTCGGACGAATGAATTTATTTTCAACAAGGTAATCCGACTGTTTCTGCAGTTCGTATAGCTCGGGTTGGGTCAGTCAAAACTGTCGCTGCATTGTCGGTTGTGCTCCCGGTTTTAATTCTATACTGTAGTTGTGCGATCGATGAGGTGGAAGTCCCTCTGGTGGGTCATTCGAAAAAAGTCCCGCTGTACTGTTTCTCATCCGGTACGTCGACGAGCAGTTTCTGCAATTTTCTTGGTTTCTCTACTGCTTCGGCTTCTCAGACGTCGACCGCGTGCACGTCCGCTCCTGCCATTATGGCGCGTTTCATCGTGATGGGAATGACCCGAACCGGCGAAGGCTCAGGCGATCTCTAGCGAGGTAGGACGATGTTGTTGCCGTTGACTCGCACAGTGCAGTCCCTCGTCGTCCAGTCTATTCGCGGGTTATGTCGTCGCAACCAATCACGGCCGAGTAAAATGTCGGTTTCGTCGAGGATCGTTGCCAGCATTTCCTGGGTGAAAGTGAAGTTACCCCCGCAATGAATCCGAACTCGGTCCACACGTTCCCGTATCGCCAGTGGCGTGCCGCCAACCAGTCTTGGTCTAGTGTCAGCTTAAGTTTTCGTTCAGTGGCAGTATCAATTAGGCTGTGACTAGCCCCTCTGTCTACAAAGATCTCAACAAGTCAGTGTGAACCTTCCCGCTAAGCAGTATGGGACTATCTGCCGTTGATCCCTCCTTGTTCAGCCGAGTGTGGTCGACTGCGTGAATCGGCACTATCACTCGGTGAGGGTTGCTTGGGTCGGGTGAGCGGCGTGACCTGTCAGTAGAGGGCCTGTCTGCTACTGACTTCTAGCGTTTCCCTGCTGCTTGGTATGTTTCTGCTGCTCTGCTCCTTCTTTTCCCTTAGCTTTCGGGCATTCTCTTATACGGTGCCCCGGCCGACTGCACGCGAAGCAGCGCCCTTTGAATGGTGCGGTAGCAGCATTCGCGGCAACGGCGCGTATCGTGGCGTGCTCATTCATCCCACGATCTCGGTGTCCCATGTAGCCGTTGCTCATCACGTATTTTATTTGTGTAGGAAACAAGTTGGAAACGATTTGTTGGAGTGTAGTTTTTGATTCCTTGCGTTTTCTCCAGACTTGCGATTGGTTTCCGACACATCTGTCAAGTAGCAATCGACTGGTGCAGCGAAACTCTCCCAAGCCCTTCGAGCTGTTTCGGAAGAGTTTGGGCAAACACGCGCATGACAACTGGCGCGTGAACACTTGTCTCTACTTTTTTTCTATTGGTTGTCGTGCGTATATATAGCCCTGTAGTTGTACCCACGATTCATTATTCAAATTCTGAGCTAGAGTCTCGATCCTCACACTTTGTAATCAGAGCCTGCTTACACTTGACTTTTAGCTCGCTAAATTCCATTCGTTTAAAATCGTCGGGGGCGACTATGAGCACGCCGATTCTCGTACGTCGAAATCAGTTCCGCGTTTTGGTAATATCCGCTTCATTCGGTTGCTGAATACACCTCAGGCTTTTTGGCGAGAAAGTTTGAATTTTGGCTGTCGCATCTCAACGGCCCAAAGGATTTCGCCCAAAACGGTTGGAATTTGGAGCGTCGGATCGAAATTCTTCTCAACAGTCAAGATTGGACGCGAAATTGTCCAAGGCAGAATTGCACAGCGTACAGAATCTGTGCTCGACAATTATAAAATCGTTTCACTTCGCTGCAGTTGACCAGTGCACGAAAACGATTTGTTTTCGTCGCAAATCTTTCTGCAAGTCGCCCAATGGAGGAAATTGGCGATAAAAATTGCGGAGTTACGCGCTGAGCAGGAGCAAACATGTACGGCACACATACGACCCGAAAAAATCATTGCGAACTAATCGGCAGCCGCAGCAACAGCCACAGCAGCACCGACAACATCGGCGACACCGACAATTGTACATGTGACATCGGCAGCAGCTACTGTCAACGTCGTAGCAGCGAAGCCGAGGCTACCGGGGGCGTTTGATCCTAGCGCGAAATGGAGCGACGTTCGTCGATTCGTAGCGATGCTCGAAATTTACTTCGAAGCCGTCGGGTGCACGACCCTGACCCATGATGCGATGCGTATACGGCTCGCAACAACACTGTTATGAGGCCCGGCACTAGAGTGGATTCACACAAACAACAAAAGTGTCCAAGGCGAAGGAATGTGGGCGCTGTTTCGGGCAGCACTGATCGAACGATTCAAAACGATTAATATTGCATACATGGCGCACGAACAGATACACTGACACCGGCAGTTTGGGAGTGTAGCACAGTACACACAGCAGACAGAGGTATTCTTCAATAGGATTACTGACCTGCGACGGCGAAAACAATCAGGCCACTGCAGGGCTAAAAATGGTATTCTCCTACAGGTCATCGCAACAAACTACAACAGCTACAGGGAGATCGTGTGCGCAGCAGTACGATTCGACGTGTTGAACACTGGTCAACACGGAACACAACGCAACCAGCCGAACAGGAACTTCGGCGTGGAGCAATTGGCACCACCCACGACTGCCGACCCGATGGATATCGACAAGGTCGATGCAAAGCAACGGCTGGCAAAAAAATAAACTTGCAAATTTTGCGGCGCTAGAGGACATCGTATCCTGGCGTGTTGGAAAATGAAGAAAGCACGAGCGGAGTTGCATGGCAAGAACAGTGCAGCACCCCCGAAGTCAAATAACGACAGTCGCTAGTAGCCGCGGATCGAGCTAGCAATGACGCACAGATTCGGGAGAAGCAAAAGCGAAACAACGTGGCGACTTTGGAGAGGGCGATAAAAGGAGAAAATGGTAGCACGAATTCAAAAAGTCATGACCGGCCGGCACCAGGGGAAATCGCCGAGACAAAAGGAGAATCCCCGAAACAAGACCTTTCACGCATCAGGAAACTCTAGCCGTACACCCAGATAATTAAGAATTCGTCAAAGCTATCCTACAAAGATACTTTAACTAAGAATATTACTCCTTGTGGTTTTCAAGCCTTTGAAAAGTTCAAGGGAGAAATAAAGGCTAAGAGCACGCCTTTAAAAATTGTACCGGTACTAGATAAGTTGGGGACCCAACTCCAGAGCGTTGAAAAGGGTCGAGCGTTCCGAGGAGTTAATATTCTCTCCCAGCAGCACGATGTAAAGGCTCCCCGTTCCCCACAGGTGAAGCCTACACAGCTGCAAAGGCTAGGGGGAAGGTTCCAGGCCCAGGAGAAGCTGAATCGGCCTTGGGTAAATCCTTCTAACCCCACTCAGGTGAAAATTGATATTGAGTCAGCAGCTTCGGGTGTAGGACCTAGGGATGAAATCTTTGATGTGCCCAATGATCCTATAAGCAAGACCATCTATGGCTAATTGGAGCGGCAACAACCACTACTGTTCAAGGTGCTCTGCAAAGGGCGACGCCTCCAGGCGATGGTGGATAGTGGTGTGTCCCACTCGGTGTGCGTCCGCGGGACATTGGAGAAAATTGAAGAGTCCTCGAAGGAGGGCCAGTTCACGGCAATGATGGTGGACAGCAGCAAGCTACCCATCCACGGCGAGTCTACTCTACAGTTGCCGATAGGGGCGCTGAGGTGGAGGCCTACACTACCGGTCATGAACATCAAGGGCCTGGATTTCATATTGGGGCGAGATCTCCTGAAGCGGTTCAACCAGAAAGCCTGCATCTACAACAACGGGAAACGTGTGGAGCTGCGAAGCTGGACGGATGCAGGGGACATTCCGGAGGCAACACTTGCACAGTTCTATCGAACGGTGAACGAGAGTAACACGGGTTACCTAGCGCTAGTAATGGCAGCAGGAGAGGGGGAGAAGCTGAAATTGGAGCTACCTGCAGCGGTACGGACGGTGTTGGAGGAATACATGGACATCATGCCGGACAACCTTCCTGCAGGAGTGCCTCCAGCGCGAACCCACGAACACGCGATCATGGAAGAGCCAGGTGCGAAACCGGTCTCCCGTGCACCATACCGCCTCAGCCCAGCCGAGCTAGCAGACATGATGAAACAGATAGAGTACCTGTTGGATCGAAAATTGATCCGACCATTCACATCACCCTACAATGTACCGGTTCTCTTCACTCCAAAGTCGGCCTGTAGTTTACGCATGTGCATCAACTACCGGGCATGTAAAAATCAGACAGTTAAAAACAAGTACCCCATTCCGCGCATAGATGATCTATAAAACCAACTGCGTGGTGCAACGGTATTTTTGAAGCTGGACCTATGGTCGGGTTACAGGCAGATCAAGATGGCAGAGAATTCGATTCACAAGACGATGTTCCGCACCAGATACGGCTCCTACAAGTACTTAGTGATGCCGTTCAGACCCTGCAACGCACCAGCGCCATTTCGGGCGCAGATGAATCATATCCTATGGTCCCTTCTTGACGTGTGCGTAGTACTGTACCTGGACGATATCTTGATCTACTCAAAGAACATGAAAAAGCACGTGGAGCATCTGCTGAAAGTATTTGAGATCTTGCAGAAAAACAAATTTTACGTGAAGCTGTCAAAGAGCGACTTCGCCCTGAAGAAGGTGCAGATTTTCGGACACATGGTGAGTGCCGAGGGCATACACGTGGACCCGCAGAAAATTGAAGCCGTCAAGAAGTGGAAGTTCCGGAGAACGTCAAGGAGTTGCAGTAGTTCTTAGGCTTCGCCAACTACTACAACAGGTTCGTGCCACAGTACGCTAAGATAGCAGCGCCACTAACGAACTTACTGAACAGGGATACGCCCTATAAATGGGATAGTCCTCAACACCAACCCATGGAGCAGCTACAGACATCACTGACTACTGCCCCTGTACTCATCCTACCAGTGCGGAGATAACTTTTGCAACGGGAGCTAGACTACGGGCTAGGCACGGATGCTCGTGTGACCTCTGCGTTCGTTCGTTCCTTAGTCGTTTCCAAGTGCTAACACTGCTTGCTAGTTCACGGGGCAAATCGGCAAGAGTTTCACTAGGAAAACATGACAACAAAAGTTCAGAATGATTACATCAACATTGGCAACACTGACTACATCAGACCTAGCAAGGCTTCTGGTCTACTGCCAGCGCAGCACGGTCGACCGCGTGCCAGCACGACTTGGTCGACCGCGCTCCAGCAGAGCAGAGTCGCGGCTTGCCAACGTTGCCCGTCCGCGGTGTGCCAACGCTGCAGTTAGTCGGCTGCACAGCGATGCATCCGCGGGACAACGGTGCACCAGCTTCGCAGGTGCGTGCAGCTGGTTGGCGCCCAACTCCCCGTCACACGCCCAGCGCAGACACTTCACCCGTGACGGCGCCCACCAGCCACGTCGACTTCGGGATACCACCCCCGAGATCGTCTTCGTAGACAACATCCCCGGCGACTTTCGCGCACGTCGCCCGGGTATCTTGGTTGACCGGGTATTTCGCGGTCCTCCCGCGGTTTCGCGGCCACCGCGGTCCTCCGCGGTTTCGTGGCTCCACGGTCCCCCGCGATTTCGTGGCTCCACGATCCTCCGCGATTTCGTGGCTCCACGGTCCCTCGCGATTTCGTAGCTCCACGGTCCCCCGCGATTTCGTGGATCCCACGGTCGGCTCCGCCCAAGCGAGGACGGGGCCAAACACAACTCCCGTTGACACTCCCCTGCCGCGTTCACGCTTGGGCCCCCCCCGGCCCACACGGCAGTACTGCTCGGAGAATAGCCCGTCGGCGTGCACACAACGCACAGCACGCCGGTCACCGCACCAGCCATGCAAAAGGGCATGGCACCTACTGCTGCACGTCGTTGTCACCGTCGCCCACATCGGCCAGGCGCACTTGGCTGATTGCAACGGAGCACCGGTTGAAGGCCGGGTAGTGCAGCGCCTTCGTCAGGAAGTCGGCCGGCTGCTCAGCGGTCGGGATGTACTTCAGCGAAAACTTCCCGCGCTTCCCCATGTGCTGCAGCCAGGCCTGTCGCCGTTCCATGTGCTTGAGGTTGCCCGTTAACCCCATGCCCTCGCCGACTGTGATGGCCGACTTGTTGTCCACCCTGAGGACAGTCGGCTTTCCGGCGTCCAGCCGCTGGAACTCCGCGAGGAGGAAACGAAGGCGACGTCCCTCCTTGCCGGCTTCGACGGCCGCCACGTACTCCGACTCGGTCGACGACAGCGTCGCGCACTTGATGCGCTGGCTCGACCAGGAGACCGCGGCCCCTCCGTAGACGAACACGTAGCCGCCCGTGCTCATCCGGTTCTGCTTGTCGCCCGCGTCGTCGGCGTCCACGAAGCCGACCAACTCCAGTGACTCCGGAACACCGCCGTACTCCAGGGCGGTGTCTCGCGTGTTGGCGAGGTAGGCGAGACAGCGGTCGACTTCGCGCCAGTGCTGGTCGCTCCTCACCGTGAGGCCGCTCCCCAGCTTGCTGCACGCGAATGCGATGTCCGGCCTCGTCGTCGTCGCCGCGAACTGCAGCGAGCCAACCTTCTGCCGGTACTCCTCCTCCTCGCGCTCCTGCGCTTCCTCGTCGTCGAATGTCTGCTCCGCGTAGGCGGCGACGGAGAGCGGCGTCTTCAGAGTGCGCCCGGTCTGCTCCTCGTCGATGAAGCGCCTGCGCAGCTTGTCGGCGTAGCCCTGCTGGTGCAGCCACAGCTTCCGCGCCGGCCTGTCGCGCACGATCTCCAGGCCGAGATACTTCTGCACCGGCGAAATTTCGCGCAGCTCGAAAGCGGCCTCCAGCATCTCCTTCAGCTCCTTCAGCATCGCGGTGCTGCTGCTCGCGGCGAGAAGGTCGTCGACGTAGACCAGCACCCAGCAGGTCACCTTGTCGTCGCCGGCCTTGAAGTACAGAGCCTCATCGACTTGGCTCTTCTTCCACCCGGCGCCAACCAACACGTCGTTGAGAGCCGTGTACCACAGCAGCGGCGACTGCTTCAGCCCGTAGAGGCTCTTCAGCAGCTTGCACACCCGGCCGGTCCCGTCGTTGAAGTAGTCCGGCTGGTACATGTACATCACGCGATCGAGCTTGCTCTGCAAAAAAGCGTTCTTCATGTCCAGCTGCATCAGGTTGAGGTCGAGGACGGCGACGATGCTGAGGAAAATCCTCAGCGTGACGTAGCTGCTCACCGGCGCGTACGTCTCGTCGTAGTCAGCGCCATACACCTGCGTGAAGCCTTTCACGACCAGCCTCGCCTTTTCGCGCTCGACAGTGTCGTCGATGCGGTACTTCGTTGTCAGCACCCACCGGTTCTTCATTATGTTCACCCCCGGCGGGCGTTCGACCAGCTCCCAAGTGCCCATGTTGATGAGGCTACGAATCTCTTCCTCCATGGCGGCCTTCACCGCCGGGCCCTTCCAGCTCGCCAACGCCTCCTTCACCGTCATGGTCGAAATGTCCCAACGGTGCTCGGGATCGGCGTGCATGTCGGGGTCGAGCTTCGAAAACGCCTCATCGTCCTCGGCGTCATCGTACGCCAGGTCGTCGTCGTCCACGTCGTACACCGTGGTGAAGGCAGCGGGGACGAAAAAATCGGGTGGCCTCCGAATTCGGCCCGACTTCCGAGGTCCGGGCTGCACCTCCACCACGTCGCTCGATGTGCCTTCATCGAACTGCTCTCATGTCGTCCGCTCCTCTGAAGCGAGCTCCGCGTTCGACGGCTCCCCTGGCGACGGCTTCTCTGAAACGCGCTTCCCGTTCGAAAGCTCCCCTGCCAACTGCTCCGCGGTTTCCTCCGTGGGCTTCTTCGCGGTCTCCTCCGCGATCTCCTCCGCGGTCTCGTCCGCGGTCTCGTCAGCGGTCTCGTCCGCGGTCTCCTTCGCGGTTTTCGCGGTGTCCTCCGCGGTGCCCTTCGCGGTGCCCGTCGTGGTTTTCTTCGCGGTCTCCTCCACGGTCCTCTTCTCCGCAACTGGCTGGGCGTCACGTCGGCCACCGGCGATGCTCTTGGCCGGCGCCACAGGCGACGCCCCACGACTCCCCTCATCGCCGGAGGCCGACACTGGAGGCAGGCCACGCAGTTCGACGGGAAGGGAATGGGAAGAAGGGGCAGGAGATGGCGAGGCAGGGGCGACCGCGACATCCGCATCAGCCTGCTCACCGACCTCGGCGAGTAGAGGAAGCGTCGCCGTGGAGGTGTACGTCGGCGGGTTGGCCCGCGTCCGCCCCGACGCGGGCCCGAATTCCAACTTCCACACCTCCAGCGACAGAGTTTCGTAGAACACCACGTCCGACGTGGTGACCACCCGGTTGTCGGCGATGTCAAGGAGCTCCCAGCCTTTGCTCTCCTCCGACACGCCGAGGTGAAGGCCCCACCGGGCCTTCGGCTTCAGCTTCCCACCGCGCTGCTGCTCAGGGACGAGAAATTGTGCCATGCAGCCCCACACCCGCGCCAGTAACAGGTCGGGCTTCTGCCCAGTGAGAAGCTGGGACGGCGTCGTCCCCGCGGGCAGCGTCGACCGCTCCAGGCAGTTGCGAACCCAGACGGCCTGCCGCAGAGCGAGATGCCACCAGTGGTGCTGCACGCCCATGTGCAGCAGCATCGTCCGCACCGACTCCACCACCGTCCTCATCTCCCGCTCCGCCATGCCATTCTGCTGCGGGGTGTAAGGGCAGGTTAAGTCGTGAACGATTCCCTTGCTGTCCACGAAGGCGGTGAAGTCCTTTCCGAGGAACTCCCCTCCGCGGTCAGAACGCAGTTGCAGCACCGAATGCTTCGCTTGCCGCTCCACCAGCACCAACCACTTCTGGAACTCCAGCAGCACGTCCGACTTCTTGGCGACCGGCCGCACCCACACGTAGCGGGTCTTGCGGTCCTTCAGCAGCAGGAAGTACAGGCTTCCGTCCTTGGCAGCCACGCGAAATGGCCCGCACAAGTCAATGTGCACGACGGCCAGGACATCGTCGGCTTCGGAGCCGTGGTCGGGGAAGGTGTGCCGCGCCAGCTTTCCGCCGACGCACGAAACACACGGGGAGTCGGCGCCAGACGCCGACGTGAGGTCCAGCCCAGTGGCGACCTCGTGCTTCGCCGAGCTCCGTATCGTGTCCATGCCAACATGCGCAAGCCTCGCGTGCAGCCTGTTCGGGGTTGCCTTCGTCGCCGAGACGATCGCCCGCAGAGCGACCTCCTCTTTCGCGGGCGTCGTCGCCTTTACCGCGCATGGGCGTAGGTCAGTGCAGAGGACCCGGCCGGTGTACGTCGCTCGACCGAGCACGTCCCCCGCCGCGGAGACGAGCAACATCCGATCGCCGTCGTCCTTCAGCGTCACCCCGCTCTCCTTCAGCTGGCCAGCCGAAAGCAGATTCGCCTGCACGCCTGGGACGTAGAGAACGTCGGAGATGAGCACTCGCTTCCCGGCCTTCCCCTGCAGCGCAACCGTGCCACGACTGCGGACGTCCTGCAGCGCCCCATTGAAGCCACGGACATGTTTCACGTCGCCGCTCGGCCCCAGTTCGACGAAGGCCTCCTTCGTCCCCATCAGGTGGTGCGAGCAGCCGCTGTCGAGCAGGACCACCGCGGGGTTCGCCTGCACAGCTGCCGCCACCGCCTGGAAATCCTCGCCAGCTTCCGGCGCCAGCGAGACAGTCGGCTCCACGATACCGACCAGCGAGCACGACGCATCCTTAACGTCTCGCCCTTTGCCACCCGCGGAAGAGTCGGCGTCCTTCGCCGAGGTCGATTTCGTCGACTGCTTTTCTTTTCGCGGTTGGTTTCCTCGACGCGGACGACGGCTGCCAGAACTTCCGCGGCCTCCCTTCGCGTCGTCGTCGTCGGAATCGCTGCGGTCGGGGCACTCGAAGGAGAGGTGATCGGGATCGCCGCACAGCCAGCATTCCTGACGTCGACCTCCTCCTCCACGACCGCCATCCTTGGACGACTTCTGCTTGTCAGCGTCCTTCGCCGGCTTCCCGCCACCGCGGTGATTGCCACCAGACTGCCCGCGCTGTCCCGGGCGACCACCTTGCTTCGCGGGGGCCGCGAAATGGACTTGCGCGAGGAGCTCTTGGGACCGCTCAGCCTCCTGCATCGCCTCGTCCTGCAGGATGTACGAGGTCAGTGTGTCCTCGTTGAGCGTCGCCCGCGTGCTCGGCGCCATCGACAGCCGCTTCAGCAGATTGTAGCTGCTCGGGAGTCCTTGCATGACGTGCGTGACGTACGAAGCCGTCGAGTATTCCGCGCCAGCCATCCGAATGGTGGCGAGAATTCGCCGGGCTCGATTGCAGTAGTCAGTCGCGGTCTCCTCGTCGCCCATACGCAGGTGCGTCAACTGCCCCTCAAGCTGGGAGATGAACAAGTCGTCGGTGACCTGGTAAGTTGACTCGATGAAATGCCACGCCCGGTGGCCAGCGTCGAGGTACTCCCTGTACGACTTCAGGGGATCTGTACGCCCGGCGAGCAGCACCGCGAAATGACCGTAAAGGTCAGCAGCTGCACGGCTCGAAATTCCGCTCGCAGGTCGGGGTAGTGCTCCTCCGGCGTCGCCACGGTTCCGCGGACGAAGCCAATCAGCCCGGCCATCTCCAGCTGAGGCTTGATGGCTTCCTTCCACGTGAGGATGTCGGGACGACCGACCAGCAGAGGGGTGACCGCGATCCTGTCCGGCGTAAACTTGAAGTAGCCATAGCTCGGCGCAATTCCTCCCGTGGTCACGTGTGTCGCCGACATCGGCGCCAATTCACTTCGTCTGCCTCCAACGTAGTTTCGCGGGGCCCCTGCAGCCGCCGATGACTGCATCCCTCGCGCCTGAACGCCGCCGACTTGATCGGCGTGAATCACACCTCGCTGCCTCGATGTGCCTCCCGCGCTGCTGCCGACTTGGCCACCACCCGCGTTGACGTCCGCGTCGACGCCGTCCGCGTTGTTCACCGGTCGAGGAGACGCAGGCCGAGAGGGAGGGTGCTCCGTCGCCCACAAGGAGCAGATGCCAGCCTCGACGACCGTCCAAGGGATGTCGCCATACTTGTTGGCCTCGTGCTTTCTCCTCGCGTTCTCCAGCCGTGCCTCCAGGGTGTCCACCACCCCTCCGTCACCTACGGCTCCTACCATAGTGACTACTGCACAGCTGCCGGTCTACGAACAAGCTAGGTGAGTGAGAAGTCAGCTAAACCGAAGGTTTCGTCGCGGTGTCGTCCACGCTCACCGCACCATGCGGAGATAACTTTTGCAACGGGAGCTAGACTACGGGCTAGGCACGGATGCTCGTGTGATCTCTGCGTTCGTTCGTTCCTTAGTCGTTTCCAAGTGCTAACACTGCTTGCTAGTTCACGGGGAAAATCGGCAAGAGTTTCACTAGGAAAACATGACAACAAAAGTTCAGAATGATTACATCAACATTGGCAACACTGACTACATCAGACCTAGCAAGGCTGCTGGTCTACTGCCAGCGCAGCACGGTCGACCGCGTGCCAGCACGACTTGGTCGACCGCGCTCCAGCAGAGCAGAGTCGCGGCTTGCCAACGTTGCCCGTCCGCGGTGTGCCAACGCTGCAGTTAGTCGGCTGCACAGCGATGCATCCGCGGGACAACGGTGCACCAGCTTCGCAGGTGCGTGCAGCTGGTTGGCGCCCAACTCCCCGTCACACGCCCAGCGCAGACACTTCACCCGTAACGGCGCCCACCAGCCACGTCGACTTCGGGATACCACCCCCGAGATCATCTTCGTAGACAACATCCCCGGCGACTTTCGCGCACGTCGCCCGGGTATCTTGGTTGACCGGGTATTTCGCGGTCCTCCCGCGGTTTCGCGGCCACCGCGGTCCTCCGCGGTTTCGTGGCTCCATGGTCCCCCGCGATTTCGTGGCTCCACGATCCTCCGCGATTTCGTGGCTCCACGGTCCCTCGCGATTTCGTAGCTCCACGGTCCCCCGCGATTTCGTGGATCCCACGGTCGGCTCCGCCCAAGCGAGGACGGGGCCAAACACAACTCCTGTTGACAACCAGATCTAGAGAAAGATTACGAGGTGGAAGCAGATGCTAGTGACAAGGCAGTCGGAGCAGTACTGGACGCGGTTTGCAACCCATCGCTTACCTTAGTAAAAAGCTACACTGAGAAGAGCTGAATTATCCAATCCATGACAAGGAAGCCTTAAAAATAGTCAAAGACTTCAAGGCATGGAGGTGTTACCTAGAGGGAGCTAAACTACAGTCTATAGTGTCCACTACAATCTCAAATACCTCAAGTCGCAGCCTACGCTCTCACGATGACATGTGCGGTGGATGGACTTCCTGGAAACACACTTCCACTACGACATTATCTACAAGCCAGGACTACACAACAAGGCCGACGCACTGGGCCCTCCCAGGGCAGGTAGCAGGCATCCAGCTCGACAAAATGAACCCTTTGCTCAAGGGTCTATTCCAACATGGGTACTCCGAGGATGCGGAAATCACTACAGCAGAGAAGCCGAAACGGATATAGTGGGAAAGGTAAGGAAAGGTTGAGGAAAGATTTAGGTACCGAACTATGACCCGCTTCGACAAATCCTACTGGAAGAGTTCCATGATGTGGCATACGTGAGACATTTTGGGAGTAACAAGACATAAACGGGGATAGCGAAGTATTACTACTGGCCCCGGATGGCTGTAGAAGTGAAGCAGTTTGTCACCTCATGCGACACGTGCCAGCGGATGAAGAGTAGCAAGCAGAAAAAAGCAGGGTTACTTCAGCCTCTACCCGTACCGGATCAGCCATGGCAAGACGTTAGCCTCGACTATATCACAGGGCTTCCTTCGACCTCACGAGGGAATGATGCTATACTCGTGGTGATCGAGAAGTTCTCTAAAATGGGACATTTCATCCAGATCAACTCCACGGCTACAGCTGAAGCAACTACTCGCCTCTTCTTTGACCATATCGTCACCATCCACGGCATCCCCGCTACACTCATCTCAGACAGGGACCCAAAATTCACAAGTAATTTCTGGAGGAAACTCATGGGTTTGTTGGGGACAAAGGTTGCGATATTTTCAGCATACCATCCCCAAACTGACGTACAGACTCAGCGACTCAATCAGGTGGTTGAATAGTTACTGCGTACAGGCATGCAAGGATGACATCAACCACTAGGATCTACAATTACCGACTCTGAAGTTCGCCTACAACGACGCATCTCATGCCGCAACAGGGAAAACTTCTTTATTCCTGTGTTACGGGCAGGAACCACCACACCGCAGCAGCCAACCACACCGGCACACGCCCAAGCCGCACATGATTTCGTCACCACCATGCAACATTTATGGGAGAAGAATCGGCAACGTCTCATCACGATGCAAAACTCCGAGCAGCAGTATGCGGATCGACAGCTCCGAGATCACTCAGTAGCAGTCGGAGATCAGGTGCTTCTTGACACACGCAGCTTGGACTTGTCTCATCTACCATCCAAGCTCTGGCCTCGCTTCTGAAGTCCTTTTCGCGTTGAGGCCATGGTGACACCAGTTACATTCCGCTTGCACTGACCGTCTACGTGGAAGCTTCACAACGCTTTCCATGTTCATCTACTGAAGCCCTACAAGGACACCCACCAACAGTGCCAGGGATGATAGCTACCGCCAACACCATCTATTTTTGTACAGGATGAACCAGAGTACGAGGTGGAACGCGTCTTCACTTATCGAGTGACGGGGCAACACGCTCGAGTTTCTGATACGCTGAAAGGGATACGACCCGTCAGAGGACAGTTGGGTTGTAGAAGCTGATATGGGCAATGCATGTCGTGCTCTCAAGGATTATCTTGTCAAGCAGGGTGATTTTCATGTCACCCAACTTTGAGGGGGAATGAGTGAGAGTACAGTGACTATGCTTACCCATATTCATTTTTACCTTGCATTATCTTGCTTTAATTCTATTTGTTGCGTTGTTTTTCCATGTTTCGCTGCTTAACTATAGTTATTATGGCTATAGGCACCGAATAGGTTATATGTACCACCAAATTGGTCGAGAATATCTTTATTTCTATTTGTGCTTTTCGCATTACCACCGACATGCTTCTACCGAATTCGGGAAGGATCCGTTCGTGATGCGTCGCGAGCCTCGGAACCTTCTCGTAACATCATGGTTACTGGCCTTGTCGCGTGCCTAGATATAGCCCCGTAGTTGTACCCATGATTCATGATTCAAATTCTGAGATAGAGTCTCGATTCTCACAGCGACTACAGCTGGGAGGCGATGTCAAAGTGGGCAGAGAGCTTGTGCATGATGGGCCACACGACTACTCAGTCACTCGTTCGTTACACAGTTACACCATTCTCCATCCCACACTCACTTCTCTCCATGTGCTTACAGTGAGCTTCGGTGATTATAGCTGCAAGGTGACGTTGAAGGTGGCTTAGAACTTGAGGATGACTGGCCATGCGCCCAACCTCCAACACTTGCTCTTGTTTTTCTATGCTTACAGCGAGCCTTCGGAATTCAGGTGACTGCTGCTTGGAGGTGACATTGAAGGTACTGTAGAACTTGAGAACGACTGGCCATGCATCTACAGAGCCGTGCAGGTGATGCACGTTGCAGCCAAAGTCCAGCATGTCAAAGCCGTATGCCACCAAGCCCACCACCCTCTGCAGTGGGAAGAAGAACACACACACATATACACACACGCGCACGCGTACACGCACACACACACACATACACACACACACACACACACACACACATACACACACACACACATGTGCGCACACGCACGCACACACACACACACACAGACAAACACACACGCGCGCGTACGCGCACGTACGTGCACACGTACGCACACACACACACACACACACACATACACACACAAACACACACACACATATACACACTGAGGAACGCGTTGCGCGCATGCATGAATGGTTGCTGAAGTCTGGGAAACTAGCAAGGGTGCGCTACTACAAACCATTCATCCCCATCCCCATGGTTAAAATGCGTCAGTATTCTTGCCCCTGCTCTACGATTTCTCACAGGGCATATTATATAATACCGTAGTATAAATTACAATAAACGACCGTCTATTTTAACCTTGCCCATCCCTCTCGGCGATCACTTGCTGCACTCCGCCTACCGCACACTACTGCTTCTGCACAATGATGCCACTGCTGCTGAACTGCTGCTGAAAATTCCACACTAAACAATGCTCCTGCCTATGACAAAGGAGTTTAAGCAAATGAGCTTCAGCTTTGCATGCATATGGTGGATCAAAGAAAATGCCAATGAAGTAGAGAAGCTCAAGTATGCGTAGATATAGTACAGTGCGTCTCATACAGAAATAGGATCATACTTATGCGATTTCCATATACCTTATCAAGACATAGACAGAAAGAGCCTAGTATACACTACACTCTATGGCACGATAGGCGAACAATAAGCTTGACATGCCTAGGAGGCTAAGACACAAGGGCGAATGCAGGGCAAGGCAGTATATACCCCACCTAAAATTAGGTGCCTCTCACCATGCATGCAAGTTGCAATGGTAGGTGCCATGCAATGCCGAGCAGGTGCAGGTACAAGTAGATATGACAGGCATGCCCTTCCTTTTCACCTTATCCTAAGCTTCCGTCAACTGTGCCATCAGTGCTCTCTTGCTCACTCTCATGAGGTGACTTTATGTAAATTCAAAACCACGTCCCATGTCACACGCCACTTTTGAGTCAACACAAGGGTCCTTCTCACCTTTTCCAAACCCGCTGTCAGCTAAGCCATCAGTCCTCTTTTGCTCACTCCCATGAGCACAAAGACTTCCACCCATCCCATTACATGCCACACATCCCATGCCAAACACCACATGCCACGCCACCCACCACATGCCATGTCACAAACCACATGCCATGTCACAAACCACATGCCATGTCACAAACCACATCCCATGTCACACGCCACATCCATGTTCAATGCACGCCACAAACCACAGTAGGGGCTAGAAAGGCACCAGCTGAGGGGGAGGTGGGTACAGGTGGGGGGCGTGGCAGTGACAAGCACATGAGGCGACAACCCGAGCGGCACACCCTGGCAGCAAGCAGAGCGAGCGGCACTGACTGGTAGGCAAGGGGCAGAGTGGCACTGATCTGCAAGTGGGGGAGGCAAGCTGCAGCGCATCCATTCCCCTCACGAAGGACTTGGCCATGGGTGCCGTGAGATGCCACTCTAGTTGCTCCGGATGTGCCAACGCCATCGCAAAGGATGCTTGGAATAGATGCATGGGATGGAGGAGCATGCATGGGATGGGGGAGAATGCATTGGATGGAGGAGCATGCCTGGATGGATGGGCATGGGACTATTCTGAATTGATATTCTTTCCTATACGCTCATGGAAAGATAGAATTGCACATGTGAACAATAATATTAGATTCGGATACTTCGTGCAATATGGCTTATGAACATGTGTGCAGCAGGTCAACATGCATTCATATTAGTGCACTCACTTGAACACATACACATATCGGCATGACTTCTCACATACCATCAGCTCATTCATACACCATCACTTCACTCACACGCCATCACCTCACTCACTTACACGCCATCACCTCACTCGCTTACATGTCATCACCTCACTCAATTACACGCCATCACCCGGCTCACTTACACCCCATCACGTCACCCACTTACTCACGCTCTCATTCACACACCGTCATCTCACTCTCTCACACGCCATCACCCCTCACTCACTCACCCACTCATCCATTCAATAACACGCCATCAGCTCATCCTCTTCCAGCTCATCAAACTTGCCTAGCCCATTAGGCCCCACGTAGATTGATATTGGCTGCATTGGCTGCTCAATCAGCACTGCGCCCAAATCCCCATCTCCACTACCAGGCTGCCACGGGGCATAGCATGGATGGACCATGCACAAGAGCAACAGATATATGGGGATGGGATAGGTGGTGGTGGGTGACGTGGTGCGGTGATGTTTCTTCCAACGGGCTTCAAAAGTATTCAGGATTCACTTGCTTCACTTCGAGGCTGCAAGGTGTTGCTAACTAACAGATGAGACAATGAGATCGAGAGAATCTTATAAGGAAAACACAATTAATGTAACATCATCACATGGGATAAATTGCTTGCCTGACCAGCTGCCTGCTTACGTCCCCATGATAAGCTGTGTGCCATTTCCCATGTCTCGTCTTTGCTCCACTCCACCTGATTACGCCAAGCCCTTTTCCATCAGCACTCCCCATGCAATGTTGAAGTCGCTTTTGAAATCTTATCAAATGTGATTTCCACCGATCTCCGCTCCGCTCCGCTCCTAACACCACTCCCCGTGCAGTTGTACAGAAGGTAGGTACCATCATGCCATCGTGCCTCCATGCCTTCATGCCATCATGACATCATGCCATCATGCCTTCATACCATCATGCCATCATGACATCATGCCATGGTTTCAATTCAATAAGTGGAAGTTGGGGGACCATATAGGCCAAGCACTCAACTCGACAGTCCCTTTTACATCACGCCAAGCCCTTCCGCCAGATGCATGATTCCACTTTCCAAGGAGACGAACCCTCACGACCTAGCAGCAGCAGCAGCAACAGCACGTACGTGGCGAAGGCAGCTTTGAACATCTCGTCCTTATCAGGCAGGTGGTGAGCTGTGACCACCCTGAGGTGACTCTTCATTCTACTCAAACGCCACCTCCTCGTTTCAATGGCACGTACAGGGTGAAGGCAGCGGTGAGCATCTCCTCCTCATCGGGCATGTGGTAGTGGTACAGCTGCGACCACCCCAAAGTGAATTCTAAGCTCACTCAAAAGCCAAGGCAACTCCTCATTACAATGGCACGTACAGGGCAAAGGCAGCGGTGAGCATCTCGTCTTTGTCTACCATGTGGTGGTAGTGCAGCCCGACCACCTCGACCTGATGACAAATAGCACGAGCGCCTTGTGCACGCTGTGCATCTCATCAGGCGCCTGCGTGGAGGGGTGCATTGCAGTTGAGAGCGGTGGAAAAGGGACTGTTGGGTTGAGTCCACCCCGAACCGATGAAGAACAGCACCAGGCCTTTGTTCACGTTGTGCATGCTCTCAAGGGCCTGCGTGGAGGGGTGCATTGGAGTTGAGAGGGGTGCAAATGGGTCTAGTGGGTTGAGTCCACCCCGACCCGATGAAGAATAGCACTAGGATTTTTTGCACGTTGTGCATATTGTCCGGGGCTTGCGTGAAGGGGTGCATTTGTTAGAAGGAAATGCCGCCATGAGCAAGAAAATGCCGCTGCTGGGATTCGAACTCGTGACCTTCAATCTGTCCTGAAAGTGTCCCAGGTCAGATACAGGACAGTTTCTGCTAAGGCGCTGGTTATGACGCACGCGAGTTTCGAACAAGAGACCTTTCAATTCAAGTGTCTCAGAAGAGTCTTTTGCAGGACAGTTTGGAGACAGATTGGAGAGACCGATATCAGGTCCCATTCGGAATATCTCAGCGGAAATGGGTCGACGGAGGGTCGACGGGCCGTCGACCCTCCGTCGACCTGACCGCTGGGCATAAAAAAACTAAAACCCCATCGGATGGCATGCAATCCGAGGGAGGCATCAGCCCTAAACACATGCCTCCATGCGTTTAGGATTGATGCCTCCCTGACCAGATGCATGCCCGAATGGGATTTTTTTTTTTTTTTTGCCCGCGGGCAGCGAAGTGTCAAAGTCAACGGAATTCTTACGGGAGTTACAGTCGGTGGTCGACGAAACTCTGGTCGCGGAAATTATCGTCTACGGAATTCCAGTCAATGGAATTCGATCGGCAAAATTCAAGGCTCTGAATTTTGCGTTGACGAAATTCAGCGTGCGACCCAAGTCGGCACTTTCTTGTGTGCTTTGTTTTTGTATTGCGTCCTAGTATAAAACTAGAGAGCACAAACCGGAAACCAACTAAGTTACTATCACTGCTATGTTTGTATGTATAGTTGATCATTTCCTGCAAAATTTGGTGCGTTGGAATCGTGCTTCTGAGCTCTCAAGCTGCTATAGTAGTGCAATACTACATGGTATCCGAGCTGCGTTATCTGCGTCGATCCAACTAGCGGCTTGTTTACGTCCTCCCGGCATTTCGTTCCGACGGTGGTGTGGCTGACGCTCGACTTGACCGCGAATAGAGTGGTTAACGAGCGACGAGGGCCTGAATGCTCGCCAAGATTTGGAGGCGTCTGTTCGTGAGCACCACCCTAACTTGCTTGATGAGGAGGTTGACCCTATTGTGGACGGTCGTCTACTACGCATGGTTGGGGGGCGAGCGGCGGAGCAAGCACCTGCGAGCGGCCAGCAAGGAGAAACCGGTGAAGGAGGAGCTGCGCACGAGGCTCCAAGTGCCATGGGCATTGGTGGAGGAGCTGTTGCACCGACTATCGAAACGGGAACGATCGGAGCCACATATAGCCATTTCAAGTTTGGCGTGGAGCATATCTCCGTGACGCCACTGTTGGAGGGAAGGCACGATCTTACTGCGTGGGTCAGCGCCATCCGAACTCAGCTCCAGTGCGCTGACTTGTGGCAATTTTGCAACCGGACAGCACCAAGCCCGTCCCCAAACAACCCCATGAAACGAAGGGAGTACGCGAAGGGCCACATGCTTGCATTCATGGTGCTGAATAACTGTGTTTCTCCACCCATCCGCATGTCCATCTCTGATTTCTCATAGCAAGAGAAAGCTGGACAGCTAGCATGTTCATATATCTTGTCTACCTGTCAAGCTCGTGATGCCCTCCACACCTCCCTACTTCAGACCCAGTTAACCCAACTTAGGAAGGGAGATGATGAGACGGCGGAATCCTACTGCAACAAGGCCCGCACCATTCGAGCGGAGTTGCTGACCATAGGACACGAGGTCCAGATCGCCATGTTCGCTGCACACGTGCTGAAAGGCCTGCCACCAGAGTACAGATTCCTTTGCCGCAAGCTCGACATTTCCAGCGCTGACATGACGGTGGAACGTGTGTGCAGTGAGGTGTTGATGGAGGAGCAGACTCTCTCCATCGAACAAAGCTACAAGCAGATAACAAGTGATGCATCTGCTTTCTCAGGCGCTGTCAATTCGATTGTGGCTGCAACGGGGATCAACGGGAAGGAAGGGAAAGGAGGAAGGGAGCAGACGGACAAAAAGGATGGCAAGCGAGAGAAGAAGCGAGGCCCCTTAAAGGGGTGCTGCTACAACTGCAATGAGGAGGGGCACATGGCTGCCAAGTGTCCCAACAAGAAGAAAGATGCAACGCCCGCGGCAGCTGTTAACGTTGCCGAAGGAGACGGGAAGGGCGTGGCACTCACAGTCGCGTGAAGCATGTCAACCAAGCGGGCGGGCTGCAGGGGCGCATGAAGCATGTCGACCATCGCCACATGTGGCTGCAGGACATGGTACGCAGTTGAAGCTGCAGCACATTCCTGTGACGGTGCAGCCCGCGGAGTTCTTCACGAAGCGGCTCGACAAGGCAGCCTTCAACCGTTGCTGTGCAGCAGCAGGGCTGGTCCAGCATGCTCCTTACAGCAAGGGGGAGTGTTAGAAGGAAATGCCGCCATGAGCAAGAAAATGCCGCTGCTGGGATTCGAACTCGTGACCTTCAATCTGTCCTGAAAGTGTCCCAAACAGATTCAGAACAGTTTCTGCCAAGGCGCTGGTTATGATGCACGCGAGATTCGAACTGGAGACCTTTCGATTCAAGTGTCCCAAAATAATATTTTGCAGGACAGTTTGGGGACAGTTTGGAGAGACCGATCTCGGGTCGCGTTCGGTTTGAAACTCGGCAGCGAAGTGTCAAAGTCAACGGAATTCTTACGGGAGTTAACATCAGTGGTTGAAGAAATTCTGGTCGTGGAAATTTTCGTTTACGAAATTCCAGACAATGGAATTCGCTCGGCCAAATTCAAGGCTCTGAATTTCATGTCGACGAAATTCAGAGTGCAACCCAGGTCAGCACTTTCTTGTGGGCTTTGTTTTTGTATTGCGACTTAGTATAAAACCAGAGAGCACAAACCAGAAACCAACTAAGTTACTATCACTGCTATGTATCTTTGGCTATAGTTGACCGTTTCCTGAAAACTTTGGTGCGTTGGAATCGTGCTTCTGAGCTCTATCAAACTGCTATAGTAGTGAAAAAAAACAGCATTGAGGTTGAGAAGGGTTTTGCATGTTTGTTAGGCGACTGTGAGAAAGGCGCCCAGTCAGAAGGGAGAACGACAGGTCCTTGAACAGCTTATTGTACAATCAACTTCCACGTCTTCAATTGGTTACCATGTTACCATTGCATCATTGTGTCTTACAATCACGGTCATTGTAACCAAACTGGCAAACCTGTAACCTTTGACAACCTTTGGGTTGGAAATCCAACCGGGAATGTGAAAGGTTGGAAATCCAAACTTGAAATGTGCGCTTCGGGTTTTCCCTAGCACACTTGAATTCCGAAACAGCAAAATAGCAGAGACATAGAGACAAAGACAAACAGAGGAACATCATGACAAAAAGGCAACTAGTCGACGCATGCAACTGCAAATACATTCCAGCATTACAAGACGGATATGCCATCATCATGAAGATGATGAAAAAGTAAACTAGTATCGTTCTAGAGTTATCTCGTGATTGTAATTTGTATATCTCCATAGAAATTTCTGGGATACAGTGTAGATGTGCGATCATTGCTTGTACAAATTACGTTCCTTGCTGGTGACAGTAGAGATAGGATTAACGGTGACCTAAACGAGCTTCTCAAGGCGTCCTAGTCCTAGAACTGTGTATAAGAGCATATGTTTATCCCTTGTAAGTCATTCATACTTTTAGAAATTTAAAACAATTATGCTACCAATTTTATCTTGTTATTTTAGACCCTCCAAGCTTAGCTTTCAAAAGTTAATAACAGTCTTAGAGCTGTTCCATTAGGTATCAGAGCTATACTACTTCTTCTTGTTAGGATAACATCATGACGTCTGACTTAGAACCGCCGTCCTTTGAAGATTGGGTTATTTTGAGCCGAGATCATTTCTGAATTTCGAAAGCGCTTGCAAGCTAAAATTCGAGCCAGTATAGCTGCAGCCAGTATGGTGGCAGCAAGCGTGAATTTTGCTGCACCTTCATATGGAAACCAGCACGCAATACCCGCTATGACAAATATCTTCACACCAGGAAGGTTTCAGCCAGTGAGCCGATGGGTGTTCCTTGCCGAGCAGTACTTGCTGTTGAGCCACGTTGCACCTCCTGAGTGGACATCATTCACGAGAACACCTCTTAGAGAACCACCTCCCTCGGTCGGCATCTAGCCGGCTTCACTGAAGTCGGCCACACTGAAGTCGGCTCTGTTGAAGTCGGCTTTGCTGTGGTCGGCTTCGCTATGGCTGGCTTCAAATTTGCCGGCTTCGCCGACATCGACTCCACTAAAGTCGATTCTGCCAAAGTCTGCTGCACCTGGGCTCGACCTCGCCATGCCGACTTCGTCCAAAGTCGGCGTTGCCATGCCGACTTCGTCAAAGTCGGCTTACCGCCGAGGTTGGCCAACCAAGCCGACCTGCTCCTCCAAATCAGTGTCGACCACAAAGCGCAGCCGGCTATACACCTTGCGCACCGAGCAACGAAGTTGGCTTCGTCGTTCGCTGACGTCGGCTTTGCAAACGCCGGCTTCACCGAAGTCGGTCAACTGCCGAAGTCAGCTCCACCGAGGTCGACCAGCCAGGCCGGCTTGTGCCTCCAAGTCGGCGTCAACCATTAAACCTGGCGATCATGAAGTCGGCTTCCCCCAAGTGAGGGCGGGGCCTTTTGTAGTCAACACTCCCCTGCCCAACTCAAGCTTGGGCACCCACATACTCACGCAAGGTCCACCCAGGACCTATTATTATAGTAAAGTAGGATACCTCGTCGACGTGCACACCTCCACACGCCGGTCACTACACCAGTCATGTTGAATTACATGGCGCCTACTGCTGTACATTGCCGTCGCCGTCGCCCACGTCGGCCAGACGGACTTGGCCGACTGCGACGGAGCACCGGTTGAAGGCCGAAAAGTGCAGCGCCTTTGTGAGGAATTCGGTCGGCTGCTCGGTGGTCGGGATGTTTTGCGACGCAATCTTCTTTTGCTTCGCCATCTGTTGCAGCCAGACGTATCGTCGCACCATGTGCTTGAGGTTGCTCCTCGGCCAAAAGCCTTTACCGACCGCGATGGCCGACAGATTGTCCATGTTGAGGACGGTCGGCGTCCCAGAGTCGAGCAGCTGAAACTCGGCGAGGAGGAAGTGAAGTCGGCATGCCTCCTTTTCAGCCTCGGTTGCTGCGATGTACTCCAAAACAGCCAACGAGAGCATCACGCACTTGATGCGCTGACTCGTTCAGGAGACTGCGGTGCTGCAATCACAAACATGTAGCCGTTGATGCTACTACGATTCTACTTGTCGTCGGCATCGTTGGCGTCCACATAGCCAACCAGACGCAGTGACTCATGTCCGCCACCAAACTCCAGGGCATCGTCACGAGTGTAGGCGAGGTAGGTGAGGCAGCGGTAGACTTCGCGCTAGTGCCGGTTGCTCCACATGGTCAGGCCGAACCCCAGCTTGCTGCACGCAAAGGCAATGTCCGGCCTCGTCGACGTAATGGCTGCGGAGATAACTCGTACAACGGGAGCAAGACTACGGGGAAGGTACGGGGTAGGAGTGATCGTAGCGTTCCTTAGTCGTTTGCTTGTGTGTTCACTGTTTGCACATTCACGGGGAGAATTTGCAAGAGTTTCACTAGCAAAGATTGACAATAATGGTTGAACTAACAAAGCAACAATGGACTACATCAGGAGCTAGCATGCAAGGTGGTCGGCTGCCAGCACAGCACGATCGACCGCATTCCAGCACTACAAGGTCGACCGCGCTCCAGCAGAGCAGAGTTGCAGTCTGCCAACACTGCAACTCCACGGCGTGCCAGCGCTGCAGCAAAGCGGCTGCACAGCGTTGTGTCAAACTATAATTGTTATGGTTTGTATCTGCTAGTCTAGGTGGTGTACACTTATGTTTAGGGTTGGCTAGGGTTGACCAGGGTTTGCTATATCTTCCTTGTCCTTGTCATTTCTAGTCATTCATTATTCCGTTACCTCGTTGACATGGTATAGAGCAGTTCGATTCCCATGGGCCCACCCGCGCTCGTCCGTTAGTAACGCGTTACCCGTGGTACCCCGTCACCCCTTAGCGCCAGCCCCCCCTCCCCCCACCCCCGTCGAATCGCGTGCTAGAGAGAGACCCCCGCGCCCCCCCCCACGTCACGTCCTAGGAAGGCCCCCGCGGGCCCCCGAATCGCGAGTTAGAAGGACCCCCGCGGGTCCCCCACGTCGCGACCTAGGAAGGCCCCCGCGGGCCCCCCAAATCGCGATCTAGAAGGACCCCCGCGGGTTCCCCCACGTCGCGACCTAGGAAGGCCCCCGCGGGCCCCCGAATCGCGACCTAAGAAGGACCCCCGTGGGTCCCCCCACGTCGCGACCTAGAAAGGCCCCCGCGGGCCCCCGAATCGCGACCTAAGAAGGACCCCCGCGGGTCCCCCCACGTCGCGACCTAGAAAGGCCCCCGCGGGCCCCCGAATCACGCGCGTTCCCCCCCCCCTCCCCCCGTAGCCCGTCGCCCGCAGGCCTCCCCGTCGCGTCCCTTCCCCGTCGCCTCCCCGTCGCGCCCCTTCCCCGTCGCCTCCCCGTCGCGTCCCCTCTTCGTCGCCTCTCCTTCCCCTACCCGTCGCGTCCCCTCTTCGTCGCCTCCCCTTCCCCTACCCGTCGCATCCCCTCCCCGCCGCCCTGCAATCCGCCAGCTACGAACGCCAGCCCCGTCGCGCCCCTGTACGCCAGCCCCGTCGCGTACCAGTCCGCCAGCCCCGTCCCCCAGCCCCGTCTGCCAGCCCCGTCGCGTCCCCTCCCCGTACGCCCTGCAGCCCGCCAGCTTCGCCTGCCACCAGCCCTCCAGAACCGCCCAAGAACGTCCAGAACCGCCCAGGACCGTCCAGAACCGTCCAGAACCGCCCAGGACCGTCCAGAACCGCCCATGACCGTCCAGAACCGTCCAGAACCGCCCAGGACCGTCCATAACCGTCCAGAACCGCCCAGGACAGTCCAAGACCGCCCAGAACCGCCCAAGACCGCCCACGACCGTCCAGAACCGTCCAGAACCGACCAGGATCGTCCAAGACCGCCCAGAACCGCCCAAGATAGTCCAGGACCGCCCAGAACCGCCCAGGACCGCCCAGGACCGTCCAGAACCGTCCAGAACCGCCCAAGACCGTCCAGGACCGCCCAGAACCGCCCAGAACCGCCCAGGACCGCCCAGGACCGTCCAGAACTGTCTAGAACCGCCCATGACCGTCCAGAACCGCCCATAACCGCCCAGAATCGCCCAAAACCGTTCCCCAACGCCAGAACCAGCAGCAGCATAGGCTGCCCCCAGCAGAACCAGCAGCAGCATTGGCTGCCCCCAGCAGCACCAGCAGCAGCATAGGCTGCCCCCAGCAGACTCAGCAGCAGCATAGGCTGTAGCTAGCAGCCGCTCCCCACCGCGCTCGGCCGTCTCTAGCGCCTACCATGGCGTGTGCTAGAGTTCTGCAGCAGCAGCAGCGTCAGCCGCAGCGACAGCAGCTACAGCACTCCCGGCAGTGGGGACCTGAGGGTCCTAGGAGTACCGACCGCAGCAGCGGCTCAGCCAGTAGTGGGCGCAACGTCGGTCCCTGCGGGTACCGGATCCTGACTGGCCCGGGTGCTGGGACCACCTGCTGAAGTCCTGACCACTCTGCGTCCCGCTGCTACCGTCGCCTCGACGACCTCCACCATGAGCATTTTGGTCCTCATGCTATTACACCGTACTGGCCCTCGCGTCTTCGCCAGTGCACTGCTGCACCAGTTGAGTCTCACTGACCTGGTCTAGGACCGTTCCCGGCTGCACGAGTAGAGACCTGTGTTTCCAGTCTTGGTGTGTGTGTTGTTTCTAGTCCGGGCCCCTCTGAGCGTCTTTGTGTAGGAGCTGCAGCTACCACTAGTCTAGCACCAGCCTTTGTTGCTGGCTCGGGTGCGACCTCACATACTGCACAGCTTTCCTTCACCCTAGACTCTGGAGCGTCCAGCTGCTTCTTTTGCGACTGTGCTGACCTCACACCACTGCGCACGTCCAGTCACTATCGCTTGGCTGACCCCTCCGTGGGACCTGTAGTTGCCCACAGCACCACCACTCTCCCATGTCCGGCGGCTCCCTCTGGGTTTCTCACAGGTTACTACACCCCCAGGTTCTCCAGGAACCTGGTGGGTGTCAGTCACCTCCACGACCTAGGCGTAGTCACTACTTTCCCACTGGACGAGCCAGTTGCCTCCTGCACAGTCGGTGCCACTGGGGCGCCTCTGGCCACTTTCCACAGGGAGCCGGGCTCTGGTCTGTAATCACTACACACAGGGTCCCTCCACACTGGGTCAGGTCAGGTCAGGTAGCTGCTGTGTCGTGCGACTATCGGTCACTCACCCACCTGTCGGTCCTCTGGCACCACCGTCTAGGTCACCCGTCGTTCCCACGTCTCAGTAGGATGGCACGTTACCGTCTGGTCTCAGGTCTCCCACAGTCGCTTGCCCCGCTTCCCCACTCGTCTGCGCCGCCGTGCATTGCTTGCGTCGAGGGTCGGCAGCGCGCTGCCCCTCACTCCTCCTCGTTCCCCCCCACCACGGCTCCCTTCCAGACCCTGCACTTGGACGTTTGGGGCCCCTCCCCAGTCCGTGGCCCACGTCAGGAGCGCTACTTCCTGATTGTGGTGGACGACTACTCCCGCTACACCACGGTTTTCCCCTTGCGACGGAACACCGACGTGCCTACCGTCCTCGACCCGTGGCTACTAGCGTGGGGTGACGCCCAGGCCCTTTGTGGGCTCCGCATGCACTCGGACCGTGGTGGTGAGTTTTCTTCCACTCGCCTAGAGACGTTTTGTCAGGGTCGGGGGATCCTCCACTCTCACACGCTACCAGCCTCGCTTGAATGTGCCTAAAACGAAAGATAGAGAGCACAGACGGATTTCTGCACAGCGGCTTCAAACGTTGATAGCGTTCTGCTCACAGCTGCAAATGACCTGATTCGAATTGGATCTGGAGCGTCTTCACGTCGTCTACAATTAGCAATTTAGATTGCACGATTTGATAAAGAATTGACGACACAGCGTCGGTTTGAACGAACGGTACTATGGCAGCCACTATAGTCTTAGAACACAAGATAGGAAGAGTTACGAGTTGGGAATGACTCCCAGCTCCTACAAACCCCAAGAGCCGAGGTACAGTGATGTGGAACAGTGCCACACTGTCCCCAACCACGAAGGGTCTCGAAACTACCCTTCACTAGGGCCTACACCAAGTGAAATGTTACACTACACAAAGTAATGTAACTATCTTCAATATCTTGAGGTGTACCCTTTTTTGGCGAGCTTCGAAATCACTTGAGGCTTGACACCAAGGCTCGGGCTCTTCATCACAAACTCATCCTTGAGTTCTTGATGGGTCTGCTGCACACACCTGCGACACGCCGAACGTTCGACACAGGACAAAATAGAAACCGCGCACGACAAAATAGAAACCGCGCGCGAGACACAAACGACCGCGTAATACGCGTCTAGCGATAACTCGCTATTGATTCGACACACACACTCGACATCATGACTCAACATTCACACACAATTATAAGCATGAAATATATATTATCCCATGCCCTCATACCATTCCATACACACACACATTCACGCACACGGACAACAAGCCGAGTGCAAACCGTAGGGTTGCACCAACAAACTCCCCCTCGGATTGTTGGCCTTAGGATATGTTGCTCTCTCAGTTCAGAGCCATCCCAGCCAGCTTGCAACACTTCCAATGCTGCTGCTCCACCAGCCTCTTGGTCATCATGTCAGCCGGCTGCCCCGTGGTCTTCACGTAGCGCAACTCAACTTCACCCGCGGTTACCATGCTCCTCGTCCAATGCCACTTCACCCTCATGTGCTTCGTGAGTCCATGCAACACAGGGTTCTTAGCAAGAGCAATGGCACCCTGGCTGTCACAGTACAGTGGGGTAGGTCCTTGCTGCTCCTCCCCCAATTCAGCCAACAAACGCCGCTGCCACACAATCTCCCGTACGGCACGGAAGAGTGCCATGTACTCCGACTCCACCGAGCTCAAAGCTTGGTCAACCTACTTCTTGCTCTCCCAAGCAGTTGGGCCTCCACCAACACAGCATATGAAGCCTCCCACACTTGTCATGTCCTCTGGTTCTGATGCATATGAAGCATCCGAGTAGGCGGTGAGGAACAAACGCCCGGGTTCAACACCATCCGCGCCCTTTTGGCGCCTCTGTGCCGCCGCCGAGTATTGCAGCCCAACGGTCGGTGTTTGGCCAAGATACTTGGCCACCCTCATTCCAGCTGCTACCTGCTCCTCATTAGGGCATTGCACAACCCTAGCCAGCTGCCCGGTAGCAAACGCGACGTCCGGTCGGGTGTTTACCGCCGCATACATGAGGCTGCCCACCAACGAGTGAAATCGGCGCCTCTCCTCTTCACCAACGCTCTCCTCCTCTGGTCCCTTCACACACTTGAACCCAGAGGGAAAGGGTGTAGCCACATGGCCTTCACTCTGCCCAAAGTTGGCAGCCAATGCCTCCAGGTACTTTCGTTGATGCACCCGCATGCACCGCTTCTCCACATCTCGTTCGATGTGGAGCCCAAGGTAGAAGCTCACGTCACCAAGGGCCTTGCACTTGAACTTGTCTTGAAGCTTCAGCATCACCTCCTTCACAAGGTCAGAAGAGGGTGAGAAAATGAGGATGTCATCCACATAAACCACCATGAAACTCCTCTGCTCCCCCTCGCCAAGCATGAACAAGGAGTGATCGGCCGTTGAGGGAGTGAAGCCGATCCCCTCCAACACTTCGCGCAGCTTCATGTACCATTGCCTAGGGGCCTGCTTCAGCCCATAGAGGGCCTTCTTCAGCTTCCACACTCTGCCACTACCATCATCAAACCCCTCTGGCTGCGCCATAAAAATCTCCTCCTCAAGGATGCCGTTAAGGAATGCCGTTACGATGTCCATTTGCTTTACTACCCATCCTTTGATGGCGGCTCCCGCGAATAGGGTTCGCAGCGTCGTCGGCTTCACCACAGGGGCAAACAGCTCCTTGAAGTCCACCTTCTCCTTCTGCTGGTACCCCTTGGCTACAAGCCTAGACTTGTAGCGCTCGATCTTGCCGTCGGCATCCGACTTGATTTTGAAGAGCCACTTGGACATTATCGCCGTACGCCCCTCCGGTAGCTCCACCAATTCAAACGTGTCATTCTCCTCGATGCTCTTCAGCTCACTCTCCATGGCCTTCTTCCACTCCTCAGCATCACTACTCTCCAAAGCCTCCTTGAGAGTTGCTGGTTCTCCCGGCATCTCCACCGGAGAGAAGAACGCGAAGGCACACTCCTCGTAGTCACTCTCCTCGTCGTCTCTGACCATCATTGCCGCTCCGGCCAGGGCTGTCTTGCCCTGCTTTCCCGGCGCATCATAGGTCAGCCTATTAGGGGGTTGAACTCTCCTCTTCCCCCTTCCTTCCTCCTCAGCTGCAGGGACTTGAAGGCCTTGGCGTTGCTGCGGTGTGGCTCGAATCCGTGGAGCACTCGTAGTACGGGAAGGAAGTGACGGTGCACGCTCGCTCACTTGCTGCACCTCCTCCTCTTCTTCCTCTGCATCATTGGCCTCCTCTCCCCAATTCACAAGGGAGGATTGCCTTGTGGTTGTGCTGCCGCTGCTCAGTTCCAAAGGCAGCTCCACATGCTCCAAACCGGAACTCTTCACCTCCCCAAACCGCACGCCTATCTTCGCCTCATTCTCCACCTTCCAATCCTTGTACATGAAGTTCTCCATGAACTTGCAGTCCCTGCTCACCAAGAACTTCTTGGTGAATGGGTCCCAAAGAAGCCATCCCTTGCTGTTTTGAGCCATGCCCAAGTGCACGGCCCACACCGCCTTGGCACCAAGCTTGTTGTGCCGAAGATGCTTAGGCACGAGCGCCATGCACATGCACCCGAACACCCGAAGCATATCCACCTTTGGCTTCCTTCCTAGCCACTCCACATAGGGCACCCATTTGTCTGCTCCCACATGAGTCAAGGCTCTGTTCTTGGCCACACACGCGCTCCGCACTGCATCAGGCCAGAAATAGTCGGGTAGCCCGGCTTCAATGAGCAACCCGCGTGCAGCCTCCGTGATTGTGCGGTTCGCTCGCTCGGCGATGCCGTTCATTGCAGGGGAGTATGGCATGGTGAGGGAGTGCCGAATACCATTCTTCTTCAGCCACAACCCAAACTCCTTGCTCAGGAACTCTCCCCCTCGATCGGTGCGGATTGACTTGACTAGACGGTCTTGTTGCCGCTCCACCATCGGGAACCAATCCGTCTTCAACGTTTCAGCCACGTCGCTCTTCTTGGCCAGCACGTACACCCAAGTCATGCGGGTGTAGACGTCAACAATGGTGAGAAAATACTCAGCTCCAGCAGCTCCAAGCTTCAGGGGGCCCACCACGTCCATCACCACCTCATCAAGCGGTGCCTTTGCCGTTGCCTCCGAACTAGGGAACGGAAACCGGGTGAACTTGGCTTGAATGCACGTCGGGCAGCCAAGCACCTCATCGGGCTCCCCCTTCACACGTATGCCAGCAACCATCTCATTCTTCACTAGCTGCTGCAAGATGGGCAGGGCCACATGCCCCATGCGCCGATGCAAGGTGAGCCAATCACACTCCCCCGTAGCCAAAGTTGGATTGGAGAATGCCGCGCTCGCAATAGCGCCCCACATACTCTCTCCGTAGTCCTCCTCCGCTGCTGCCTCTGGGTTCTCCTCACCCTTTTGCTGCTCCTTGGTTGCTGCACCACTCTCCTTAGGTTCACTGAACTTGCTGGTCCCTCCAGGTTTGCTCTTCTTGAGCTCATTCTCCTTAGCGCGACCGTTCGCGCCATCGTCGCTACTGACCGCTCCATCCTTGGTGCTGATGCTTGCTGCCACTTGCCTCTCCTTAGGCATAGGGACCACTGGGATCTGCCACATCTCGTTGTAGACATCCCTGTCCTCATGAAGGTCCCAAAGAATTCGATCGCCAAGCCTTGCGGTGTAGGTCTTGGCTCCCTTCGAGTTCGTGTCCATGCCGGCCTTTGCCAACCGCCGCACGGAAATCAGGTTTGCAGCAAGGCTGGGCACCCAAAGCACGTTTTTGAGGCCCACCATCTTCCCATCAGCACCCTTGAACATGGCCTTGCCCATGCCTTTCACCTCTGCTCGCTGCCCCAAAGCCGATGTGACATGCTTCACCGGTGACAGCTCGAGTTCGGTGAGCAAGTCCGGGCGAGGTGTCATGCTATAGGTAGCGCCACTATCAATCACCCAATAGTCCAGGGGTGTAGGGTCACCTTCCCCACAGCTGCTGGCTCCTCAAAGCCTTCATCCTTCTCTGGACCAGCCGGTACTTGCGTCGACACGAAGTAGAATAGACCCGGGTATCGATCGTCGCTCGGGTCCTTGTCGTTGTCTCCGCTCTTCATGTTTGCAGCTCCGCCACCGCGACCGCCACGGCCTCCACGGCCTCGTCCTCTCCCTCCTCCTGCTCCTCTACCCTCTTGGCCTTGAGCAGGGGTCCAACCATCAGGGAGTTTGTAGCAGTCGCGCCACATGTGTCCGCTCTTGTGGCAATAGTGACACTCGCCGTCGAATCGGCCGCGACCGCGTCCGTAGCTCTTGTCGTCGCTGCCGTAACCGCCACTCCTGCGGCCTCCGCCGAAGTTGCTGCCACCAAACCTTCCTCCCCCTCGTCCTCTGCCTCTTCCTCGACCATATCCACGGCCGATGCTCGCTGCCCCAGCGCCATCCGCACTCGCCAACTCACGGCGGCGGAAATCCTCTTGAAGGATAGCTCGCTTCACGTCTTCAAGCGAGAGGCGGGGCAAGTCGCGATTAAGGTTGATGATGAGCGAGGACCATGACTCTGGGAGTAAGGCCAGCAACTTGGTCTTCTTTTGGAGCTCACTGTAGTTCAAATCAGCTCCCTCAAGCCGCGTCAACAAGTCGAAGAATTTCTGCACCCCTTCTTCAACCGCTTCGTCTTCTTCAATTCGTAGTGCCGCCATTTGCCGTTCCAACACCACCGCTACCGCCGCTGTTGCAGGAGCATGTACACCCTTGAGAGCAGCCCATGCCTTTGGTCCTTTCTCTGGTTCACGCTGGAATGGCTTGATATGACGGATCTGACTGCTCCCCAACGCTTGCCCAAGTAAGAGATAGCCTTGTGCGCTCTTCCGCACCCACGGGCTCTTCTCCGGGTCGTTGTCGGGGCGCTTCTCCGTTCCTTCCATCACCTCCAGCAGGTCATAGTGGTCAAAGATGTTCTCCATCTTGAAGGACCATTCAGCAAAGTTGTCACCGTTGAACTTGTCAAGCCCAAACACCCTAGGCTCATCCCTAGGTGGGCCAAGACTTGGTTGCATGGGCGCCATGGGTGAATCACGGGGTTGGCCTTGAGCTTGAGCTTCTCCACTGCCACCAGCACCTCTGCCACCCCTTTCCTCAGGTCCAGAAATTGTCGAAACTGCTCCAAGGGGCTCTGATACCACTTGTTATAGTCACAATAGCCTTGAATGTGCCTAAAACGAAAGATAGAGAGCACAGACGGATTTCTGCACAGCGGCTTCAAACGTTGATAGCGTTCTGCTCACAGCTGCAAATGACCTGATTCGAATTGGATCTGGAGCGTCTTTACGTCGTCTACAATTAGAAATTTAGATTGCACGATTTGATAAAGAATTGACGACACAGCGTCGGTTTGAACGAACGGTACTATGGCAGCCACTATAGTCTTAGAACACAAGATAGGAAGAGTTACGAGTTGGGAATGACTCCCAGCTCCTGCAAACCCCAAGAGCCGAGGTACAGTGATGTGGAACAGTGCCACACTGTCCCCAACCACGAAGGGTCTCGAAACTACCCTTCACTAGGGCCTACACCAAGTGAAATGTTACACTACACAAAGTAATGTAACTATCTTCAATATCTTGAGGTGTACCCTTTTTGGCGAGCTTCGAAATCACTTGAGGCTTGACACCAAGGCTCGGGCTCTTCATCACAAACTCATCCTTGAGTTCTTGATGGGTCTGCTGCACACACCTGCGACACGCCAAACGTTCGACACAGGACAAAATAGAAACCGCGCACGACAAAATAGAAACCGCGCGCGAGACACAAACGACCGCGTAACACGCGTCTAGCGATAACTCGCTATTGACTCAACACACACACTCGACATCATGACTCAACATTCACACACAATTATAAGCATGAAATATATATTATCCCATGCCCTCATACCATTCCATACACACACACATTCACGCACACGGACAACAAGCCGAGTGCAAACCGTAGGGTTGCACCAACAAGGAAGCCATTGGCTGTTAGAGCATGGTGAGAGATGGGGAGGGGAATGGGTAGGGTGATGGAGGATGGGGATGGGGAGGGGGGATAGGGGGGGAATGGATACGTGGAAGGGTGCGAAGAAGCGGTGGTTGGCATGGAAGGTGCAGGGCTGTCAGGCATCAAGAAAAGTTGACTGAATGTGTTTCAAAGTGACGTTTCTGGAATCTCCTAAGCACTTCCCTGCAGGTTGGGGAAAGATTGGGATGCTGGCTTGACTGCAAGGCACGTCAATGGTTCCACAGGCCCCGCCCTTCTCTTTCTGCTCGCCAATGCTTCAGGCACGCAATAAAGCAAGGGGCTGCATAGAACAAGGAGTGAGGGGATGTGTGGAACAAGGAGTGAGGGGATGTGTGGAACAAGGAGTGAGGGGATGTGTGGAACAAGGAGTGAGGGGATGTGTGGAACAAGGAGTGAGGGGATGTGTGGAACAAGGAGAGAGGGGCTGTGTGGAACAAGGAGTGAGGGGATGTGTGGAACAAGGAGTGAGGGGATGTGTGGAACAAGGAGAGAGGGGCTGTGTGGAACAAGGAGTGAGGGGATGTGTGGAACAAGGAGTGAGGGGATGTGTGGAACAAGGAGTGAGTGGATGTGTGGAACAAGGAGTGAGGGGCTGTGTGGAACAAGGAGTGAGGGGATGTGTGGAACAAGGAGTGAGGGGCTGAGTGGAACAAGGAATGAGGGGCTGTGTGGAACAAGGAGTGAGGGGATGTGTGGAACAAGGAGTGAGGGGATGTGTGGAACAAGGAGTGAGGGGATGTGTGGAATAAGGAGTGAGGGGATGTGTGGAACAAGGAGTGAGGGGCTGTGTGGAACAAGGAGTGAGGGGATGTGTGGAACAAGGAGTGAGGGGATGTCTGGAACAAGGAGAGAGGGGATGTGTGGAACAAGGAATGAGGGGCTGTGTGGAACAAGGAGTGAGGGGCTGTGTGGAACAAGGAGTGAGGGGATGTGTGGAACAAGGAGAGAGGGGATGTGTGGAACAAGGAGAGAGGGGATGTGTGGAACAAGGAGAGAGGGGATGTGTGGAATAAGGAGAGAGGGGATGTGTGGAACAAGGAGAGAGGGGATGTGTGGAACAAGGGGCTAGTGGCTTGATGACAGTGATGTAAGGAATCGCCTCTGCACTGCAACTCGTGCTCTTACCCCCCTAGCTGGCTCTCGCATTGCTGTAAGTCACACCATATCATTCCTTCCTCTCCCCCCCCCCCCTGCGATTTACCCCACCCCACCGCCGCCTTTCCATGCCCCCCTCTCCCCGGATGCAGGACAGGGCGCACGAGGCCGGGCAGCAAGCGGCGGGACTTCCGGTTAATCGTGAAGCAAGGGCTCACCGGGTGGTGAGTGCCATGCAGGGAGGGGAAGGTTGTAGGGTGGTGAGTGCAGGGAGGGGAGGTGGTAGGGTGGTGAGTGCAGGGGCTCACCGGGTGGTGAGTGCAGGGCTCACCGGGTGGTGAGTGCAGGGCCCTCAGTGCTGTGACTCCGCTAGCTGTTCATGTGCATGTGCTGTTGCACTTGGTAACATACCTGTCTGTGAGTGTTCACTACTGAGTGAGAAAATGGTTCCTTCCCTTACCCTTACCTCTCCATTTATCTCCACTAGCTATTATTCTCCTCGCTTTCCCTCCACCCCGCTGCCCGCGTCCTCGGCAGCATGGTGCCCTTCAAGAGCTCGGATGTCTACATTGCCAAGTTCGGCACGCTCTGTGTGCAGCCCATCCCGTTCCTCCTGCACGCCGTCTCGCCGCCCGCACTGCAGCCTGACGGGCTCTGGTACTTCAGCTCCTCCGTCAAAGACATTCCCAAGGTGCGTGTCATGAAGCGTGGTTGAAATGAATGTGGTGAATTGTAATAATGAAGTGTTCTGAAGTGTATCATTGTTGAACTGTTTAACGATTTGTTAAATGAAGTGTTGCTAAGTTCAAACGAGTATTGAGATGTGGTAGTCCGCTTATGGAGAAGTTCTTTTGAGTCAACTGTGATTTGACAAGGAATGTTCCTATAAAGGAGGAGCAGCATGTGATGTTGTGCTTCAGCAGTGACTGCGTTGTACTTTCGCTGGCTTTCCCAGCCGTAGTGGCATTCCCAGCCGTAGTGGCTTTCCCAGCCGTAGTGGCTTTCCCAGCCGTAGTGGCATTCCCAGCCGTAGTGGCTTTCCCAGCCGTAGTGGCTTTCCCAGCCGTAGTGGCTTTCCCAGCCGTAGTGGCTTTCGCAGCCGTAGTGGCTTTCCCAGCCGTAGTGGCTTTCCCAGCCGTAGTGGCTTTCCCAGCCGTAGTGGCTTTCCCAGCCGTAGTGGCTTTCCCAGCCGTAGTGGCTTTCCCAGCCGTAGTGGCTTTCCCAGCTGTAGTGCCTTTCCCAGCTGTAGTGGCTTTCCCAGCTGTAGTGGCTTTTCCAGCTGTAGTGGCTTTTCTAGCTGTAGTGGCCTTTCCAGCTGTTTCCCCAAAGTTACCAACACTTGATGCTATACTTCGTTGTTTACCATTTCAAATGCCTCACGAGTCCAAGCCACTCTTTCCATTGTTGTTAACCAATTGGATGTTTCTTCTTTGTGTTCAACCATATTTTCACCATGTTCATACTGGTAACCTTGTTTCGCCTGTTTTGTCTGTTCTCTCCCCTGTCCTCCTGTGCGCAGGTCGGGTATCGAGCACTGTTTATTGAAGTTGATTTCAAGCACGGACCCTACCATAAGCCCTTCGTTCTCACCACCGAATCCATGATAGCACCAAATACATTTCCATTTGCCCCATGCAATAGCACTACATGCTTTACTGAATTTGCGTGATTATGTTATCATATTTTTCCTGGTGTGGTACCGGTACTTGGTTCAGGGACAAATGGCAACTTTTTATATACTCGCCGTTCTGGAAACTACTTGGTCACCAGCCAGACCCTTCCATTTCCTCATTGTCGCTGAGGAAATGTATGGAATTTCTGAACAGACGTACCGGTATACTCTTGGTCACAGGCACCTACGTTGACAAGGTTCCCCCACCTGGGGCGAACATCGTCAGTGGCATGTAGATTTTCAGGGTGAAGCGGCCGCCGGGTTCTCCGCCTGTCTTCAAGGCGCGTTACGTTGCACGAGGCTTCAGTCAGCGACAGGGAGTTGACTTCTTCCAGACCTTCTCCCCTACCCCGAAGATGACCACTCTTCGGGTTCTGCTGCACGTTGCCGCTCAGCGTGACTACGAGCTTCACTCTCTTGACTTCAGCACTGCTTTCCTACAGGGCAGCCTGCACGAGGAGATCTGGCTGCGCCGCCCACCTGGCTTCACTGGGTCGTTTCCTGCTGGTAACCCAGTGGAGCCTCCGGCGGCCGGTCTACGGTCTCCGCCAGGCACCCCGTGAGTGGCACGACACACTGAGGACGACTCTTGCTGCTCTTGGGTTTGCTCCTTCTACTGCTGACCCGTCGCTGTTTCTACGCACCGACACCACTCTGCCGCCGTTCTACGTTCTCGTGTACGTAGACGACTTGGTCTTTGCTACTTCTGACACTGAGGGACTCGCCCACGTGAAGTCGGAGCTGCAGAAGAGACACACGTGCACAGACCTGGGTGAGCTGACAAGCTATCTTGGCTTGCGGATCACCCGGGGCAGAGCACAGCGCACCATTACCTTGACTCAGTCACACATGGTGCAGCAGGTCCTTCAGCGCTTCGGCTTCACGTACTCCTCGCCACAGTCCACTCCTCTGCCTACCGGTCAATCGCTCTCAGCTCCACCTTCGGACGAGTCCGTAGAGCCGAGTGGCCCGTATCCAGAGCTTGTGGGCTGCCTCATGTACCTGATGACCTGCACTCGACCTGACCTTGCCTACCCTCTTAGCATTCTAGCACGCTATGTCGCTCCTGGCAGACACAGGAAGGAACACATGGATGCTGCTAAGAGGGTGTTGCGCCACTTGTGCAGTACGTCGGGCATGGGGCTCGTGCTTGGAGGACGGGCTCGAGTTGTCCTCACTGGTCACGCAGACGCTTCCTGGGCTGACGACTTGGCTACGCAGCGGTCGTCACAGGGTTACACCTTCAGTCTTGGCTCCGGCTCTGTTTCTTGGTGGTCTACCCGCTCTTCTTCTGTTCTCAGCTCCAGTTGTGAGGCTGAGATCTACGCCACAGCCATGGCTGCACAGGAGTTACGGTGGCTCACCTACCTGCTGACCGACTTGGGAGAGCGGCCTCGTTCTCCTCCAGTGCTGTACGTCGACAACAAGGCCATGATTGCCTTGTGTCAGGAGCACAGACTGGAGCACAGAACGACGCACATTGCTCTGCGCTACTTCCTTGCTCTAGAGTTGCAGCAGCGTGGTCAGCTTCGTCTTGCGTACGTGGCCACTCGGGCCAACACTGCTGATGTCTTCACCAAGGCACTTCAGCCTTGTGATCATCAGCGTTTCTGTACTGTTCTAGGCCTTGTGCCTACTGTGCCTCACTTGCTTACTTCTTGACTTTGTTTGTACTGTGATCCTTATATATGTATACCTGCATGTTTACACTTGCTAGGTTCTGATCACTGTACTGCTTGTTGTATTATCAAACTGCATGTGAACTGGCCTTGTGGCCGCTTGCTTGTGCTCGGAATTTGTGTGGTATCCTTGAGATCCACCCTGAGCTTGCTTTGCTTTTCTTGACTGGTCTTGTGACCTCTTGTTCTCCCCCACTTTGCCTATGGGGGTGTGTCAAACTTATATGCTATAGCTTGTTAAGGCTGTAGTGGGGTAGTCAATATGGGGTACAACACTTTAGGGTTTCACTACTTGTACCCAACTTCCTGCTAATGCAATCACTTCTTGTTTCTGGATTCTGACACGGTGATGATCAGCAATGTGAAGCACGGGCGGTTAGCACAAAATAGTCTTCTGGGCCGAGAAAGCAGCTTGCCCCCCCCACGTGTACTCAACCCCCTTCCTCGGCAAGTCGGTCAGCGGGCAGTCAGCTTCGCCATGTCGGGGACGAACTGGCGCACGTAGTTGACGAACCCCAAAAAAACTCTGCAGCTCGGTAAGTTTTGTTGGCGCATGCCAGGCCTGAATTGTCGCGATCAATTTCGGATCTACTTCCACGACGTTGGCCGAAATTACATGGCCAAAAAACTCCAATCTGTCTAGTAAGAATGTCAAACATTGTATATGTTTCTGTTCTGTAGGCTATAGTGGGTTTAGCCTTAGGGGGTACAACTTCTAGGTTTTCCTACTTGTACTCCCAATGTTGTTAGTTCAAACACTTCTCTCATTCTGACATGGTATTACGAGCCTAGGTTAGGAACCTAGGACCGATCGTTCCTAAGGGCCCACCATTCCGCTAGTAGCGCCCTCGTGCGCCCTACCGTCCTCGCGCCCTCGTGCGCCTCACTCCTAGTGCGCCCTCGCGCGCACCCGTTTTTCGTGCGCGTAGCCCGCTAGCCGCCCGCGCGCGGCCCGTTTTTTCGCCCGCGTAGCCCACTAGCCGCCCGCGCGCAGCCTGTTTCTCGTGCGCGCGACCCCCTAGCCGCCCACGCGGTCGACGCCGCCCACGCGTAGCCCGCCCTGGCCTCGCGCGGCCCCTAGCGCAGCCCGCGTGCTGCCCGTCGACCGGAGCGCGCCGCTGCCCTCGCCCTCGTAGGCCGCCGCCCATACGTAGACCGCCGCCCGCACGTAGGCCGCCGCCTCGAACCGCGCGCCGGCCCACCCTCCCCTGCCCGAGCCGCGCCGCGCCGTCCTGCTCGAGCTGCGCCGTCCTGCCCGAGTCGCGCCGCCCTGACCGAGCCGCGCTGCCCTACTGTGCACCACCTGCAGCAACTGCTGCTCCTGCTACTGCTACTGCTACTCCTGCTACTGCTGCTACTGTTCCTACTGCTGCTGCTACTGCCACTATGGCCAGTCCTACCGTTCTCACTTTTGACGCTGAGGGCCGTCCGATTAAGTTTGACGTTTGGCTCGATGACCTGCACCTGTTCCTCCAGATCACTGCCAAGGACGATGTTTCCCTGTTTGACCACACGTCCGGCGTAGCTCCCGCACCTGCCTGCTACTGCTGACAGTACAGCTCGCTCACAGTGGCAGAACCCGTGACGCTCACACTCGCCTAGCCGTTCGCAGCCACCTGCCGTTAGATGAGCGCGAGCACTTTGGCCAGCATAAGACCGTTAAGGAGCTGTACGATGCTGTAGTTGCGCGCTACTCCTCCCCTGCTACTGCTGCGATAGGCCGTCTCTCGCTGCCCTATCTCTTCCCCGATCTGTCCGCCTTTGCCACTGTAGCTGACCTCATCACTCATCTCCGTACTAGTGATCTCCGCTACCGTGCCGCGCTTCCTCCTGATTTCCTCGCCAAGAACCCTCCCCCGATGTACCTCACACTCTACCACCTAGTCACTCGCCTCCCTGACTCTCTTCGCGCTGTCAGGGACCACTTTCTCGCCCATCTCCCCCACTGACCTCACTGTCGACCTGCTCGAGAAGGAGCTCCTTGCAGCTGAGACTAGCATTGTAGCTGTAGGTGCCTCTCGTGGTGACCCTTGCACTCCCCTCTTTGAGGGATGTTCCCCCTCCCCCCTTCTCCCCTCCATTGCATCTGCTGCTGCTGTCGACTACCTCGGTGCTGAGGAGGTCGGGGCTGCGCCTGCTCCTAGTTGGAGGCGCAAGGGCGGCAAGGGCAAGGGGGGCAAGGGTGGCGGAGGTGGAGGCGGGGGCGGCGGTAGTGGAGGGGGTGGAGGAGGCGGGGGTGGTGGCGGTGGTGGGAGTGGTACTGGTGGTGGGGGGGTCAGTGGCGGAGGCGGGGGTGGTGCCGGCGGCGGTAGTGGGGGTGGCGGGGGTGGTGGTGGCAGTGGTGGCGGCAGTGGAGCTGGTGGCCGGCGCGGTGGAGCGGTGCAGCGTGGAGGGTTCGGTGGTGGCCAGAGGCAGCAGCAGCAGCGTCCCAGCGAGACGCCGTCCTCCCAGCAGCTTCGTGAGTGGTACTCTCAGCGTGGGGGGTCTGGGGGTGGAGGTACCTGCCCGTACGTTATCCGCACAGGTGACCGCACTGGCCAGACCTGTGGGAGGTTTCCACACGGCACAGTGCTGCTTCTTTCGTCTCGACGACGCCTGGCGCGCGCAGTTTCCTGACGCCACTGAGCTGCCCCGCTGGGCTGATCTGATGAGAAAGAACATTGATATCTTTGCCTCTTGATTTTGATGCTATCCTTGGTGCCATGTATGCATTGACTGTTAGTGTTGAGGGTGACTGTTACCTGTGTGTACCGCCTGACCCGGGTATTGGGACCAGTGAGGCTGCCGCTCTAGGTGCTCGTGCGTCTACTGTCTAGGTCCTGGTGAGGCTGCTGCTCTAGGTGCTAGTGAGTCTGCTGTTCCAGGTGCTCGTGCATCTGCGCCTGCTGGTACTTGCGTCTACTAAGGCACTGCACACCTTCACACTGGACTCGGGTGCTTCCCGCTGCTTCTTTCGTGACCGCACTGTCCTTGAGCAGCTGGCTCGGCCTGTTGCTGTCTCCCTGGCTGACCCCTCTGGGGGCCCTGTCCTTGCGACCTCCTCCACTGTCCTCCCTTGTCCTGCGGTCCCGTCCGGCACCCTGTCGGGTCTTTACCTCCCCTCGTTCTCTACGAACTTGGTGGCGGGCTCTGCTCTCCAGGATGGGGGTGTTCACCAGTTCACCCCTGCCCATGAGCGTGTGACCCACTGCAAGTGTGCTCGGACGGGGTCGCCACCTGGCTACCTTTACTCGGCAGCCGTGGTCGGACCTGTACACACTGACCACTGAGTCCCCTCAGGTAGCTGCGTCTGCGTCTGCGTCAGGTCAGTTGTCCGCACCCCTGCTCGTGTCGCACCTTGTCGCACCGGACAGTCCTCTGGCACCACCGCCTTGGTCACCCTTCGATGCAGCGCCTTCGTGGCATGCACTCACCGTTACCTTGTCTCTTGTCTCCCCGAGTCACTGCCTCCCCTACCGCCGTCCCCTGCACCTCCCTGCCTTCCCTGTGTCGAGGGGCGGCAGCGTGCCGCCCCTCACTCCTCTGAGTTCCCCTCGACGGAGGCTCCTCTGCAGACCCTTCACATGGACGTGTGGGGCCCAGCCCGTGTCCGTGGACAGGGTGGGGAGCGCTACTTCCTGCTGGTAGTTGACGACTACACGCGTTACACCACGGTCTTCCCCTTGCGCACCAAGGGAGAGGTCCCTGATGTCTTGATCCCTTGGATCCGCGCTACCCGTCTCCAGCTGGAGAGGCGCTTTCACACGGACCTTCCAGTCCTGCGCCTGCACTCTGACAGAGGTGGTGAGTTCTCCTCCGACCTCTTGAGGGCTTTCTGTCAGGGGGAGGGCATTGAGCAGTCGTTCACAGGCTTCCGGCCTCTCCGCAGCAAAATGGGGTTGCTGAGCGCCGCATTGGCTTAGTCATGGAGGTCCGCTCGTACCTCCTTGATCCATGCGGCTGCCCCCCATTTTCTGTGGCCGTTTGCGGTTCGATACGCTGCGCATCAGCTCAACCTCTGGCCCCGTGTCTCCGTTCCGGAGACCTCGCTGACACTGTGTTGGACGGGAGAGGTTGGCGATGCGTCGGTGTTCCGGGTCTGGGGATCTCGTGCTTTTGTCCGCGATACGTCCGCGGACAAGCTCTCCGCCCGCGCTGTTCCCTGTGTCTTCCTTGGCTTCCCCACTGACGCGCCGCTGGCAGTTTTACCACCCCACCTCGCGCCGTGTCTTCGCTTCTCAGGACGTCACTTTTGACGAGTCGGTACCCTTTTACCGTCTTTTCCCTTACCGCACTGCCCCGCTTCCCCCCCCGCCGCTCTTCCTCACCCCAGGTGTCCCTTCGGTAGACCCCCTCCCTCCCCAGGGTCCTGCTCCCTCAGGTGTTTCCCAGGTAGACCCGGTCGAGCCTGTCGAGGTAGCTGTCGACTCTGGTTCTGCGAGGGGTACTGAGCCTGGGGGTGCTGAGACTGGGGGTGCTGAGCCTGGGGGTGCTGAGGCTTGGGGTACTGAGCCTGGGGGTGCTGAGACGGGGGGTGCTGAGCCTGGGGGTGGCTGGGACTGGGGGTGCTGAGCCTGGGGGTGCTGAGACTGAGGGTGCTGAGCCTGGGGGTTCTGAGACTGACCGTGCTGCGCCTGGTGGCGCTCCCTCTTCACAGCAGCTGCGTGAGTGGCACTACTCAGCGTTGCAGCCTCCGGCGTGGGGCTGCTGGGGCTGGGGGTTCTGCCGGAGTTGGAGCTGGTGGTGCTACGGGTGCCGTGTCGCGGCCGGAGCCTCCCTCCCCACAGCAGCTGCGTGAGTGGTACGCTCGGCGCTGCAGCCTCAGGAGCGGCGCTCCTAGCGCTGAGGTGCCGCCCGCTGGAGGCCCTGGTTCTGCTGGAGCTGGAGCTGGTGCTGCTGGTGCTGGAGCTGCTGGAGGTGCTGCTGGTGCTGGGAGCTGCAGGAGGTGCTACTGGTGCTGCTGGAGGTGCTGCTGCTGTGCTAGAGCTGCTGGAGGTGCTGCTGGTGCTGGTACTCGCTGGAGGTGCTGCTGGTGCTGGAGCTGCTGGAGGTACTGCTGGTGCTGGGAGCTGCTGGAGCCGCTGGTCCTGGAGGTGCTTGTACTGGAGGTAGTGGAGCTGCTGGGACTGGAGCTGCTGCGGGGGTTGGAGCTGGAGGTGCTGGAGCTGCTGGAGTTACTGGTGGTGCTGCGGGAGTTGTAGCTGGAGACCCTGGGGACTAAGGGTGCTGGTACTGTCTCTCTGCTGGGTTCAGGAGGTGCTGCGCGGCCGCGGCCGTACTACGTTCCGCTCCTTCAGCAGGTTCTTGGCCTCCCGCCCTCTACTGGTCCTACTCCTCCCCTACTGAGTCCACCACCTGTCCAGTCGCAGTCACAGTTACAGCTTGCCTCTCCGCTGCCTGGTCCTTCTCCTTACGCTGGGCCGACTAGAGGTCTTACGGAGGCGTCGTGAGCCTGAGTATCGTCCTGCGTCACCTGAGTCTCGTCCTGCGTCGCCTGAGTCTCGTCCAGAGTAGTCTGTCCGCGCTGTCCGCACTGGTCGTCGTGTTCCTCGTCAGCGTCCTCCTCCTGTCCTTGGCACCCACTATATGACTCTGCGTCCTTCCACTGCTCCACAGCGTGTCCCCACTGCCGTCTCCTCCTGCGTCCTCTCTTCCTGACGGTCTGGACCCGAAGTCTGACTCCCTTCGTGCTGCCAATCCTACTGTCACGCGTTTCCTCGCCACTGTTGTCACTGACCCTACCTTTGAGTCCTCTGTTGCGTCTACTCTAGTCGCTGAGCTTGTTGACTTTGCTGCCGCCTGTCGTCTAGACTATGCCGCTAGCCTTGTTGCTGAGTCTGAGTCTGTCTGTCCTCCGTCCGTCGGGGGTGAGTGTGCTCTTGGCACGGATGTTCTTGAGGACGGACAGGAGGAGTTTGAGTGCTTTGCCGCTGCTTTACCTCATCTCGTGTCCATGCTGCTTGCCCCTGAGGGAGACCCGGATGCCCAGACATCCCGACCCCGCGCTCTTTACGCAGAGGCGATAGAGGGTCCCTACTCCTCTCAGTGGCAGACAGCCATGGACGCAGAGATGGCTTCCTGGAAGTCCCACACGCACCTACGTCGACGAGGTTCCCCCGCCTGGGGCGAACATCGTCAGTGGCATGTGGATTTTCAGGGTGAAGCGGCCCCGCCGGTTTCTCCGCCTGTCTTCAAGGCGCGTTACGTTGCACGAGGCTTCAGTCAGCGTGAGGGAGTTGACTTCTTCCAGACCTTCTCCCCTACCCCGAAGATGACCACTCTTCGGGTGCTGCTGCACGTCGCCGCTCAACGTGACTACGAGCTCCACTCTCTTGACTTCAGCACTGCTTTCCTACAGGGCAGCCTGCACGAGGAGATCTGGCTGCGCCGCCCACCTGGCTTCACTGGGTCGTTTCCTCCTGGTACCCAGTGGAGCCTCAGGCGACCAGTCTACGGTCTCCGCCAGGCACCCCGTGAGTGGCACGACACACTGAGGACTACTCTTGCTGCTCTTGGGTTTGCTCCTTCTACTGCTGACCCTCGCTGTTTCTACGCACCGACACCACTTTGCCGCCGTTCTACGTTCTCGTGTACGTAGACGACTTGGTCTTTGCTACTTCTGACAATGAGGGACTCGCCCACGTGAAGTCGGAGCTGCAGAAGAGACACACGTGCACAGACCTGGGTGAGCTGACAAGCTATCTTGGCTTGCGGATCACCCGGGACAGAGCACAGCGCACCATTACCCTGACTCGTCACACATGGTGCAGCAGGTTCTTCAGCGCTTCCGCTTCACGTACTCCTCGCCTCAGTCCCACTCCTCTGCCTACCGGTTACTCGCTCTCAGCTCCACCTTCAGACGAGTCCGTAGAGCCGAGTGGCCCGTACCTAGAGCTTGTGGGCTGCCTCATGTACCTGATGACCTGCACTCGACCTGACCTTGCATACCCTCTTAGCATCCTAGCACGCTATGTCGCTCCTGGCCGTCACCGGAAGGAGCACATGGATGCCGCTAAGAGGGTGTTGCGCTACTTGTGCAGTACGTCGGGCATGGGGCTTGTGCTTGGAGGACGAGCTCGAGTTGTCCTCACTGGTCACGCTGACGCTTCTTGGGCTGACGACTTGACTACACAGCGGTCGTCACAGGGTTCCACCTTCAGCCTTGGCTCCGGCTCTGTTTCTTGGCGGTCTACCCGCTCGTCTTCTGTTCTCAGCTCCAGTTGTGAGGCTGAGATCTACAGGGGCCATGGCTGCACAGGAGTTACGCTGGCTAACCTACCTGCTGACTGACCTTGGAGAGCGGCCTCGTTCTCCTCCAGTTCTGTACGTCGACAACAAGGCCATGATTGCCTTGTGTCAGGAGCACAGACTGGAGCACAGAACGAAGCACATCGCTCTGCGCTACTTCCTTGCTCGAGAGTTGCAGCAGCGTGGTCAGCTTCGTCTTGCTTACGTGGCCACTTGGGCCAACACTGCTGATGTGTTCACCAAGGCGCTTCAGCCTTGTGATCATCAGCGTTTCTGTACTGTTCTAGGCCTTGTGCCTACTGTGCCTCACTTGCTTACTTCTCACTCTGCTTGTACGGTGATCTTTATATTTGTCTACCTGCATGTTTACACTTGCTAGGTTGTGATCACTGTATTTCTTGTTGTATTATCAAACTGCATGTGAACTGGTCTTGTGACCGCTTGCTTGTGCTCGGAATTTGTGTGGTATCCTTGAGATCCACCCTGAGCTTTGCTTTGCTTTGCTTTGCTTTGACTGGTCTTGTGACCATCTGGTTGTCTCCCACTTCGCCTATGGGGGTGTGTCAAACATTGTATATGTTTCTGTTCTGTAGGCTATAGTGGGTTTAGCCTAGGGGGTACAACTTCTAGGTTTTCCTACTTGTACTCCCAATGTTCTTAGTTCAAAACACTTCTCTCATTCTGACAAAGAACTCACAATTAGAGGCCTTGGTCAGTGGGCGGTTTTCAGTCAGTATTTAAAAAACCCCTTTAATGTCATGTAACTGCTATGCTCTATCAGCGCTGTAAATCAATATGTCGTCCAGGTAGACGATGGCGCACTTATCTACCATTGGGTGGAATGCCTCGTTCATCGTCATCTGAAAAGTTGCAGGGGCGTTGGTCAGTTTGAATGGCAAAACTGTGTATTCAAATTAATTGTAGCGGGTGCGGAAGGCGGTTTTTCGGGCAGTCGGGTGGGTTGACTCGGATCTTATGGTATCCTCCTCGAAGGTCGATTTTTGAGAAGACTCGGGCTGTGCGAAGTTTGTTTGATAAGTTCGTCGACTCGCAGGATGGGGTAACGTGACTTGATCGTACCCTGTTTTACGTGCGGTAGTCGATGAACATGCAAATCCCCCATCTTTTTTCCGCGTGAACATTATCGGCGTTGCGAAGGGTGACGAACTCGGACGAATGAATTTATTTTCTACAAGGTAATCCGACTGTTTCTGCAGTTCGTATAGCTCGGGTTGGGTCAGTCAAAACTGTCGCTGCATTGTCGGTTGTGCTCCCGGTTTTAATTCTATACTGTAGTTGTGCGATCGATGAGGTGGAAGTCCCTCTGGTAGGTCATCCGAAAAAAGTCCCGCTGTACTGTTTCTCATCCGGTACGTCGACGAGCAGTTTCTGCAATTTTCTTGGTTTCTCTACTGCTTCGGCTTCTCAGACGTCGACGCGTGCACGTCCGCTCCTGCCATTATGGCGCGTTTCATCGTGATGGCAATGACCCGAACCGACGAAGGCTCAGGCGATCTCCAGCGAGGTAGGACGATGTTGTTGCCGTTGACTCGCACAGTGCAGTCCCTCGTCGTCCAGTCTATTCGCGGGTTATGTCGTCGCAACCAATCACGGCCGAGTAAAAATGTCGGTTTCGTCGGGATCGTTGCCAGCATTTCCTGGTGAAAGTGAAGTTACCCCCGCAATGAATCCGAACTCGGTCCACACGTTCCCGGTATCGCCAGTGGCGTGCCGCCAACCAGTCCTTGGTCTAGTGTCAGCTTAAGTTTTCGTTCAGTGGCAGTATCAATTAGGCTGTGACTAGCCCCT